>CM035416.1:77235973-77603473 GCA_020310875.1 Ceratopteris richardii
CCTGAGCTAGTAAGTCATTCCAATTTCCTTTTGATTCTTTAACTAATAAGTTATAACTTTGAAGTTTGTCTCATGAGTCATTCCTCTTCTTAATGAACTCTTTCTTTTTTTCTTGCAGAGAAAGTTAGCCATCCGCATACTTTCACAAGACTGTAGTGCCAGTCCATGTGAAAGGAATTGGAGTACATGGCCCTCTTCCATAGAAAGAAGAGGAATAGACTATCTACATTGCAGTTGGAGCGGCTTGTCTATTGCCACTGCAACTTGCGTTTATTGGAGCGTGGTGGCCACTCAGCAGAGGTGCGGCAGGTGAACGTCGATGAGCTTGATATAGAGAGGGTCCATGATATACCTAGCATTCCGGCGGAGGACCTTGATCTATATGACATGCTCTATCCGGAGTTGACAGTGCCACAACATGATATGAGGGCATCTCGAACTCGTTCTAGTCATAGAGCACACAATGTACCAGGTCCATCTACTAGCAAGGTGGAGGCATCTATCAGTCGAGCACCACATGATGACGATGAGGATTGATGACCGCTCATGTGACATGTCATATGTATTATGATATTATGACTTATGATTTACTTGATATTGATTGATCATTGTATTATTGCCACTGCAGTTTATTGTTGGACTACTTAGTGGTATCATGTGACATGGATGATGGTTACTGGTATGATCATTGATGTATATGTATTATGGATATTGGATTCTGATATCACATATGAGTTATGAGTCATGACAATCACCAATGTCATAATTTTGAGATGAGGTTGACTTTTTCACATGTTTTTGTCATAAATTATAATTCTTTGAAGTTTGTTTTTCAATGTTACTTGTAAGTTGTATATAATAGTATTTGGTAAGTTGTATATAATAGTATTTGTCTGGACTCTGATGTCATATGAGATGCTTTGAAGTTTGATTCTTGAAAACAATGCAATTGACTGGTCACTGGTGCCAAGTTCCAACATGAACATTGCTAAGTAGTAAGTACTAAAGTCTAAGTAGTAAGTAGTAAGTACTAAGTAGTTACTAGTAAGTTACTAAGTTGCTTGAATGTGCATTGTGAATTTGAATTTTAGAATGAGTCATTGAGTCATGATAATGATTAGTTGTACAAGTGCTTGAAGCCCATGTTTCCCCGCAATAAGGGATGCATCACTTAGCACATTATTTCAGGTTGGTCTACATCATAATGAGACTTACTGACTTTTTTAAATAAGCTTACTACAGATAATTCATCTCTCTTGCAAGTCTAACTGAGATAAACAAGCGCATGTTTCTAACTTTTCTTCAATATACTGTACTGCAGCTAGAAATATGATTCATCACTGTCCCATACCTAAACGGTGATAATATGACCATGTTATTCAAGAATAGCCATACTTCTCACACAGGAATCTGAAAAGAATGCTTGCACAATTGTTAGCAGACATGAGGATTATTGGACAATGATCAACAGTAACTAACTTAGGGCTTATTTGTCCAAGCAAATTAATCCCCATAATAAGATATATGATGGACTCCACATAACTTATTCAAGAGCATATAAAACATAGCAGCAAGCAGTTTAACTATCAATTCACACAAAAAAAACTCTGAATTATCATTCGTACACAAATGCAAGAATGATTCACAAAGCGCTTGCCAAAAAATGTTCAAAATAATGATGTCAAAAGTTGATGGTATTAATACAATGAACTCAACGTCATCCTGTTGAGAATACAAGTCAAAAAAAACCCCCAAAAAAAAAAAAAGCAGCAAATACAGGGCTAGAAATTATCTTTCAGGTATCAAACCCAATCTAGAAAGTGAGTTCCCTCAATGTAGGAACTACTCACAATTTCTTTGTCGCACTTGAAGAGCTAGAACATATTGACTTATGTCAGATTTGATAGTGCAGAAGCTTTACAAATGGGACATTGATTCTTTTGTAGCAACCACTGCCATATGCAATCAATGTGATAGCTATGCCCACATTCCAAAACGCCTAACTCAACAGCTTCCTCAAACTCTTCCTGCAAAGGAATATTGAATTCAATAGAAGTTGATCAAAGAACAGTTGACTCACTATAACCACTGAAGGATACCTGACAAATGCTGCATTTTATCTCAACCTCCTGAGGAATATAACCCTGGGAAACATTTGGAAAGATAAAGAATTCCACTCTCAAACATTTTGTGATAGTCTCTTCACTAAGTCCTGTATTTACACTGCCTATCCTCTCCTCCAGAGCCAGAAGTTCCTAGCAGGCCAAATCAAAAGAAAATGAATGTATGTCAAAGACTTACAGCCCAAAACGTAAAAACAACTCCAATAAGAGGTTAACCTCATAAGACATATTGTCGATGTCTATGCGCAGATCTCTATATCGATCATGAAGCCCTATGCCACCAAGAAGAATGGTTGCTTCAAGCATCAACATTTGCTGCAAAAAAATAATTCAGATCTTTAAATGTAAATCATAAGATGGACCCGATATCTCAAACATGTCCAAAATGTATCTCTGTTAAAGGAAGCCAAAGTCAACCTCATAGGATACACCTTCATCTCTTTCGATGTAATCCAAAGCTGACAAAATCTACAACAGAAAACAGTGTATAAGAAACAGATGCCCCACAAAACCTCATATGAATATATCAGGCAAATAATAAGATGTACAAAAAAACAGGAGAGCATATCTATCAGCTTGATAAATTACCCATGTATTGTGTTACAAATAATAAAACAGATCAAATGCTCACTAAAAAAGTGTATAACAAGGAAAGAAATACCTCTGAAAGACCTTCAACTGTGAGCCTTGGACGATTTTCACTACTGGTAGAACGGTTGAAAAAACCAGCCTCATTATGTGCTGTAGAGGGCCATTCAGCATCATCATTTGAAACACCGGAATTGGTTGACCGAGATGCTTGGATGAATTCAGAATTCATGATCCTAGATGCAGAAGAATTACATTCAGGGATAGCCCTCCCTGTCGAAACTGCTAATGGTGGAGGTGGATGTCGTCGTGGAGGCACTGCTGCCAATCTAGATTGAGGATTGTGTGCATGTTGCAAGATACTACAGCTACTGCTCGAGTGCCTCGCCTGAGACAAGATTCTGCCTGAAGATTGTCTGTCTCTATTCACTGGATCAGAGTGACCTCCATACAAGCTTCTCCTTGCAGGCCGATGATTGGACATTTCATCTCCAATAGATATGCTTGAATCAAATGTATGCCTTGACCTATATATAGATCCTACACAACCTCCATTCCTTGGTGTTGGTGTATTCCTTCCCCATTGACTGTCAGTAGGTAGCAGTGAATGTACATTAGGAAGGGACATTTCATTAGTCATGGCATCTATTCTGAGCGGCTCTGATCTGCTTTGAGGATTGTATGATGCTTGAGTTGACTGAAGAGTGGTCAAGCCATACCCATGGGTCTGATCCTGAGCTTGCACAATTTGTCTGTCATTTTCTTCTTTCATGCCAAACATGGTGTTAACAAAGTGGTAACTTCCCTCAGCTTCTTCATCATCCAGCATGCTCAATGTTTTTGAACTCTTTTTAGAAGGGAGATAGATTGTACCAGTAAGTGAGTTTGGGGCAGAAGAGAGAGCATCAGTGGCAGAAGAGCATGCATAATTGCTTATTACAGAACTAGATACAGACGGCAAGACATCTGCGGCAGAAGAACACACAAGGTTACTCAATCCCCGCCTGCCAAGTCCAGCCCCATAACCACCAATGTCCCGCTGCCCCACACTTAAATCTCCTGATCTTGGCTGATGACTACAGCAAGTTTGAAGAGCAGTTTTTCTCCTGTTGTAAACTGTAGCATTACTGTTGTAAGAATAACCAACCATTCCAGCAGTCGGGGCACACTTGTTTTTGGAGCCAAGCTCTGCCATACTTACTAATGAGCAGCCCTGATTCTCTTCATGTTTAAAACTATCTGTGATAGGTCTGGACTTGTTCAGTGACAGTGGAACGGAGAGATCATCAATCATTGGTGCTTTAGATGAAGATCCTTTCCTACAAGGCATATGGTATGCGCAAGATGGTAAAATTCTTTGAGGCGAGTCATCTATCACAGACTGTTTGTTCATAAACGCGTGCAACTTCTCAGGCTGTGACACGTATCGACTTTGTGACACAGGTGACTCTAAACCTTTATACTGAATAAATGAGCCGCCCTTCAATATCAATGAATCATCTTCCTTCTGTCCCTTGTATACATCGTTGATGGAGGACACACAGACTTCTGTCAAATTACTGTTTTTCACTGTCCCATGACAATCTTGTATCTCACTGTTATCAGAACCTGCGTTAAAATCCAACCCTAGTTCATTAGAACCTGCAAGAGTAATGGTCTGAATAGTCGAAAAGGGATAACGATGGTTGGTGTCAGATGACGATGAACTTGAGGAAGCAAGATAGTCCTGCTTCACAGGGGCAACAACCCTGGAGCTGCTGAAATTGTTCAAGTATGAAGATGGAGCTCCACAAGCAGGCCTATGACGACTATTGCCGCAGCCATACCCGCATCTCTCATCATTATCTGCTAGCATTTTAGAGGCCCTGATAATTCCATTGCTTTTCATGCCAAAGACGCTAGTCCTTGTGCTTTGACTGTGAGGCATGTCTTGGAACTAAGCCCAAAAGAAGCAAATTACTCTCACTCGAAGAATCACTTGAAAAAACAGAACAGTTGCGGTGGATAAACTCTCGTTCTAGTGAAGGAATCTGAAATTCTAGACCCACTTTGTGATTACACCGATCGTAAACTATTCAGTAGATGGCCTGCTCCTGCATTTGATCAGAAGTTCCGGAAGTTCGCAGGGAGCTTTCCAGCTAGTGTCCAGAATGAAGCAGCACGAAAAATGAGAGGACTGGTTGCTTAAAAACTGCAACACCAAAGCAAAGCTTCAAAATTTGATACGTTGAAGCTAGCACCAGTTACATAAGAGCACATAGAGTTCGTGTCACATGAACTACATGAAAGAGAGCGCCTTCCAAATCCAAAGGAACGCTGCGCTCTCGCCAAAAAGAAGGAAGCTCTCGTACCCAAGAGAGCGGCAAAGACACCCACTAGAAGTTCTTAATGAGACACATAAGATATGAATGCATACCGGAAGACGACTTCAAAGCAGGCATGAGTCCATGCACGAGAATGCGCGATTACAAAAGCGTGCGCCCGCATGGAATCAAGTGGCAGGATAAGCAAAGTGCAAAAATCAGTGAGGGCATAGCAATCAACAACTTTGCACGCACTGACGGCCGCGAGAGAGATGAGTGAAGTAAGAGAGAACGACTCGTTAACATACCGGTGATCTTGTGCATACAAGTTCGACGCTACATTCATAAGAAGGCCGTAAAGGGAAGCAAGACGTAGATGCTGTTGCTTTCTAACAGATCACGTTAAACTTAATCACGCATGGACTCTCTCTCTCTCTCACATGCAGGCATGCACAACAGAAACGAAACACAAGATCAGAACCTGACCTGATATATCTCGAAAATTGGGACTCTGAGCACTTAAAAGGCACCATCTTTGTCTTCTGAAGAAGGGTGGTCTGTGAGACGGACAGAAACTAATAATGATGAGGCACTATCGCCACTGCCACAGGCGATTGAAAGCTCCCTGACTCAAACATAGCGGGGAAGCAAATCTAAACAGTGGAAGGCTGAAGTGCCCCCTACACCTCTGCCTCTCTGCTTTCTCATCGGTAATCTATCATCCTCTTTGATCCGCAGTTACTCGCTTTGTACTGCGTAGAGGAACGCGTTCCCACGTTGACGATGTGGAGGAGGTCCGATGCCTTCGAGAGCTGTCAAACGCATATCGAAGGGGCCAAAACAGCGATGTCACAGCGGTCCGCCAGCTTCCAAATCTAGTTTCCCCTCGGAATCAGATTCTGCAGTCTTTTTTATTTTGCCTGCCATTTTTGTCTTTCCGTTTCTTTTATCAGTTTGAGAGCATGTGTGTGGTATTTAATAGTTTTGAGTTAACATTAATGTTTAAAAATTGGAAGTGACCATTTAAAAGTAATTTATACGAGTTGAGAAGAGTGGGGGAATGAAAGCTCTGGCTTTTTTTTTTAATGAGGTTCGGTCCAGGTCTACTCCCCTGGTTTTAACTTTGAAATTGCAACTCTACAAGGAAGGGCATAGTACCCATGAGACCCCCCTTATCCCACAAGAACAGGGGTTTACATGGCTGGGTTAAACAGTGGTCATAACTACCGCAAGGCTGAACAAACGGTGGCACATTAACCACATTCTTCATCTTTCCAAGTTATACATGTCCTTTACATGTCGTCGACAGGGGTTGAACCCTCACCCCTTCCTCGAGGCGAGAGGCCCAACCACCCGCCTTAACGGCCTGGGACGGGGGTTCAACAGAGGTTTTTTTTTTTTTTGAGGAGGTTCGACGGAGCTTCCTCTCCTAGGTTTAACTTTGAAAGTACAATTATACAAGTGAATGAGCATAGTACTTGCAAGACTCCCTCGTATTCCACAAAGCAGAGGTTAGAATGAGTTATAACCGGTAGGTTGTGTTACAATTGGTTCAAACTTACCAAAACCATTACATGTCCAGCATGAGGGTTGAACTCTGGACCTCCAGCTTAAGAGGCCAAAGTTTTACCAAACCACCTTTCAAAGAAATTTATTAGAAATTTGTGCACATGGGCCTCCCTTTAACCCACATACAAGAGTTCATGTGGACATTCACATGCGTTAGGTTGTTCGTTTTGGTTTTTCAACTCTTGAGGCAAGGGAAAGAGTTCAAACTCTCTTTATGGCAGTTTGATAGTTGTGGACTCTAAGCCATTGTAATGTCTTCGAGTAAGTTTAAGCGAGATACGTTCGAGCAATTCTTTCTCAATTTGTCTTCGAAAGTTTTAACCCTTACTTTGTGGGATATAAGAGGGACCCATGGGTATTACACCCTTCATCTATAGAGTTGTTTTTTTCAATCAAATTCAAGCTATCATGGAGATTATTCTTTGATAGATCTTCTCTTGAAAAAAACAGTTCACATGGATCCAAGGAGGAGGCTTTATCCTTCAGCTCTATCATTACTCTAGGAGTTCATTCTGTTATTTCTACATGACCCTCCTAGATAACTATGGCTTTTCCTCTTAGCTTTTATAAAAAAATAGGGTAAGAGATGATGGAGGTGCAAAAAGTTGTGGGATGGAGAGGATGCATGCAGCTCACCTTTTTCTCATGTGTGAAAAGTGCTCATGTGTGAAAAGTGTGGACTACACGGGTTCACGTGTAGAAAGTGTTTTAATCTACACATACAAGGGGTTCACGTCCAAGGAAATGGCCGTTAACTCTACTCTTTTGTGCAAGAGTCATTGTGCTATTTCTACATGACACTCCCTCGAAAGTAGTGGTTTTTTTTCTTACCTTCATTGAGAATAAGGTCAGGAGATGGAAGATGGAGATGCAACGTTGTGAGATGGAAGACGATGCAGCACACCTTTTTCTCAAATGTCAAAGTGTTCAAGCGCTTTTGAAGGTGCTTTTCATAGTCGTTGCAACAAGCATTGTTAGCTCAAATGGATGAATCGTTCACCTCTCTTGGTAAAGGGGGGGGGGGGGGGTTGTGGTTCAAGTCTTCTTGGCTATGTTGGCCGGGCACTCCTCATCATATTAGATGATGAAATGTCAAATCAATTCCCATCGGGGAATCATTGACTTTCAAATGCTCATGATAGACAATGTTGACATTGACAAGGGTGATGTTCATTATGATAGGGTCAACTTTAGTTCTAACCAATGTTCTCGCATAGCTTTATGGTTCTTATAATTTATGGAATAATGGAATGTTAAGTGGACTTTAATGTCTTGAGGTTTTTTAATGTAATTGTGTTTTGATTTAGCAGGTGAATCATGAGGGCATGAACGCTCATGGATTTACTCATATATTTTTTAAGGTATTTTAAAGATAGTATTTTATATATATTTTTGTAAAATAGTAGATCACTTAGAAAGCGACATTTTTGTAAAAATAGTAGATTGCTTAGAACAGTGACGATTTGTAAATAAAGCCTGCTTTTGAAATCATCACCCTCATGTATATTCTATTCAAGACGTAATGAAAAATACCTATAAATACACATACTAGTATGTGGGGGGAGATTGTACTCAATCTCGTGTTCAGTCTCTTGTCTCTCTCTATTTTGTGTATGCTTTTTGTGAGCTTTTGTTACTGTACTATCTCTACATATATGCATTTGGAAGATCCAGACAATAGTGGTATCAGAGCCTGTGTGCATCTCCAAAGATGTACTTCTCGGTGTCCGTTCATGATTCGCGGCATCCGTTCACCATTCGGCATCCATTTCGGTTCGTTAATTCTCGTCAGGTCCAGGTTTGCTTTTGTCAATTCTTTTTCTTTTTTTGGTTCACCGGTGTCTTTTTCAAATATTTTTTAGATTTTTTATTGTGCCCCTGTGCACTCTCTCACTATGCTCAATGTACTTATTGTGCTCACTGTACTCACTGTGCTCATTGTGCTCACTGTACTCATTATGCTCATTGTACTCACGGCGCTGTTAAAGGTTACTAAATGTTAAAGGTTACCTCGTCGTTTACGATTATCGTGACTGTTAATTGCCTACTGCGGTCGTTAATTACTACTTCAACGCAACAACCCTTCGGAGACTCCAGAATCCGGTTCCACACTTGCGTACCAGATATTTCTGAGTCTCTCTTCCTCTGTATTCAATCTTACCGCAATAATAGACTGACTCTAGCCACGTGGGTCCTTGGGAGTGGTAGGGGTCTGTTAGACAGAGGCCCTATACTATTTTCCCAACTTCTCACTCACTCGTTACTCGGTCAGCGCGTCTTAGCTCAGTAGTTGTTTCTGATCAACCAAGGCTATCAACGTCTTAGAATCCCGTACTCCAAGATCTACCTGCTATCACAGTTGAGCAGTAATCCGGACTGAGAATCAATACACAAAGCGCACTGCTGGTAACTTAACACGAACACACCACAAAATCCTTCTGCACAATTTACGACTTTACCGAGTACTACATTCAAATTGCAAGACCTACTGACTATAACTTGTCGCGCACTTTATCATCATTCTACTCGTATTCAGAACACTACTGGTACTAATCTGAACATAGATACACTACCTGCTCAGTCATTCACAGAGACTCATAACTCACAACCGAACCATGTCAGTTATCTATGCGTCCATGCTCCACAGAAGAACGATCAGACAAACGTATTCCTGTCGACTAACGCTTAGGAAATACTTTAATCATTACCGGGTGAAATCTCTGCAACACCGTATCAATTCGTAACACTGCGTATAACGCACATACGCACACAAGCACATACACAGGAGAGGGAAGGGAGCAGACGAAACGGAACAGAGTTACTCTTGTTCTACACATACAACACTTATGCGTGCAATTCCCAACACACAGGGGACTCTTTAACTCGTTACCGAACAGACTTTCACAATCGCAGTACCGACTCGTAACACACAGTGTATCACACATACACAGTCGAATGATTACACAGAGAAGGTGCGCAGACAGGACAGAACCAAGACACTCTACTCGTTTGCACACAGTAGTAAAGTAACCCCAAAACGGGAACTCTTACAATATATTCGCAACTTCCCAAAAAACGGGAGGGAACTGCTGGGTGTCTCTTCTCTACTCTACTCTGCTGGGCGCTTCTGATGCCCTCTCTGATCGCTTTAAATAGAGTTTTGTTACAAGGCTTTTACGCGAATCTTTCTTTACCGCGTACTTTCAGAAGGGTTCTTTCTACATTAAAAAACCTCTGTCTAAGTACAATTCTTTCTACATTAAAGACCTCTGTCTAAGTACAATTGTCCTTTGTTCGGCGGCCGTCTAACACTGGCACGCACGGTGGGACTCGAACCCGCAAGTGCAATACTGTAGGTGATATCCTTTTGCCTGGGGCTATGCAGCAGATAGATAGATAGATAGATAGATAGATATGTTCTGCAACTATCTTCCAATCCCGAATATGTCGCTGTACGTGGTAGGTCGTCTCTTTCTCCAGAATTTCTTCAAACTCGTATGGCTGGTCTAGTTGCCTCAAGGACTCAAAACTTTAGATACTCGCAGCTCTTCCTTTAAATAGTTTTCTGAACATCTAAGCCCTTCTGAAAAACATGTCGATTTGTACATATAATAAGAATCTACTCTTGATTTCGTTGTTACCTGGGCCCTCTTTCTTGATCTTGTGCTTTAAGCGCTTCATGTATGGAATCAAAGTACCCTCTGTGCTGTTGACGCCATGTCTTCTGCAGAAGTCATGTAACCATACAGTATCCTATCACCACCTGGCTGAGATATCCATTTCTGTTGTCTGTCGGTCCGTGCCAGGAATTTAACTCCCCAATCCTTTCTGATCGCACTTGTTCTAGTGGCGGAAGAAGTCCACTGTCCCCAGGGTGACTTAGCAAACTGTAGGAGTCCCATCCTCTGGTGATGTTGTCGAAGTTCTTTGATATTCTCCATCAAATCTTCGTCATTATCCTGTTCGTTTCGCCTGTCGTCTTCCGAATCGCTAGCCATGATCACTTCTCCCGAGTCGCTGGAATTGATCAATTCTTCCCCGCAGTTGTATGCGCACTTCATCACTTCCCGTCTTGCTTTCGTCTGTATCGGCATCATCCTTGACGCTACCTTGCTTCATCACCCTTTCCGGCCACCATGAAGAGCGTTGTCTTTCAGTCTTGTTCCACACTAAGTCACACAGCGTACGCCTAGTGTCTTGCCAGCTCGTTCGAAGCCACTGTGATGTAGTATCGGTTGTAGTCTTCAACACCGTTTGGTGTAAGTGTGCGTTCCCGGGTATTCGTATTTATAAGTGCGAGTCCTTAAGCTGCCAGTCGCTGGAATGATGGTATTCCATTCTGATATGACATTTTAGGCTGCTTACCGAGATTCTCGAATCAAGAATCATCATTTTGGAGACTGGTGCTGGACTTGGAACGTCTTTTACATGTGTGAAAGTATTATGCACAAAAAATCGTGACTTCTAATACTAACTTTCGGACTTAGTATTATCGGGTCCTCGGGACTCGTACCCGCAAGTTCCTACGGTTCGGATACTATACCTTCTAAATACATACTTCTGGCAAGTCTAAATGTTCGGGTAATTTTCTTTTTAAGGGTTTCTAACATCTGGACTAAGGTGGTGGGTTCTAATAATTGTGCGTCGGTTCTAACTGCACTGAGGGCTATGGCTTGATTTAACAAAATGTCGGCTTGGGTTTGAAGGAAAGCCTCCTGTAGATAGAAGTCGTTGGCGAGCGCTGCATCTCGGGCGGTCGTGATTTCGGTTAATTTGTTCTGCAGCTCGTGGATACACTCCTTCTGGTTGCGTATTTGGTTGTCTTGACGTTCGAATTGTTGGGTTTGGAAATCCAGCGTTTTCTTTAATGCGTCTCGTTCTCTGCGCGCCCTTGCGATATCCTTGTGATATTGGCCTTCCTTTATTAATTGTTTTTTGAGAATGCTGTTGACCGCGTCAGCACATTCTTCGGCTCGCCGTAATCGTTCTTGAACTTCGGCAGCTTCTTTCTGTTGCTCCTGCAGCTTCTGGGTGGCTTCTTGTAATTGGGTCTTCGAGTCTGCGACCAAATCTTCGAGAGAGGCGTTGATGTCTTCTTGTTCCTGAAGGGCGGTCTTTAGGTTTTGAATTTCTTCATTGGCATCTTGGATGATCAGGTCTTTGGCAGCGAGCTGTTCCAGGGCTGCATCTCGTTGTTGTAGTAAGGTCTGCTCTGTTGAAAACCGTGCTTGGAGTTCGGCTAGCAGTGTCTGCAGGTGATGATTCTCTGCCTTTACGGCGACGATCTCTTCCTGGAGGGGGGTGATGTCGGCTTCTATGGTGTCTACTTTGTGCTGGTATTCAGCCTTCAGGCTGTTTGTAGCGGCTGTAAATTGTGCGGGCAGCTGGTGTGATAGCTGAATGAGGAACTGCCCCATGGCGGCAAGTTCCGAGAATGCGTTCGGTGGTGGTGGTGGTGGTGGAGGACGACGAGGTTGAGAGGATGTGTCGGTGAGGAGTTGCTGGGAGTTTGGTGGAGAGTAGTTGGGGGAGGAAGAGGAGGATGCTGTGGGTTCATCGGTGGGGGGGAGGGGTGGTTCAGGTGGGGGTAGGGGTTTGGCAGGAGGTGATGTAGGGAGGAAGGTGTCTGAGGGGTTTACCTTGGCGAGTGTTTCTGTCTGGTTGATGGCGTCGATCAGTTGATCTAATGCTTTGGTGGCGGACTCCTGTTCATCTTGGTGGTGCTCCGACTCTTTTTCGGTGGATACTAGTTCCGTCTCTACTTGATCCGGCTGGTCTGGTTGCTCCGTCGATGTTTCGATGTGTGTGGTGGTGTCGTGGTACGTTTCTTCTTGGTCATCTGGCTTCGTCTCCTGATCTTTTCCGGTGGATCCTTGGACTTCACTCTCCGAGGAGCTGATTCGAATGCGCTTGGTGCGGAAGAGTTGATTAATTTCTTCGTCTTCGTCTTCGGTATCTTCGATCGGCTGTGCTGATTCCTCGTGCCTAATTGCGGGGCCTGTGGGTGGGGGTTGTGCGGCGAGAATGGTGGGAAAGAGGAAGGAGATGATGTGGGGAAGGCGAGAGCGTGGGGTGGATCCCTTTTGAAGCTGTTTAACGATAGCTACGCACTCTCTATGGATTCTCAGGAAGAAGTAGGAGGCAAAGTTTACAGGTTCGTGGGCTGCTAATTCTAAGGCGGAGTAGAAAGGGCGAGAGATACCATATGTTCTCTTCTGCAGGTTGAGAATTGCTACAAGGAATTGGAGGGCGGACCGCTCGGGGTCTGGGCGGCATAGGATGGCGTATTCGTTGGATGAGGAGCGAGGAAAAAGTTCGGTCATACGAGCAACAGGGATGCTCGGGCCATTTTCGCGGCCTTGCAGGGTGAGGCGGTAGGCGTCAGCGAAAGCTTGGAGGGTGATGACGGATCGATGTGGGAGGGAAAGGAAGGCCCATTGTCGGTCTGCGAGGGGGCTTTGGGCAATGGCTTGGATGATCTGTGCAGCGAAGGGATGGGCTTCCACTGAGTGCCAAGGCAACTCAGCGAAGTTGGCCAACCCTCTGCATCGCAGGTATTCGCCTACGTCGGCAGGGATACCTTCACTGAAAGCGGTGTAGTTAGCTAGAGCTTCCATGGCGGTTACGGGCACATATACAGAAAACACAGAGTACTCGGATAACACATACAATCACAAAAACACAATAGCGGTTCTGGCGCAACTGAGGGGTTTAAATATGTAGAACACGGTGTGGAGGTGAAGATCATTGTGTGGTGCGGGAACGATATGGGTTGCATGCTGGCGTGCGTACTGAGTGATCGATAGGGAGAGGCGGCTGGTATCATAAAGATCTGTACAAAAGACGGCTAAAAGCAAAACGTATAAATTTATACAAAAACGTGGTTCGTCGCCGAATAATTAAGGCGTACTGGTAGTGGGATAATACGGTCGCAACTTCGATCCATTGATTACCTTTGGAAGTGGAATTTCGGTCAACGTAGTCAACCGGAAAGTTGCCGGACCTACTTGTGCTGAGATCTTGAAAGGGCCGAACCATCGTAGTTTGAATTTACCTGCTGCTCTGTCCGATTTTGCATTATAGAAGAGTACAAGCTGTCCTACCGAAAAGATTGGCGTCTTCAAATATCGATCGTGCGTCTTCGCCTGTCTTAGTTGAACTTCACGCATAGTTAAAAAACTGAGCCATCGGTGCTCATTGAGTGCTCTGAGTGCGTTCATTCGTTCTGTCAGTGAAGATTCTGGAAGCATCTTCTGAGTGATTGCTACCCGCAAACTTGGGATGACTATTTCCATGGGAGCGATAGCTTCTAAGCCATAAGCTAACTTGAAAGGTGTCAGGCCTGTGGTTACTTTATATGTAGTTCGGTATGCCCATAATACTGCAGGTAGTAGTTGATCCCATCTTTCCGGTGTTTCCATGATCAGTTTCCGGAGGATATTTAACAGTGCTTTGTTTGTACTTTCAGCTAGTCCATTGGCACGTGGATAATAAGGAGAGCTAAATTTATGTGTGACTTGGAAGGACTGTGTGAGAGCCTTCATTAAATTGTTTACAAAATGAGTACCTTGATCTGAGACAATTTCCAGTGGTAATCCAAATCGTGGAAAGACATCCGTGAGCAGGCATTTTGCTACCGTAACTGCTGTAGCAGAGCGCAAAGCCCAAGCTTCTGCCCATCGAGTTGCGTAATTTGTGCAAGTCAGTATGTATCGATTGTTACTGGATACTGCTGGAGGTGTAATTGGCCCGATAAAATCTAAACCCCATTTCTGAAAAGGTTCTAATGGTAAGATGGGTTGCAGGGGAAAAAGATGCCGTTGTAAGGGCTGACCAGTTCTTTGGCAAGCATCGCATTGTCTAACAAACTGTGAGATATCTCTGTGCATAGTGGGCCACCAGAGTCCTCCTTGTAGAATTTTCCGGTGAGTTAAGTCTGCTGCAAAATGGCCACCGGAAGGAATTGAGTGAGCCAAAGTGATAACTGAGTTAACTTCATGTGGTGGAATACAGCGAAGTAGGATTCCGGTATGATCTGTATAATACAGTTCTCCAGCAACTAACCGAAATCGGCGGCTAACAACTGCGATTTTTCTTCGAACTGCCTTGGCAGTCTCGGCCGGAAGGCGTCCTTCGGTGAGGAAAGTTAGAATCTGATCATAGTATGTAGGTGGTGTTTCTAAGTTGGGTGACTCATCCGGTAGTGGTTCAGCATTATAAATCGCAGGAGTCGTGTCATCTATTCCTATCGGAGCTTCACCGGAATCTAGGCGTGATAAGAAATCTGCTAAGGCGTGTGCATTTCCGGGTCGGTGAATGACATCATAATTGAATTCTTGTAAAAGTAGCACCCATCGTGCCAATCGTCCTCCTAAGTGCTGCTGTCTTACTAGATAAACAAGGGCAGCATGATCCACATGGAAGGTAAATTTACGACCTAGTAGATAATGTCTGAACTTTTTGATTGAGTAGATTAGTCCTAGACATTCTCTTTCCGTGGTGGAGTAGTTCTTTTCTGCAGGCGCAAGTCTTCTACTGGCGTAATAAACAGGGCGAAACCACTTGTCTGTCTGCTGCATCAGAATACTGCCTATTGCAATATCTGAAGCGTCAACAAAAACATGGAACGGATTGTCCCAGTCCGGTGGTTGTAAAATTGGAGCGTGCGTCAGGAGATACTTGAGTCGCTCAAATGTAGTTTGACATTCTTCAGTCCATTCAAACTGTCGGGGAGTTTTTGTGATTAGCTTGTTCAGAGGTACTGCTAGGTGAGCAATCCACCGTAAGTGTCTGCCATGCCATCGTATTTGACCCATAAAACGCATTACTTCCTTCGGAGTTGTGGGTATCGGGGCTTCTAAAATCGCTGAAATCTTATCGGGGTCCACTTGAATACCTTGAGCAGATACGATATGCCCAAGTAATTTGCCACACGAAACGGCAAACACGGATTTGCTAGGATTAAGGCAGAGTCTATATTCTCTACACTTCTGAAAGCAGCATCGTAAGTGAAACAAATGGGCTATCATCTTCCCAAAGATTGAGAAGTCGTCGAGGTAGACTTGCATGAATGAAGTGAGATAAGGAGAAAATATCTCCTGCATACATCTTTGAAATGTGCTTGGTGCATTTCTTAGTCCGAACCACATTACTGTACAGGCAAAAACACCCCAATTGGTAATGAAGGCAGTTTTTGGTATATCTTCTTCAGCCATTCTAACCTGGTTGTACCCGCTGTATCCATCTAAAAATGAATACATTTCATGACCTGCGACTCTGTCGAGCATGGTATCCAAAAAGGGGATCGGGAAAGGATCTGGTACTGTTGCTGCATTTAGTTTCCGGTAATCCACACAGATTCGTAACTGTTTGTTTTTCTTTGGCACGATCACGATGGGTGAGATCCATTCAGCGTGTTCTACTGGTACAATGAATCCGACTTTTAATAGTCTATCAAGTTCAGCTTTTACTTGTGATGCATAATGGGGGTTCATTCTATAGCTGGGTTGTCTTTGCGGTTTCACTTCTGGTTTCAACATGACCTTGTGTTGATAGATGCGCGGATCTAATCCTTTCATGTCTTTGTAATCCCATGCAAAGACGTCTGCAAATTCTTGGAGAAGTTTAATCAAATCCGCCTTAAATGTTTCCGGTAAGTTATGCCTTATCTTCACAGGTCGTGGGTGGTCTCTATCTCCTAGATTGTACGTGATCAGCTGGTCTTCTGGAATATAAAATTGTTGAGGTTTCTCTGTATCATCTGTTGGCTTGAACAGTGGTTGTAATTCGTCGTCATGGGTTGAGGAAGTATTTTCCTGGACCGAATTTCCGGTGATAGCTACTACTGTACATATTGACGTGTTCCAGTTATCTATGACGGATTGTAGGTCAACAGTTCCTAGAGTCATTAAATCGGCGTTACTCTTCAGAAATTGCTCTTCTTCATCATCTGACAGTCCATCTAACATGTGAACTGGTTCAGCAAAGTATGGTCGGGCGTGAGGTTCGCAAGATTGCATAGCATCTAGTTTCACCACATATTTACGATGGGCATCCTTGAACGTAAGTTCTTGTGCAGACCAGTCCTGTATTACCTTCGCATGCTTCAGCCAAGGTCGGCCGAAAAGAAGATTGTAATCCAAAGTGGATTCGGGTAGATCTAGTATGACAAAAGTCATCTTGAAGGTTGTACCTTGTAGAGTGATTGGTACATTCCGTACAAGTCCTACAGGATGGACTCTCGATTGATCCGCCATTCGAACAAAGAATTGCACTGGTTCAATTTCGGTCCAGCCTAGCTTTTTGCATAATGCTGCGGTTGCAATGTTTACGCCTGAGCCTCCATCAATTAATACTTGCGTGATCTTTTGGTTCTTATACCATACTGTGATCAAGGGTACTGCGTGGTCAATCGCAGCATCAGGTTCCGGTTGGACGGCGGCTGTCGTAGGAATGCAAGAAGGTACTGGACTGAATTGTTGCTGAAACTGTTTTCGGATCCCAGGCACTAAGGTCAGAAGTTGGCCTAGAGGTAGCGTGATGGATGCCTTGGACAAAATTTCCCAGGCCTGTTGAGCTTGATTGTCTTGTTCTTTTGGACTTGCAGTCTCTACTGACGCAGAAATGTCTGCTGTTGTTTCTGCTGATGATGATGGCCCTACTGATGCATCCTTTTGCGTTGTGTCGTCCTTTGATGAAGAAGCCTGAGTCACCGGAATAGGTTCGGGGAACACTGGTGGTTCTGTTGTGGTCCAGTGACTGGCTTTGTTATACATTCTTCGTTGTTCTTGTATCCCTGGTTCAAAGATTTCTGCTGCCGACTGAAGTTGTTTACCAGAACGGGTCTGGATTGTAGCAGTCTGTGTCTCAAGCGGTGTAATTGTCACCATGTTGGCCATTGGATTCTGGCGTTCCTTCCTTCTTTGATCATACTCTATTGCGTCCTTACAAAACCTTCTAATGTGGCCGAATTCGCCACAAAAATGGCATCGTGGAGGTGGTAACTCAGGTTTTTCCGGTGGTGGTCCATTCTGCCATCGGTTGGCATTATAAGTGTTGTTTCTCTGTCCTCGATAGTTCCGATATCCTTGTTGTTGATTGTTTCTCTGTTGCGGGGGCACATAGCGATTTACTGGTTGGCCATGTTCTTGGATGACTGCATTGACGGTTGCTGTCCCTTGTATCCTAGCGTTGTAGATACAGTTTCCGGTGGTGTGTCCGGTAGTGTTGCAGATAGCGCAAAACACTTGGTTCAGTGCACAGTGGGTACTTGTATGCCCCGAATTTTTGCATGTGGTGCAATATACTTGCCTGGTGATATCTTCAGCCGTATTTTTGTTTGTTTTTAGCCATTCCAAGTCTTCCGAAAATCCACCAACCTTGGATTCTAGCTGTAGAGCCATTGCAATAACGGCATCCAAGGTCATAGCTCCGACACATCTTATAATCATGATCTGCTTCAGTTGTGGGGTTAATCCATTGATAACCCATTGAGAGATGACATCATCAGGTAGATTAGCGTGAGCCTGTGGTATCTGCCGTAAATGTGTTCGAAAGAGGGTAGCGTACTCCTGGACGGTCTGATTTACCTTCTGTCTGTTGTTCTGTAGATACTCAAAGATTTCAGCGGGATTCTTCTTCAGTCTGAATCGCTGTAGAAAGGCGTCTCGTACTGCATCGTAAGTACCGAAATGATTGATATCATATTCCGTGAGCCATCTCGCCGCTTCATTGATCAGTGTCGATTGAAAAACAATGGCCTTATACGCCTGATCTGGTGGGTGGTTAAGAACTGCATAACTTATCTCGAACGTCCGTACGTGGGCGTCTGGGTCGTCTCCTGGGAATCCACCGAATTTTGCGTAGGTTACTCCTGTTGGAGGTGGCCTTGGCGGTCCTAGCTGTTGTTGTTGATGGTGTTGTTGTTGGTGTTGCCCGCTCATTGTGAAGGGTTCAGGGTTTCCGTCTATATCTTGGGATTGATCGGGTGAACTATCGGGACTTGTATCGCCGGATGGTGCGTTTTTCGGTGTACTATGTCGGCTTAAGATGCTTCGGATCTCTGTTTCAAACAACTTTCCTTCCTTCTGGATGTCTAATATTCGAAATCTTTCTTCCAAACACGAAGGTCGAGTTGATGATTCCGCAAAAAAGGCTAAACCCTTGCCAGCGATCGGTGATTCTATTACCGGAATCTCACCGGAATGAACCGAAATTGGGCCAGAATGCCCTGTTTTACTACTTTTACCGAATTTTTCTAACGTATTTCTGACCGCGGATAACTCTAAATCTTTATCTGATATTGTTAGACTAGGTTCCAACGGCGTTTTGATAGGGTCTGGTCTTGCTATATCTTCGATATGCTGGGTCGAAGTAGCATCAGAATGTATCAAAGGCGTTGACCGTTCTACCGGAATATGACCGAAATCACTTGTAACGTTTCTACTTTCCTTGACCACTTGGTCAGATTTAATTATGCCTACTTCGTCCGAGGCTATCTTTTGGGATTTTCGTGCTCCAGTCTGACGATTCTTAGGATATGTTTCGCCCGATCGAGTGACCGGCATGTATCATTGCCCAGTGATACTATTCGAGCAGTTCGCAACAATCTGGATCTGTTGCTACTGTTAGTGAAGAAAATGTTGCTGGATGTTTGCTTCTTACAAACCGTTAGCACTCTAGTGCCACTGTCTCACAAGTGACTCGTAATTAAATGCTACTTTACCGTAGAGACTGGTAATCAATTGCCATTTTCTCGCAGGCACCTGGGCCAGAGAGCTGGCAAGCGGATGCCACTTTCCCACAGACGGCGCCAAATGTTAAAGGTTACTAAATGTTAAAGGTTACCTCGTCGTTTACGATTATCGTGACTGTTAATTGCCTACTGCGGTCGTTAATTACTACTTCAACGCAACAACCCTTCGGAGACTCCAGAATCCGGTTCCACACTTGCGTACCAGATATTTCTGAGTCTCTCTTCCTCTGTATTCAATCTTACCGCAATAATAGACTGACTCTAGCCACGTGGGTCCTTGGGAGTGGTAGGGGTCTGTTAGACAGAGGCCCTATACTATTTTCCCAACTTCTCACTCACTCGTTACTCGGTCAGCGCGTCTTAGCTCAGTAGTTGTTTCTGATCAACCAAGGCTATCAACGTCTTAGAATCCCGTACTCCAAGATCTACCTGCTATCACAGTTGAGCAGTAATCCGGACTGAGAATCAATACACAAAGCGCACTGCTGGTAACTTAACACGAACACACCACAAAATCCTTCTGCACAATTTACGACTTTACCGAGTACTACATTCAAATTGCAAGACCTACTGACTATAACTTGTCGCGCACTTTATCATCATTCTACTCGTATTCAGAACACTACTGGTACTAATCTGAACATAGATACACTACCTGCTCAGTCATTCACAGAGACTCATAACTCACAACCGAACCATGTCAGTTATCTATGCGTCCATGCTCCACAGAAGAACGATCAGACAAACGTATTCCTGTCGACTAACGCTTAGGAAATACTTTAATCATTACCGGGTGAAATCTCTGCAACACCGTATCAATTCGTAACACTGCGTATAACGCACATACGCACACAAGCACATACACAGGAGAGGGAAGGGAGCAGACGAAACGGAACAGAGTTACTCTTGTTCTACACATACAACACTTATGCGTGCAATTCCCAACACACAGGGGACTCTTTAACTCGTTACCGAACAGACTTTCACAATCGCAGTACCGACTCGTAACACACAGTGTATCACACATACACAGTCGAATGATTACACAGAGAAGGTGCGCAGACAGGACAGAACCAAGACACTCTACTCGTTTGCACACAGTAGTAAAGTAACCCCAAAACGGGAACTCTTACAATATATTCGCAACTTCCCAAAAAACGGGAGGGAACTGCTGGGTGTCTCTTCTCTACTCTACTCTGCTGGGCGCTTCTGATGCCCTCTCTGATCGCTTTAAATAGAGTTTTGTTACAAGGCTTTTACGCGAATCTTTCTTTACCGCGTACTTTCAGAAGGGTTCTTTCTACATTAAAAAACCTCTGTCTAAGTACAATTCTTTCTACATTAAAGACCTCTGTCTAAGTACAATTGTCCTTTGTTCGGCGGCCGTCTAACAGCGCTCACTATGCAATGTTCTTGTTCCAATTCGGTTCGTTTAGAATCCGGTCCATGTTTGCGTTTGTCAATTCATGTTTTTTTTTCATTGGTATCTTTTCTTTTTTTTAATCTTTTATTGTGCCTTGTGCCCCTCTGCACTATCACTCTATCTCAATGTGCTCATTGTGCTCACTGTACTCATTGTGCTCACTATGCACTGAACTTGTTTCGGTTTCGTTCGTTTATCAAATTTGTTTATCAAATTCATTTCTCAAATTCATTTCTTAAATTCATTTCTCAAATTCATTTCTCAAATTCATTTCTCAAATTCATTTCTCAAATTCATTTCTTAAATTCGTTTATCAAATTCAGTTATCCATGCAGTTACTCCTACGGCTTACTCTTCCCTCGACTAAGGCATAGAACTATGGCATAACTGTTATGAATTATGGAATATGTTAAACAAAGCATTGTTGGAGTGTTAATTTATTAATGTATTAATGTGTTTTGGTGTTTTTGATATAGCAACTGAAGGTTCGTGACGGCGTGAAAGGCATGAAAGGGCGGACATCAATAATCCGACTTATAATTTAGTTTGTAAATAAACCCACGTAGAAGGTTCTATTGTTAGAAATAGTTAGAAAAGTAGTGGTTAGAATAAGTGTAATTGTAGACCACAATTTCTGATATTGAAAGCAAAGGATTTCTACAAAAGTTACCAAATTTTACTTGCATGCATGCTTTTTGAAGCCACTCTCATGTAACCACTATTTCGACATAATAAAAAATTCCTAAAATACATGCACTCTATGGACTATCGAAAACACAATTCATGGGGGGAGATTGCACCCAATAGTGCATTCTGTCTTATCTCCTCGTGTGTCTATTTTTCTGTGTGTTTTCTACATCTGTAACCTCTGTGTGCACGTGAGATAAGATCCTGATAACAGTGGTATCAGAGCTCTACACACATCACTACGGAGGGGTCTATTTCTATTTGTTTTGCGATTGATCTCTATTTCATTGTTCTCTGTTCGCAATTCCGATTTCGATTTTGATTCCAATTCCGATTCCGATTCTGATTTCTATTTCCATTTCCATTCGAGTTTCAGTTTTTAGGTTTCAGGTTTCTGTTTTTGTTCTAGTTCTAGAACCAGAACCTACGTTTACACCTATGTTTGCTCCTACATTTACTCCTTCGGCTTACTCCAAGGCGTCGACTAAGGCATAGAACTTAGGCATAACTTAAGGCATAACTTCGACATCTTTAGCACCCAAGGCTTCCTTGGCGATTGTTGGCAGTCGTTGGCTACACACGAACCAATTTTAATTTATGAGTGGCAATAAGGAGTTTTAGATTCACCAAGGTGGGAGGATTTGAAACCACAATGTCACTCACACAAGGGAAGTGTTTTACCATTACACTATCTCTTTGTGTTATCACTCTAGTTCTGTTTTCTTGTAACTTTCATCTATTTCTTACTTTTTGATGAAGGCTTGGGCAAGACGGCGTGATGCGACATGGCATGTCTTAGGGTACATCAGGGTACATCCAGACTGGGTACATCCTATCAGGATATATCGCACCAGGGTACATCCTTCTAGGGTACATCATGTTAGGATACATTCCCCAAGGTTACATCTCGAGAGGGAAGCATTAGATTGAGGATCCAAGATACTTGCATGGGTGAGAATTAGGTTCAAGAAACTGAGGTTGAGAGCAAGGGAAGTCCGTAGCAAGAGGGTTTTGTTCTTTTCATGCTCATGGACCCTACGAACACCATGGCAGATTTTGGTAATTCACCTCTACCTGAGGCAACACTCGAGCAACAACTAGAGCTCTTGCGGCATGAACTTCAAGGTGCTCAGGACAATAACTTAAATTAAAATATTTCCTTCTTTGTATAAAGTGAAAGCTGCATTTCAAGGTAGTCGTTATAATGTAACATGAGAAGTGCAAGATGTTATGATTAGCATAGGTCCATATGTAGATGCACGAACATTTTTAATTACACCTTTGCAATCTTAAGATGTTATACTCGATATGCTTTTTTGTCATCATTATAACCCATGCATTGACTACCATACACATGCCTTTAACTTTGAATTTAAAGGTCAAATCATTACTTTGTCTGCACGGCATGATTTCCAACCATTTCCATTGATTAGTCATACTCAAGTAAAATGTGCATTTAGGAAAGGATTCAATTCATGCATTGTTCAATTATTATACTCATACACTTCTTGATTCACATAAACCTTTCATGGCTACTTATAAGGATTTTTTTATGTCTGAGTATCCCTCTGAACTACCACCATCTCGAGGATCCTTTGACCATAGGATAGATTTAGTACCTCGTAGTTCTCTTCCTCATAAAGCACCTTATAGACATGGCCCACTACACCAAAAGGAAATAGAAAACCAAGTAAAAGACCTAGCGCAGAAAGGACTTATAAGGCCTAGTTCCTCCCCATTTGGAGCACCAGTTCTCTTAGTAGAGAAGAAGAATAAAACTTATCAAATGTGCATTCATTATAGAACCCTTAACAAGATCACAATAAAGAATAGATACCCTATCCCATGAATATATGATCTTTTAGATAAATTACAAGGAGCTCGTATCTTTGGTAAAAGTGATCTAAAATCGGGTTACCATCATATTTGTATAACACAAAGTGATATTTTTAAGACTGCATTTAGAACCCAAACCGGCCATTATGAATTTTTGGTAATGCCCTTTGGACTTACAAATGCCCCTGCTACATTTGCACGAATGATGAACAACATTTTTCTTGATTACCAAGCTTTTGTTCTTGTATTCTTTGATGATATACTTGTTTACAGTAAGAATGATAGTGAGCATGAGAAGCATCTTAAAATAGTTTTTCATTTACTACGAGAAAACACACTTTATGTTAATACTGAAAAGAGTTATTTCTTTCAACGCAAACTAGAATATCTAGGACATATTATTTCAAGTGAAAGTGTGCATGTGGATCCAAAAAAATTTAAAATTATAGTAGAATGGCCTAAACCATAATCATTCAATGATGTTCATTTTTTTCTTGGCTTGGCTAGTTTCTATAGGAAGTTTGTTCGAAATTTTTCTTATTTAGCATTTCCTCTTACCTTGTTATTGAAAAAGATTATAAAATTTGCATGGTGACTTATCCAACAACAATCCTTTGAAAAACTCAAACATGCACTTTCACATGCACCTCTTTTACAGTTACCTGATTTTTCAAAACCCTTTCATGTTGTTACTGATGCTAGTGGTTTAGGAATGTTGGAAATGAGGTAGGCCCATAGCTCATATCATAGGTCCATGGTTCCATAGGTCCAACATATACAACATAGAATCTAGCAATCTTCCAATATTGACAAAACATGAACATACCACATTTAATCATACAAATGATGAGACAAAGATAGAGAGAGTTTAGACAACATGTGTAAAGTGTTACGTAAGCCAAGGCTTACTCGCACTATCATATATACCAATATTCAATCTACAATGTGGGAGCAAAACTCTCAACCACTCTATGTGAACAGAAATAGATGGATGAGTGAATGTACAAATGTAACAAACATATTCAGATGTATGGACAGAAATCTGAATATACAAGAGATGTGTGACCTAATAGGTTGTAGAAGAGTGAATATGAGTGACCAAAAGAGGAAGGATCAGTCTAAAACTGATAATCAACAAACCCTCATCTAGCCTTAGGCTATGGAAGACCCTAAGTTAGACACGTGTGTGAAAAGATCACATACTTACAAAAGTAGCAAAGAATGCTAACAAGTTTGTTGCCAAAAATCCTCAAACTCATATGACCATACCTTCTCAAACACCTGATCCAAATATGTATAAAGCATATACGTACTGATTCTCTTGTACCTATGCCGAATAGGACTCCTCCTGATATGAACGCCATGGCCTCCATAAACTTCAAGAAGTACCTGTGTGCATAAAGAGAATATGTACCTGAATTCTTAACATAAGATGTAGACCTTATGTTAAACACCATCAAATGTCTTTGAAGTAACCCAAAATTTTCATGTAGAAGACAATCTTCAAATACATTATGTAGATGGCCGATCCACACCACCAAGCTGCTTATAGCCTCTCCATAAGCAAGAGTGTCAACACACTCTTCTTCTTCAAGAAGAACTCCATAGCCGCTCCTCAACATGCTTCAACAAAGCACCATGGCTACCCCATGTGCTAAAAGCACTACCTCAAAGAGGTACCAAGCTTCCAAAGCTTGTGTTGTAATGATCGTTCTTCAATAAAGCAAGTTCCGTCATCGAACGAGTCGTCTGTTCTTGTCTTTTTGTCCAAAAGCATCTAAAAAAAATCTTATCTCACTGCGCCGTCCAGGATTCAAACCCTGGTCGTTGGATAGAAGCATCTTGCTTTAACCAAGGCACCAACATCACTTGCTTGTAGAGGCCTATTAGAGAAATTGTACACATGTTGTCTATAGTTAGCGAAATTTGTCCAATGGACATTGTTTCCAACAATCCCCCCTCCAATGTCAAATTGGTACAAACAGAACTGGTTCTGCAAACTATCAAAGCTGCAAATTATCACAAGCTTCAAGCTTGTACTCTCGAATTGACCTTCAAACCTTTTCTTCAAAAGTTTTCCTCAAAACTGAATTTGACTTTCCTTTAAACTTCAAACACCTGAACTTACTGAATATGAACCATAATACTTGAGAAAATATGCAAACTAGATATCCAATAGTGTACACATCAAGCAGTCACTACTTGACAACAAATGTAGCAAGTACTGACTCTGAACCTGCTATCTCCTGTCTTCACAAACCTGAAAACATACATTAGGATCCACATATTTGCATTTACCTTACAAAAGTTTTCTCAACGTACTTCTGCTGTGTCATGTAAATACACTAATCAAAATCAAGAACTGAATCTTGGAACCTGTGATTGAAAACTCACAACTTAGTGTATTATGAACACTACTGGTTCATCTCTGATTGTACTCAAGTCAACTCAATTCATGAGTCTCATCAAAATCTATGATATCATCATGTCTTCATCCTTGTTCTATCTGAAAATCTTTCATACCTCTTTCCTTTAGAATCTGGTTAAACATATATGTGTGCACTTTTGAAACATACCTCTCTGAAATATCAAGCTTCTCTTCAATAGAACTCTGGAATCTTCTCCTGAACAAGAACATCCTAACAGGAACTTTCTCCAGACATTCTCCTTTCTTCCTTCTTCTTTCAAAGCTGGAACATAAAGAGAAACTGACAAAGGAAATATAGGAATACCTGATATAGGAATACCTGTAGATATGACTCTGCATTCTTTCACATATAGCTGAAAATAAGTCTTCATGTTTCATCACCCCCCTAGATGATTTAACACTAGTATCCAAAATTCTTCAAATATATCAGACTTTATGAAATCTAGAACGTCTTCCTTCTTTCAATAAATCTGATCTTTCATAACATTAATAAAACTTCTGAACCCTTTTTATTAGCATTGTGCACATACCAATAGCTTTCCCTATCATTCTTCAGCTTCCCAAAATCTAGAATAGCTGATCTTTCATAACATTAATAAAACTTCTGAACCCTTTTTATTAGCATTGTGCACATACCAATAGCTTCCCTATCATTCTTCAGCTGATCTATATAACAAAAAACTTTTTGAAAGCATTTTAGGATTCATAACCTTTCTGCAACATTACAAGTATCTTCTTCTATCTCTCTGCAACATCTGATAGAATCTAAATCTTTGACTTACTTCCTCCAATGTTAAGAATCTTCACAAACAAAGGATAGACAACTAACTCATAAATACTCAAGACCTTCAAGATCTATCAAGATCTTACCAAGATCTCTCCAACAAAATACCTTTGTAGAATCTGTTCTCATCAAACCTTCATGACTGAATGTTTGATTTGTTACCTGAATGTCTCCAAGTGTCCATGCTTCTTACAAAAATGTAAAACTTTCAAACAAATCCTTCCAAGAATCTGCAATTCCTACTTGAAACATAAGTGGACAAATTTCGCACTTTCAGAACTCCAAAAGCTGCAAGTTGATACTTCATCTTTTCATATTCTACCCGAGTGAAATGTGATAGTATTTTCTTGACTTTCTTTGGCTAACTCCACTTATTAATCAAGTGATAGGATATGATGGAACACCTTTTTGAATACAATCATGTATCCAAAAATCTAGACAATCATAAAAAGTAGATTCTTCAACTGACTGGTACATAAAAATCTGAATTTTCTAAAGTTTTCTGAAAATACTGAATATGAAGTAACCTTTCCAAACACAAAACCTCAACCCAGGTCTTCAACATCTACTACAAAAAACTCTTTTACTTCAAGAGTTAGATAAAGAAGAAATATACTTCTCTGCATCTTGTCATATACCAAGTAGCTCTGTATTGTCACTCCAAGAATTCTTTGAGGAAACATATCACCTGCCTGCTTTAAAAGCTTCAACTTATATATAACTCATACATATGAGTTAAAACATACAAGTTGTCTTCAAAATCTGATGCTTTTCTTTCTCTCAATGCAATTCTTTGTCAATTCTATTAAATCATGACCAAGTGTGATGCAAAACAAGAAACTGCTTCTTCTTTAAACTTTCTTCACACAAGATTTCTGGTAGACTCGTCTTTGGGTGTAGAGGATAAAATAGGAAAAGTATATGGAAAATATGAGAAAACAAAGTCTTACTTTCCCTTTGGAAATGTTGGACTTTCTTCTTTTGCATCTTTCTTCCACCTGATGATGTCAACATCTTCAAACTTCTCTTCCATACCTTTTGTTCTCTTCATCTTGAAGTAGTAAGCACTCTTGACTTCTTCAAATGAAGTTTTCTCTTCCTTTAGTACTAAGAGTAAGAGACAAAACAAACATAGTATACAAATGGAAGTGAACATAAAATCATATTTTATCATCTCCTCATACCTCTTGAATCAAAATTCTGCTTCCAATGTGACTAATATGACTGAATTCACCAACCTTTTGTCTGAATGATGAATTACCTTTCTAGAGTTACCTCTCTAGATTAAATATGGTACCTGGATATCCAACCAACTTACAACACAAAATTGGCTGAACACAAAACTCATCCCATCTCCAAATTTTTCTTCTTAGAGTTTTCTTGCCACGAAAGAGATCTCTCAAAACTCTCTAGAAAAACCTCTAGATACCTGTTTTGATGTAGCCTCTAACTTTCAAATAATGAAAGTGTATAAAAGCACTCCTTGAATCCTTCAAATCTCTTCATAACTGCTCTTCTAAGATATGCTTGCAAATGATAATCTGATAGTAGAAATTGATATCTGTGATTTGACGTTGATCTGATTCCTTCATCTTCTCCAAACCATTGTTTTTCCTTGAATTTGAAGTAGCCTTTTCTTCATCAGTCTTGTTCTTCAAACAATACTTCTGTAAAGTATTTTCATACTCTTCCAAAAGTATTCGACTGCTAATAGATAATCAACTTCATACTCCACACTGATGAATTAACATGTGACTGAATTGTCTAATTCTCAAATCTCTACTCATCTAGATTAAGTGTGTATGTCAAATGTCAAATGTTAGAAGATGCTCTTAAATCATATATTGTAAACCTGGAAGTCTGGAAACCTGGGAATCTGAATGAGCCTGAATGCACTGATGTCAAAGCCCTAAAGCTCTGATACCAAATGTTGGAAATGAGGTAGGGCCATAGCTCATATCATAGGTCCATGGTTCCATAGGTCCAGCATATACAACATAGAATCTAGCAATCTTCCAATATTGACAAAACATGAACATGCCACACTTAATCATACAAATGACGAGACAAAGATAGAGAGAGTTTAGACAACATGTGTAGAGTGTTATGTAAGCCAAGGCTTACTCACACTATCATATATACCAATGTTCAATGTACAATGTGGGAACAAAACTCTCAACCACTCTATGTGAACAGAAATAGATGGATGAGTGAATGTACAAATGTAACAAACATATTCAGATGTATGGACAAAAATCTAAATATACATGAGATGTGTGACCTAATAGGTTGTAGAAGAGTGAATATGAGTGATCGAAAGAGGAAGGATCAGTCTAAAACTGATAATCAACAAACCCCCATCTAACCTTAGGCTATGGAAGACCCTAAGTTAGACATGTGTTTGAAAAGATCACATACTTACAAAAGTTTCAAAGAATGCTAACAAGTTTGCTGCCAGAAATCCTCAAACTCATATGACCATACCTTCTCAAACACCTCATCCAAATATGTATAAAGCATATACGTACTGATTCTCTTGTACCTATGCCGAATAGGACTCCTCCTGATATGAACGCCATGGCCTCCATAAACTTCAAGTAGTACTTGTGTGCATAAAGAGAATGTGTATTCTTAACATAAGATGTAGATCTTATGTTAACCACCATCCAATGTCTTTGAAGTAACCCGAAATTTTCATGTAGAAGACAATCTTCAAATACATTATGTAGATGGCCGATCCACACGACCAAGTTGCTAATAGCCTCTCCATAAGCAAGAGTGTGAGCACACTCTTCTTCTTCTTCAAGAAGAACTCCATAGCTTCTCCTCAACATGCTTCAACAAAGCACCATGGCTACCCCATGTGCTAAAAGCACTACCTCAAAGAGGTACCAAGCTTCCAAAGCTTGTGTTGTAATAGGTGATGGACGATTTACAATGAGCCCAAGCTTGTGTTTATATAGGAGTTTAAGAGGCCAATCCAAAAGCATAAAGCACAAATTAAAAAAATAAGATCGTAGCGCTCGTTCTTCAATAAAGCAAGTTCCATCATCGAACGCGTCATTTGTTCTTGTCACTTTGTCCAAAAGCATCTAAAAAAAAATCTTATCGCACTGGGCCGTCTAGGATTCAAACCTTGGTGGGTTGGATAAAAGCATCTTGCTTTAACCAAGGCACCAACGTCACTTGCTTGTAGAGGCCTATTACAGAACTTGTACACATGCTACGTATACTGAGCAAAATTGTCCAATGGAAATTGTTTCCAACAATCCCCCCTGCAATGTCAAATTGGTACAAACTGAATTGGATCTGCAAAATATCAAAGCTACAAACTATCACAAGCTTCAAGCTTGATCATACCTCTCAAATCAAAATCATATGTCCATATCCATACCTATTCACAATTGAAAATATAAATAGACAAGATGATATGGTTGCATGAATAGTTTATGGATGAGGATACATCCAACATCCATCCCATGTGTTTCATCCTGTATATTGGTACTTGCTTTTGCAATATCATGATAATCTTATAAAAAAATATGATATAAGAATTGGATATGATCAATTTTGAATATTTGCAAAATCTGTGATTGCTTGTGCAATCAAACTGGATTGGTATGGCCCCTCCTTGACCTGAATTACTTTGTTCATGTATCCAACAAGCTTCTAACGATTGCCTCTTTTAGGGTCTTGCTCGTAAGAAATATTAACAATGGAATAGACCAATAGAGAGAGTTGAGAAAACACACAAACAAAGAGATGCATATTGAGAGATAGAGAACTCAAATTCTTAAATTGCCAAGAGTAATGTAGCTACAAAGATGTTCTCCATCTATGCGCTCCCAATATGGAGCTTAGATGGCAATCTAGACAAACTCTAGATGAAGGGGTTACTAGTGCATAATTCTATGTAAAGATATACATGGTTCATGCTTATATAGATTTTAGAATGGGAGTCGGTATAGATAAATGTGATTAGAAGAGAGAAAATAATCAGCAAAATATACATTCCAACAATATCTCCATGACTAGAAGTCCTACGGTCTTGGACCTATGGGTCGAGAGGGTAGGCCCCTCGGACCTTGTAGAAAGTGGCAAGCCCCCCTCTACATTCCCCTCATTAAGGTTCTGAGGAGAAATCGTGCGATGCAAGGCCTTTATTTTCTCCTTGAATGGCAATCCAATGGCTTGAATGTTTATGCCCTACCTAACCTAATGGCTAGGCTCACAAAGTTCATCTATTACCATCAAGGTCATAGATAGAAATCATCTAACTTGGAAGTTAGGGTTTGAGAAATGTCCGAGCTCTCACAACGACTTCTCCTCATAATGGGGGCCTTCCAACTTAGAGCACCATGGATCATTTGTGGTCACTTGAGGGTGGAGTATTGAGTATATCTAACATTGTTGCCACTTTCTAAATAATCAATTGAGCTTGACTTGTGTCTGCCATATTGCTCTTATTTTTCTATATATTGCACTATTCTCAACATGCTCTATGTGCACTATTTTCACTTGCTTTGATACCAATTGTTTGTTTTTAAGGACCATAATCAATATAGAGACAAAAATGAAATAGAGACATGAGAGAGAACATACAAGATAATAGAGAGATGGAGAAAAGCTCCACAATATTCAATACATTCCAAAATATGAAGTACATGAATGTTAGAAAGAAAGATAAGGATTGCATACAAATGAATCATTTTGTGGCATATCTTCATAACTCCACAATCTCCATGAAGTGTAGATAATCTCCTTTAGGTATAAATAAGCTCCAAGCTCATGAACTCCTTGACTTAGAAGAAAAGTAATAATCCCTAGTTGCTCCGCATCCTTTGAAGTAGTTGAAACCCAAGCTTCACTCCTCTATAAGGTCGAAGAAGACCTTCACTTGAGTCTAGCTCATGTCTAGCTCTCAAAATTGAGTGATAATGAGGATCCATAGGCTTCTTCTTATATAGTAGATGGAAAAACTTGCACCAACTTTTCTTTTAGGGTTGTGCCTAGTTTTTTGCAAAAAGCACCTATGCTTTTGATGCTTTTTAGTGAAAAGCCGAGGTGAAAAGAAAAAGCACATGAAAGCAAAAGAAGATGAAAAGCAAAAGAATATGAAAAGCAAAGGCATGTTGAAAAGCAAATGCTGAAAAGTATATGTGAAAAGCATATGTTGGAAAGCAAAAGCTAATGTGAAAAGCAAAATTAGGGTTTCCGTTTTGAACCCTCAGATCATCTCCAAATCTGTAATATGATATATCATTAGAAAGCTCTTGAGATGTACTTTCCAAATATCTAATAAAATATTTTGATCATTTCTACCCTTGGTTTGAGCATGTTGACTTTTTCTAAAACTAACAAAAACTAAAACAACAAGCTCAAAACTCTCGTGGAAGGTTGCATTTCCAATCGACACATCTATGCATAATCCATCTTGCATCTGAGATTTCAAGAAGGCCCATTTCATTTTTCTTATTCATTCTTGAAAAATATGGAAAAGAAAAAATACATTCCATGCCTTTCTTATTGGCATGCATGACCAGAAAGCATGTTTCATATCGTCTCTTGGCGAAGCACTTTTGGGAGCACTTTGTAGACTTACAATCCATGCATTTTCAAGAAAGTTGCTAGTGTGAAATGTTTAACAAATACTCTCTAAATAATTCTTCACCCAAAAGGTAAACTTTGATGACCATAATGTCAAATTTCTATTTGTCCACCACATTTTTCCTATAAGGGATGTTCATTTCCAAATCTTTGAATATATCTATTTTCTGCATCAATCATGCATGTAGAAAATAATTTGGCTCATCTTTCCCACCATTGTGTGTGTCTAGCAAATAGCCGATCTCTTAGTCTAAAGAAGCATTGATAGACAAGAGCACCTCAAAATCCTTAATACTATCCATGAGGTGTCATTTTTTTTTATTGATAAGAAGGCCATACTCTATATCTTTTTTGTATTCTTATGAAATGCAAGAACCCAATTTCTAATTTATGACAATGATGAATCAACTTGATACTCTTATTATTAAAATATCAAGCAATAGGTGCCAACTTATGTGCTAAGGGATGATAAGAGAGAACTTGATACTCTTATTGTTAAAATATTGAGAAATAGATCCTAACTCATGTGATGGGGGAGGGTAAGAGAGAATTGTCCAATATGGAGAGAGCAACGTGAACGAATTGCCATTCCACACAAAGTGCATTTTTACATCTTTGAAATTGGCCAACAAAAAGTTCTAAGTGTGGGACTAGAGATTTTCAAGGAGTATATGGTTTTCTTTTTCCATTTATCTTGTGCACGTCTCCTTTGTATTGAGTACATGCATGATCCACCTAAATCAAAGAAACATTAGACCATGGTGGTTTGGATTCACATTTTTTGAGAAGGAAAACAAACTTACGAGAAAGAGCATGTTTTTGCAAACGTAAAAGCCTTAATCCACTTTATTTACAAGGTTGATATATGTATCTCCTTGTTGCAACATCATTATGGAGCATCATGCCCTTTCCATACAGAGGTGCTCAAAAATCTTTGAATTTGCATGTGTCCATTATCTCACATCATCTTGCTTTAACCTTAAGGGAATGAGTTTCCATATTTTCCAATGATTGCAAACATGCATACGATGCATGCAATCTATCCTCTTCTTGAGGGGAGCATTCAAGTCATGAATCTTTTTTTTTTTGTAAGAAGATTATGTGAAAGTATGCTTCCTCAAGTAACTTAGATATATGACTACAATGCCTGCCACATGCTTGATAATACATTGCATTAAAATAACAATGCATTCCCATTTTATGCATGTTGAAAATGAAAAACTTTACATATGAAGCATCAAATTTTCCATTCTATTCCTAAATAAAGATGACTTAATACACATATTATCGATTCATAATCCGACTCTCTTAAGTGTTTTGGGAATAAAATTCACCCAATCAAAATCATGTATGCATATTATCAAGGGCTTATGATATGACAAATAACATGTAGCATCAACATAAGATCTAGAGGTAGAATGCAATATGGGAAGATGTTTATAATAACAATGGTCCAATCTACTCATAGCTTGTACACGTGATTTGGAGTGGTATATAAAAGAATACTATGCCCTCCAATGTATGGTAATACATCCTCACAGTGCAAAACATTCAAGAGTGAATGCGAGAGTTGAGTTTATTGTGGTGCCAATATGTATATGGTAGTAGTACAACCTTTTGTTCTTTTATCATATTAAAATAGCTTTCTAAAAACACCCTATTATAAGATAATTCTCTTTCACATTGAGAGTAGCCAAGTGCTTACCCTCTTGAAAGGGGCATTAGGCGCATAAACATTAATCAAGACATACTCCTCTTCTTGATACTTAGTTGCTATCATTATGAACTTGTTGAGGGATCATTATATAAAATCGTAATAGGAATATCTTTCTTGATAATAAACACACAACCAGAATATTTACATCTGAAACCAATGTATACAAGTTGACAATCCTTTGATGAGAGGAAATGACCTCCACAATTACACATTTTATGCTCTTGTTTGGAAATAATATCTAATTGGCATATTACACTCCACCTTCACAATCTAATCCACCTTCCATCCTGACAAAGACCCTGTATATTCGACATAGCAATTTTCATGTGGATTCATCAAGAGGGTCATTTGCTTCTAACTCTACAACTACAAGTACAATGCCCTATAGGAAAATATCTATATTATCTAAATTTTGGATTAATTCTATTGTATTGGGTGATGGTTGCAAAGTGAGAGCATAATTAGCATCATCCCCTAGGGGACATAGTAATCTTCTTGGAATTCACTTCATTTTCCTCTCAAAGTTGCTTTTTTGTATGTCACTTTGGTAAAGAAATCAATTTCTATAGATCGTTTTGGAGATTCAATAGCTCTAGAGGAACTAATTGCCTTACACAATAAAAAAAGATGCAAATTAATTTTGGGGGTTTGCTCCTCATGAGGAGTACTTCTTATCACGTAACTGCACACCATGATTATCAAGTCCCAACATCTTGGAGGTTGCTGTGGCTGATTTTTATTTTTTGTATTCACCATATGGTTATTTCTTGGTGTTCCATTAAGTGTTCTATTCCTTTGTTTAATTAAAACTTGTTATGTAGGTACCAACACCTTTCCTCTAGGACATGAAGAGATTAACTTCACTCCTTGCTTCAGAGTGGGGCAATTCTTGGAGTAATGCCTGAGATCACCACAACAAAAACATGCCTTGACAAATTTACTGCTTTGGCCATTTTAGCGCATTGGAAGTATTAATACCTAGCATTTTGGTAAGGGTTTGAAGGTCTTCCAAATGAGTGACATATCCTAATTTTATTGAGAGTAGTAATACATGGTGTATAGAGCATCTTGCCCAAACTTTTGGCAACATGGAAAATGGTTGGCCATAGAAAGAAGGAAGATCCACTAGTTCAACCCAAACTGGGAACATGTATAATAATTCCTCCTTCATAGCCTTAAAAGGCTTCCATTCAAATACATCATAATGTACACCAATTTGTTATTATGAAAAGTGAACCTTATCTTAAGCATCCTTGAATACCACCTCAAATAAACCATGACCCAAATAGAAAATTTTATTCATAATATCATATCCATACCCACCATTAATAGCTTGATATACATCCCCAATTGACGAGTTTCGAGATGTGAAAAATTCCCCTTAAATGAAACATAAAGGTGGATTCCCACACCACAAAGAGATCTACTTCTCCACAATCATCATCCTTGGTAAGAGCATTGCCTCTCATACTTTTGAATTTCTTTAGATCTATATCATTTTGTGCATCTTCACATGATTGACCCATATAAACATCACAATTATGGGCAAAGGTATGCCAATCAACTGTAATGACTAACATGTTGTCATCCAAGCAAACTCTATCTACAACCTATAAATAAAGTTATATCCTGATGGTCTTTTAGAAGAGCACCGTCCTTGAAGAAAATTGATCCTTTTGCAAGTATGAGAAAACTTGCTATAGTAGATACCTTTTGTGAACTTACTCTTCAAGCAGACATATGTGTAGTTAAATCTCTGACAAAAGCACTCTAACTTGCATGCCTATAGCAGGTGCTCTATATGCACTTCTTACTCAATAAAAACCTAGCTGAGCTGCCCTAACAACTGATAAAATATGATAAGAACCTTAAATAAAGAAGATTTAGTGCTTTTATGTAAAAACCATCTATTTTCCAAACCCTAGTAGCAGTGAGCTCATCAACATCATCATCACACACACACACACACATACACACACACATATACACATACATATGTGTGTGTGTGTTTGTGTGTGTATGTATTTATGCATGTATGTACGCATGCATGTATGTATGTATATATGTATGTATGTATGTATGCATGCATGCATGCATGTATGTATGTATGTATGTATGTATGTATGTATGTATGTATGTATGTATGTATGTATGTATGTATGTATGTATGTATGTACGTATGTATGTATGCATGTATGTATGTATGCATGTATGTATGTATGTATGTATCTATGTATGTATGTATGTATGTATGTATGTATGTATGTATGTATGTATGTATGTGTTATCTCCAGAGATAGAATAATATTGAGTACCAATGTCGATGAGGATAAATCTTTTGTAATATCCATAGTGGTCCATGAAAACTTATATCTTATTCACATTCATGGGTTTGGATGACTATGCAATTCCTATAACCTTCTCTTCATTTGTCGATATACCATTCCTTGAAACAATATGACCTAAAAATGTACCTTTTATGCACCATGAATACACTTTTTTATGGGTTTAAGCACAATCTATATCCTCGTCACTTGTCCAATATTTTCTTGATCTTTGGGATGTGATCCTTTTTTATGTGGCAATGTGCATAAAGATCATCCACAAAGATTTTTAAAGTCCACAAGAATTCCTTAAACTCATGACATATTGATCTTTAGAGTTGGTAAGATAATTTTGACTACTACTAATGGTAATTCTTTCACATTGTCAGATGCTTTGTATGTGCCAGGGATCAAGAAAAAATTCTTGTTAGTTTCAACATTAGCCAAGATTGGCTTGGTTGTTAAATTTTTTGATGATGGATGTACAATTCATGATCTCTCAAATGGTGATGTTATTATTGCTTTTGGCATTTTATGTCATGGCATGTATAAGCTAATAGAATATGCAAAATTTATGAACGATTTCGCATGTTGTTGGGGATGTAAGGGTCGTGAACTTACCCCCATATTCACACACACACACACACACACACACACACACAAACAACACAAGGAAGAAGAAGAAGCTTGGAGCACAAACACACAATACTCAATGTATTACTAGAGAATGTACAAAGATAAGTAGCCCATTAGGGCAATAGGTGTATGTACAAGCCGGGGGAAAAAAACCTCCTAAAGAGGGAAAAAAGTGCCCCGGTGGTCCTAGTGTGTTCACACACATCACTACCTAAATATATCAACAAATCCCCCTGGGAGTGATGCGGTGAACAAGCAGCTGGCACTCATGTATAAGGAAGTGCCAAGCTATGTGGGTTACTCCACAAAAGGAAGTAAGCCCAAAGCTTTGCGGAAAGCTTCAAACTTCTCCCTAGGCAGAGCCTTCGTGAAAAGGTCTGCAATGCTCTTCTATGTGGGCACATATGCCAAGCTGATCTCCCCAGTAGTGAACCTCTCCCTGACATAGTGATAATGCACCTCAATGTGTTTAGTGCGAGCATGGAACATAGGGTTCCTCGCAACTGCCAATGCACTCTGACTGTCAGTGAAGATGGTTGTAACATAATCCTAGTAGGAGATGGTTGAACTACACCCTAAGAGAGAGGATTAGGAAGTAATCCTCAACCATGGCTTTTGGGGCAAGTGGTTAGCCCATCACATTCCTAACCAAGAGGTTGTGAGTTCAATTCCTTACATTGGTATCAGAGCCTAGGAAGTAGGCTTGGGAAGGGTGGAATGACCCAATGGCCTCTAAAAAAGGCGCTTGGGCACTCTATCATGTGAAAGGGTAGGAATTGTGGAAGGCGCGCGCGTCGGTTTCAAGGATGGACCTTACAATGATTGGGGTGTATCTCTCAATCCGTAGGTCGGATTGAGGCGTGCAATATACCGTTGGAAAGTTCTCGGAACAAACTTTCCAATGAGCTATCTTGGAAGTGTGAATTCCTTGGGAATCCTTGGGTGGCACTTGATTGAGTGTTCAAGATACCAAGCATGGGTGAGAACAAGGTTCAAGACTGAGGTTGAGAACAAGGGCTTGAGACACCAAGGTTGCGAACAAGAAGGTTCAAGACACCAAGGTTGAGAGCAAGGGTTCAAGAGACCAAGGTTGCGAACAAGGTTCAAGAAACTGTGCGAGGTTGAGGAACATCAATTCAAGGGCACCTAGGGAGTTCAAGGGACTGATCACCGAGGCTAGAGGGATACAAGAGTAGATCATTGAGGACAATGATCGACCAAGGGGGGAAGAATGTAACATAATCCTAGTAGGAGATGGTTGAACTACACCCTAAGAGAGAGGATTAGGAAGTAATCCTCAACCATGGCTTTTGGGGCAAGTGGTTAGCCCATCACATTCCTAACCAAGAGGTTGTGAGTTCAATTCCTTACAATGGTGGTGGCAGAAGACTGGCCAACACCCAAATCAGCCATAAGGCATCTGAGCCACACACACTCAATAGTCACTCTGAAAGCTACCCTATACTCAGCCTCACAATTGGAAGTGGCCACAGTAGGCTGCTTCTTGCTCAACCAAGATATACATGAGCTACCAAGCATGAAGCAAAAACCACTGGTGGACACATGAGTGTCATAGAAACCAGCCCAATCTGAGTCAAAAAAAGCATGCAAATCTGGCGGTAGTGATCCCCCCTTGGGATAAAACAACCCAACTAGTCGAGTACCATTGAAGTAGCGAAAGATGCGCTTAACCGCCTTCCAATGCGTGACACTTGGGCAATGCATAAACCTACTCATCTGTGAGACAGCAAACTGAATATCTGGCCGAGCAATGCATAAGTAAATCAAGCATCCAACAGCCTGCTGATAGAGAACAGCTTCAAATGCATCTCCAGCATCATGAAGACTCAATCGTAAACCTGTCTCCATAGGAGTGGCAATAGGCTTACAGTCTTCAAGGCCAAAACGTGCAATAATGTGTCAATATATTTTGTTTGACACAAAGCCATTCCACCATCAACTTGCATAAACTAAATGCCCAAATAGTGATGCAAATGCCCCAAATCAGACATCTCAAATGAGGCATGCAAATCAGCCTTGAAATCAGCAATATGATTCTCAATAGGACCAGTGAGCAGCTCGTCAACATAGACAAGAATGATCAAAAGCACATCATTAGCACGCTTAACATATAAGGTGCTTTCAGTTGGACTGTTCTCAAAACTTTGTGCAACCAGATAGGCATGTATCTTCTCATACCAAGCATGTGGTGCTTGCTTTAAACCATATAATGCCTTCTTTAACCTGCACACCTGGTTTTCATGCCCTTTATGCACAAAGCCACGTGGCTAAAAAACATACACTTCTTCATGCAAGTCACCATTCAGAAATGCTGTTTTAATGTCCAACTGATGTACATTCCAACCATGATGGGCTGCAAGTGCACAAATGCTCCGAACAGTAGTCATACAACATGTAGGTGCAAAGGTCTGATCAAAATCAATGCCTCTTTCATACGCATAACCCTTTGAAACAAGCCTAGCCTTATACCTGTCAACTATACCATCAGGTTTACGCTTCAGCTGTATACCCACTTAGTGCCAATGGCCTTCTTGCCAGGAGGCAAGTCACATAAAGACCATGTACCATTCTTCATTATAGCATCATATTCAGATTGCATAGCAGCCATCCAATTTTTTGAATTTTGTGCTTCATCAAAAGTAACAGGCTCATTCTCATCACAGAGACTAGGCACATCCATAGCATAGCAATCTGATGCAAAGGAGGCACTATGAGAGCCTGAACGAGTACGATATGACAAAGGTGCATCTAATGGCATAGTTTTTGCCTGCTCAATATCAGCTCTCTCATCAACAAGTGCATCATGTAAATCTGCATCAGAAATAGAATGATCTACATCATCATATGAAACCTGAAAAGGCTGAGAAGTTGCCTCATTAGGACCAGCACTAGACTGTCCACCTGTAAAAAGAGGCATCAAAGTATCATACATGTCTTTGGAGCTAACAGATGTCTCCTTAGTACATGAAAGCAATGGCTAAATAGCATCTTCCACAAAAACAACATCATGGCTAACCAGAATGTGTTTAGTCTGTGGATGATACAAACGATAGCCTTTACTTTCAGAACTATACCCAACAAAAATACATTTTACTGCCTTATCATCCAATTTTCTTCGATGTTGTTCAGGCACTAGTGCATATGCCAAACAACCAAAAACACGTAGATGAGCAACAAATGGCTTGCGGTCATGCCAAGCTTCATATGGAGTGATAGATTGTAGCGCTTTAGTAGGACACCTGTTCAGTACATATGCTGCACACATGACAGCCTCAAGCCAGAACTATGTGGTAAAGCCTAACTTTTGACCATGCACCTCGCCATCTCCATGAGTGACCTGTTCTTTCATTCAACAACTCCATTCTGTTGAGGTGTATAAGGCACTGTACACTGGTGTTTTATCCCACGTTCACCTAGAAATGCATTAAAATTAGAAGACATATATTCCCCCCCCAATCAGAACGGAGGGTGCCCATTTTACATGTCGACAGATTTTCAGCCAAAACTAAAAATTGTTTAAAGCACATGAACACTTGGGACTTTGCTTTGAGTGGATATACCCATGCATGCCTGGAAAAATCATCAATGAAAGTCACAAAGTAAAGGTAATTTCCAAAAGAGGGTGTTTGCATAGGACCACAGACATCACTATGTACAAGCTGCAATTTCTGTGTAGCCCGAACTGAACCATCTTTTGGAAAGGAGGAACGTTGCATTTTGCCCAAAATATAGCCTTCACAAACATATTTTCCAGGTGCCTCAAGTTTGGGCAAAGAGGATACCATTTCAGATTTCTGCAGGCGTAGCAAACTAACAAAATTCAAATGACCAAAGTGTGCATGCCAAAGCTTTGCATCTGACATAGCCTGCGAATCATTTACTGCACATGCCAAATCATTTTTAGATCTTTCATAGTCTATGAGCTTATACAACCCACAACATAAAATGCCAAAAGCAATAATAACATCGCCATTTGACAAATCATGAACTATACATCTGTCATCAACAAATTTCACAACCAAGGCAATCTTGGCTAATGCAAAAATTGATAACATATTCTTCTTGATCCCTGGCAGAAATAAAGCATCTGACAAAGTGAAAGAACTACCATCAGCAGTAGTCAAAATGATCTTACCAACTCCCATAACAGGATAAGAGGAGTTGTTGGTGCATGTAACAGTATTCCTTGTAGGGGCAGGCTCGAGTGAAGAGAAGAAACTGCGCTGCGAGGTAATATGTTTGGTCGCCCCACCATCAAAGTACCAAACATGTGAGTCTACTGCAGACATGCACTGCTCATGAGAAGATGGGTCAAAACTGCAAACAGTAGTGAACGCCCATTCTTCTTCCTGCACAAGATTAGCAGACTCCGTTTTTGGTGTAGAGGCTTCTGCAACAACCATTCCAGCCTCTTTCTTCTTTGCCTCTTTTGCAGCCAATTTTGGACAGTTCTTTATAATATGATCATTCCCTTTACAGTACTTACAAAACAATTTCTGCTTTTCTGATATTTTTCTCATCTTTGTCTTGGTTCTTCGAATGTGCAGCATTTGCAGATTTTTGCTTACTAGTTGAAGAGCTCCATTTTCCTTTGCCCTTCTGACTATCCAGGAAAGCTTGATCTGCAACTCGCATAATGGACCTGTTTTGCCTGGACTGATCTTTCTCCAACAGAACAGAGACTAACTCCTCAAATGATAAGGCATTTGGATTGCCTTTCATCATCAACCAAAGAGTAGAAGCAAAACTCTGATATGAGTCAGGAAGACCATTCAGAACGGTCTGCACAAGTGAGCTATCTGGTATAACCTCATCAGCAGAAATCAACTGTTCCTTCAAGTCTTTGATCTTTGTTAGGAAACTGTCCATAGAATCACCTTCATTCATGTGCTCTCTCTCCAACTGTTTTCGGAGGTAAGCAACACGAGCCTCATTCCTAGCTTGGTACAATGTGGTAAATGTATCCAAGCATCCTTAGCTATTCTGCAAGAGCGAATGTGAGGAATAATGGCACCTTTGATAGACAAAGCTATCAATGCATGTGCCTGGGCATCTCTGCCATCCCAACGAATCTACTCTGTAGTAGGTGTAGCAAAAATAGCAGCACGAATAGGAATCTGCACAATATCATCTTCGACACCATCTTCATCAGCTCCAGCACCTGTATTCGCAGTACCTGTTGTTACAGGTGTAACAGGACATCTTTCGACACCCTCCACAATGTTCCACAATCCTTTTGCAACCAATACATGTCGCATCATATAAGCCCATAACGGGTAGTTGGTACCATTCAACTTATCCTCAACAGCCAACATACAGAATACATCATTGCTTTCAGCCATGGCCAGTGACTAAAATACCTTGATGCAGAAAATTGACTGTATCTCAAAAAGTTGAACAGAACTGCCCAGATGAATTCTGCTAGACCTGTAGCACCTTTGAGACACTTATACTGGCAAATAAAAACTGGTATATACCTTTGGCACAAAAAGATGAAATAGCCTGCACAAGCGCTGCGATAGTGCGTTCGGAGGTCGAAACGAGCTCAGATCGCGATTTCAGCACCACAGAGCGAAGCGGTTTTGATCTCGGAAACACCCTCAGTATGCTCACCAAAATTCGTACGATTCTAAGATTGCAAACGGAGGAGTGTCGACGGTGCCTCTTGGCAGTAGCCAGAGGCATAGAAGATGCAGAAGCATGTAAAGACAGAGTAGGGAGTCAGTCGAATCAATTTTTCAAAGATTTATGTTTTATAAATACTTTTCAAAACCTCCAACAGTGATTTTCATCACTTTTGTAATATATGTAACACAGAAAAACCCTTTTTGTAATTTATAGCTCCATTTTTTGCAAGCCGAGGAGTCCTCGAGCTTGAGGAGCTTAGGTAGGATGAGCGTACCAATTTTGGTTATTTTTAGACACCGTTTACCCTTTCAAATAGCACTTAGGACCTATTTTTTAACTATGCCGGTCACTAGATGTGAAACCAGTCAAAACTAGTCTAGAATCTATAAAAAGAGCGAGAGAGCTCATTTTTGAGGTTAGCTTGTTTGAGTAGAGAAGAGCTTCGAGCTATTTTGAGATTGTAAGAGTGTTCTTGAATAATAGAGTGGATTTCCTACCTCCCATTGTGTCTTGCTTGTCTCTTCGTAGTGTGTGTGTATGTGTGTGTGCATCTCTATGCTTTTCACCTTCACTCTCACTTCATCTCACATTTACAATCTTCATATCACTCCTATCTCTTCCGCGGATTGACATTAAGGAGGTGGAGCTTCTTAACGTGGTTCTCACCATTGTGATAGAGCAACACCAAATTTGGCGTCGTTGCCGGGGATCGAGTCTAGGACGAATGTGTGATGGTAAGAGTATAGCAAAAAGTGGCGTTGCAAGGTAAAAATTTGAGTTTTTGTTGTTGTTTTTACTTATTTTTTGTGTTTTTCATCTTCCCCACACTCCATCTTCATCACCGCATCATCATCTTCCACTCCAAAAAAAATTCAGAAAATTCACCATATCCACCCATTCTCCTCATTTCCCCTCATTTGTGCATGTGCGAGAGAGAGAGAGAGCTTTTGTGCTTGCATGTGCTATTGTGTTTTTGAGTTTTCTTGCAGGTACAGTGCTCCATTGCATCAGGAAAGCTTGCAAAAGGTAAAATTTCACTTTCTATCAAAAATTTGCCGTGGGTGTCAGACCATCGCGATGGTCTGCCAACTTCGATATTTTTGGTATGCGAGTTCACGAAGAGGTAGGCGACACTAGCGCTTGCACGGATCCACAAATGCATTTGCAAAATCATCTATTTGGTGGACCATCGCGATTGGCTCACACCATCACGACGGCTCAACCGGACCATCGTGACGGTCTCACACCATCGCGACGGCTCACTTGAGCCATCGCGACGGTTCACTTGGACCATCGCGACAAACCCGTCGACCCCACGCCATCGCGATTGGCTCATGCCATCGCGCCAATGCTGCCACGTGCCAAGCTAGACCATCACGATGATACCCTTAGACCATCGCGACGCCTCGACATTTGAACCATCGTGCTTGGCTCACGCCATCATGATTGTCTTGTTGACCATTGACCTATGCCATCGTGATTGCTCGCCGATTAGACCATCGCGATGGTTCATTCACACCATCGCAATTGTTCAATCACGCCATCGCGACGGTTCACAAATCACGCCATCGTGATCATTCACCTCAGACAATCGCAATAGTTCGCTCCTTCGGACCATCGCAATTGTGCCACGCCATCGCGACGGTTCACCTGGACCATCACGACGGTCCCAGACCATCGTGATTGCTCACCCCAAACGGAATTTTTAGGGTTTGATTTTTTGGCCAATTTTGGGGCTACTTTTTGAAAATTTTTGGATCATTAAGCTCATAGGAGACCTCTTAGCTCATATTTGGAGAAAAACCTGTTTGTCAGTTTTTACCCCCGAGAGCCTGAATGCTCATATCTTTTTCATCTGAAGTCCGTTTTTTGAGCTTTATAGCTCATTAGAAAGCTCTCTACAAGTACTACATGAACTCAACTGTTTTTTTTTTTAAGAATACGTTGATTCTTAGATAAACTAATTTGAGGTTAACCTTATTGGGACTAGGAAAGCCAGGGGGCAGCATTGAAATTTTGGGCAAAAGAGAAAGGAGCTTTAAAAGTGTATATACTCAAGTGTTTGATCATTCAATTGAGGATTGGTCTAACATTGATTTTTACAGGTCTAGCAAGGACAATCAAGGGCAACCAAAGCAAGGCAGTGAAGAACGCAGGGCTTGGGAAGCGCGGCTTCTTGGGCATCAGAGCAACCAAAAAAGCTGACTTGAGGTTGGAAGAATACTCAACCCCCTCAGTCAATTATTAGCTTAAGCTAAATGTTAGCACTGTGGATTAACGACAATAGGAACGCCTCAAGTTGAAGACACTAAAATTTTCAAGTTCAAGACTAAAGTAAAGGTGTGTGATATGAAAACCTAAAGGAAAGTACTTAAGCCTGATAGAACGAGAACTCAAAAGTACCACGGAAAGTCGATTCCTGACGCATACAGTTAAGGCAGGACAAGAACTTAAAGGCACTTAAAAAGAATCAAGAAAGTAAGAAAAAGAACCATTGACGATCTAAGCATGTACTGAGTGTGCAAGGAAGAAAATTCATGAACCTTAGATCAGGCAAACATATAGGTAAGTCAGACAGGCAAAGCCTTAGATCATCAGAAGCAAGTGTAGGAACTACAGCACGTTCGTGGGCTCAACAATTGAATAGTAATTACCCCTACGAGAGCTTAGACACGAGTGAATTAGAAATGGCTTTTAGCACGGAAAGACCAGACGGAGGGTCAAACATAGCATATTTAGAAAAACTGGAAGGACCCTATAGGACTCAATTAGAGTTTCTCCGAACCAACCACTTAGGTGCTCGCATCTATGAGGATGGTTTGCGAAGACAAGTGGTGCAAATGCACAACCCGGACCAACCCATTGGATTGGAACGTCCAGTGGTAAAATTTGAGAGAGACGCATACATAGACAAGGAAGGAACGATGTACATCATAAGTACTCAACCAAACAATACCAATGAGTTTGGTGTAATTCAGTTGGAGACGGAAGCGAGAGCCCAAGGAAAAGAACCATTAGAAGAACCTAGGACACCTAGAGGGAAATCTGTACTAACAAGAGTAATAATCCCAGAATGGATCCCTCAGGACAACAGAAGCATAGAGCTGTTTGTAAATAAAGAAACTGACGAAGCATTTTGGAGGTACAGAACGGAACAACCTAGTGAGGTAGGCTCCATCATAATCTACGAATTTAAGGACCCGGATACACCTGGAAAGGTTGTATACTTGGATGAAACTTCAGAAAGAGTATTTGTGGTACCTGAACACGCAAGAAACACATATACATGGAGAGGTGATTTAGTCTTCCCTCCATCTCGAGCAAATGTAAACGCGAGCCAACAAGGGTCAGGAACATCCTCTGCCCATGCTAATCAAAGAGAGAAAAACAAAGAAAGAACGGAAGTAAGTTTCAGTCATCCCATAGGGAGAGATAGAACCACCATAGAAACCGATAGAGTGGATAGACAAAGAATGCCAGGTGGTAGAGATGATTTTCCTCTACCCAGACCACATGAACACCCAAGGATATTGAGACCCACTCAGTTAGTAAAATCCATGAAAAATTATTTTGATGGGATAGGAGATCCCTATGACCATGTTGCGGAATTTAAGCAAGTGCTAAGGGCAGAACAAGTAGAAGATATGTTCATGCAATATAATGCTTTTGGACTAACGTTAAAGAAAACAGCTTTAACTTGGTTCCAAACATTGCAACAAAGGCAATTTAGAGACATCCATCACTTTTTAGAGTCATTCATCACGGAATTCTCTAAAAGTGGGATCAAACATGATACATCTTCAAACAGACCCCTCAGGAAACAGTTAGACTGGCAGGACGTAGGTTTAGACAATATGTGGAGAGATGTCCAATGCAAGAGTTACCCTCACAGGCCAAGCAAGTATCATTGTTTTTAGATGGCCTGTTGAGCTCGAAACTACGCTCCTATGTATACTTGAAGGAACCAAGAATGCTAGAGCAATGTGTAAGAATTTGCATAGACATTGAGGACAACTTAGGAGACGAGTTGGAACTCTCAAAGGTCTATAAAGATTCAGATTGTTCCTCTCTAGCATCTTCAAAATTGTCAAGCTCAATAGAAGACCTAGCAGAAAAAGTGGCCCAGAAACTAGGAGTCTCAAGTAAACAGATGCCTAGGTTAACAACAAACAAGCATTGTTACACCTGTGGTGGTGATCATATGGCGAATGTGTGCCCCAATGCAACACAACCGCAAGCCAACCCTAGTGGCCAATACTATACGATTGAGAGACAATACACGAACCACACAACACAGGACTGCCCATACAACAAACATGCAGTGAGACAGAACTACCCGTAAGCATACCAACAACAAGGTAGGTATCAAGGTCAATATAATACTCAGCCTCATTACTATAGGCCTCCACAGAACTACCCTTATCAGGCTCAACAGAGACCTCAACCTGTCTTAGCTCAGCAGCCACCCCCGCCAGCTGCAGAAGAGAACCTAAGTAGGGTTTTAGTGCCTTCTTCATCTTTGATCACAGAAAGTGACCCGAACTCAATAGTTTTGATTCTATACATGTAGATAGTCCACCCGCTTATTACACGGAGTCACCAGAACACGTGGAAACATATCATTACGATAGTCCACCATTGGAATATACTTGGGAGCCCGATTACGCTAATGTGATGTACACAAACCCGAATCCACGGCCCCAATTAAGACAGCAGAGACCACAGGGCCCTAGAGGACCATGCTTTAGGTGCCAAGGAGATCATTTCATAAAGGATTGTCCACATCCTCTGATAGCGGGACAATCACAACACTATAACATACAAGGCTTTTGTGTTGATTGTGGCAAAGAGCATGTCATAAAAGATTGTCCTAAGAACCCTGTAAATGGTTCAGATGTGACACCCATCAACGTGATAGGTATTGTGCACAATGAAGATGGTCCAAGCTATAACAAGAGCCTAGGCGCTCTTACATAATCAATAGCTTAATCAGGAGAAAGTAGCCAGAACTAGTGAAGTTGGAGAGTCTAGCAGTAAAAAGACGAAATCTTGGAAAGATTCTAGGGAAAGAATCAAGCGAAACTGGAGTAAAAGGATAACAGAATTGGAAGGAAGTCTCAAGGAATCTAGAGCCAAAATCCTAGCATTGACTTCACAGGAATTGAATCAAGAGAACCTAGCTCAAAAATCAAGATCAATTTTAGCGGAACCCATACCAGAAAACCTAGACATGATGTTCCACGCATATCAAGCTAGATTAAAAGAAGGACCTCAAGTAGCTGAAATGAGTAAGAACTACCCTCGAACAGACCTAGAAATTGAGAGGACTAAACTTTGCATGAAAATGGTAGAATTAGCACAAGCTATGTTCGAAGCCTCTAGATATCTAAATTGCAATAACATGGCAAAACCGGAACTACCCTTTCAAGGATTAATGGAGAGGCTAGAATACTTGATTGATAGCAAAGAGAAAAAGGATCATCATAGGAACCCTATTACCTCGGAGACACAGGAAAGGAATGCACCATCCCTATCTCAAGTACCCAATACGGAAGGTGAAGACAACCTGTCTTCCATACATAGATATTCACATGAATTTTTGAGAGAAATAAAAGAAGAGAAGTGGAGAAAAGAACAAGGAACTCATCCTCCTATTCAAGAAATAGACAACTTGCAGGAGCAATTTCCCCAAGACATTCCCTCTATCTACAATGATGTAGAGGAAGAGCAACTGAGTGAACACACAGGTTTTGAATCCAATTCTTTACAAGAATTACCTCAGTTCACAGGACCTTGGGAAGCAAAGTCTATTAGCATGAGAGCACCCACGATAATAGTGAGGAATGAAGAATCAGTAATCCCTAGAAACACGGAAGTGATAAAGAACACCAAAGTTCAATGTAATCTCACCCTAGAAGAGTTGTTGAAGATTAAACCAGAACTGTGGAAACATGTAGCAAATCAATTCCCCGAGCTTGCTACTGCTCCCTCATAGATAGGAACACACACGAAGGTACAAGAGATACCCATAGAAAGGATCAGAGATGTAAGCGAAGGAGAGGAAGGTAACACTTATCTTCCAATAACCCATCAGGGCTACACCATGAAAGCCATCTTAGATTGAGGAGCCAGAGTAGCCATCGCTACCACCGCTTTATGGAGACGTTGGGGTAAGCCAACATTAAGACCTACCAGGATGAAGCTACAAATGGCTGATGGACATATAGAAAAACCATTAAGCTTACTAGAAGGCATATCTCTCACCACTTGTGGTGTAGAGTTTGAGCATACTTTTGCCATTTGTGATTTTGCAAAAAATCATGCTTATGAGATGATATTAGGATGACCATTCATGCGTCAGTTGCAAATTGTACAAGATTGGGGAACTAATTCTTTGTACTTACAACATTTAAGAGTGACTACCAAAGTCAATCTTAAAGACTATTCATATCGAGACGTACCCCCAATACAATGGAATACCATCCATAAGACACAGGTAGAAAGAGAATTGGTGCACTCATTGGAGTCAGACCCCTCATGGTTGCACGAGGATACTCATCTATGGATGTGTAAGGTAGAAAAACAAGAGGAAGAACGGTTAGAAGCCAGAACCTTAGGTTCAGAACAACATCCACAAACTCTTCAAGCCCCAGCTTACGCACCTGTAGTATTTCCAGATGAGGAGTTTGAACCCCATGGTTGGGCAGAAATCCTAGCAACCATGGATGTAGCCATCAATGAAGAATAATGGGCACCCCACTGTGATGAGGATGGCTATGACATCTCAGTTTTCACGATAGAGCCAATCATGTGTGATTTGATTATTGAAGAATGTGAACCTAACACTGATGCATTTGAGGATGCGAGTGATTTCGATTTAGAGTCAATTATTATGGACCCACCCTTTGCATCAGAGGAAGAATACTTCTACGAAGTAGAAACGTACCCTCAAAGACACGAAGAAATTATGAACGATGTGAGGTTAGCCACACAAGTGACTGCCAAAAGTGAAGGTAAGAAAAGAAAGAAGAGAGAAACCTTGTCAGAAGAAGAAGAATCTTTGTTTGAGGTTCCCGAGAACTTCAAGAAGTACGAAATTGAAGATAGACGAATCATGGTACGAATGCCTAACAAAAAAGCTGACGTTGGAGAAGTATATGATAATCGAGAGAAAACCAAGAAAATCATAGTGGCCATAGAAGGAGAAGAAGAAAAATGTACCTACATAGGGCACGATTTGATGACGGAAGAAGAAGAAGAGTTAGTTGCCCTATTACGCGAATATAGAGATGTGTTTGCTTGGAGTTACAAAGACTTGAAAGGAGTAGATCCAGACATATGTTCTCATAAAATCCCTATGACTCCAGATGCAAAACCCACGAAATAGAAGTCGTATACGTACAATGATAACTACGCTGCGAAGATTATAGAGGAGATAGATCGCTTGATAGAAGCAGGATTCATTTATGAAATTGAGCATACCGAATGGGTATCCCCCATTGTGGTGGTGCCCAAGAAGAATGGAAAATTGCATGTGTGTATTAACCTTAAAAAAGTTAATGCCACCATGATTAGGGACAATTATCCTCTTCCTATCACGGAACACCTATTGGAAAGAGTTGCGAGCAAGGAAGTTTACAACTTTCTTGATGGTTTCTCAGGCTATAATCAAGTAGCAATTGCTCCAGAAGATCAACACAAGACGGCTTTTGCCACAGAATGGGGCATATTTGCATTTCATGTGATGCCTTTTGGCTTAACAAATGCACCCGCCACTTTCCAGCGACTCATGTGTCATGTTTTTAAGGAATTCTTACGCAAGAATTTGGAAGTTTATGTCAATGACCTATGTGCTCATTCGAATCTAAGGTAGACTCATATCCCAAAATTAAGACAAGTATTTGACAAATGTCGAGAATATCAGGTTTGTTTGAACCCAAAAAAATGCGTTTTCATGGTCAAACAAGGCAAAATTCTAGGACACATTGTGTCAAAGAATGGAATTTCAACAGATGAAGAAAAAGTGAAAGTCATTGCAGATCTACCTAGGCCAACTAACGTAAAAGAAGTACATGCATTTATGGGCCATTGTGGTTACTACAGAGGATTCATACACATGTATGCAATCATAGCCAAGCCTTTGTACTCTCTTTTGACCAAGTTTGAATGGATAGATGAGTGTGAGAATTCATTCAATGAACTTAAAAGACATTTGTGCTCAGCACCTATATTGACAACCCCGGATTGGAGTAAGCCATTCCGTGTACATGTGGATGCATCCAACTATGCCATAGGATGTGTGTTAGCACAACCCACGAATGAAGGTAATATAGATCTCCCCATAGCTTATGCGAGCAGACAATTGAACGCAGCAGAAAGAAATTACACCACTACAGAACGAGAAGGATTAGGAATGATCTATGCAGTAAAGAAATTCAGACATTATTTGTTGGCAAACAAGTTCAAATTCTTTACAGATCATCAAGCATTGTTGTACTTAGTCAATAAACCATGTAACATGGGAAGATTAATACGTTGGTTTCTATTACTCATGGGGTATGATTTTGAAGTAGTAGTCAGGAAAGGGAAGACACATCTTAGAGCTGACCACCTCTCAAGATTGACCACATGAGAAGCCCCTCAAGGAATAGCGGATGAACTACCAGATGCATATTTGTTTACCCTTGAGATAGCACCAGAATGGGCTAAGTCTATAGTCCCTATTCTCACGTATGGACCCAAGAATCCTAGGATAAGGATCAAGGAAGGAGAGATTACCAAGTCTCAGAGATATCAAATCATAGCAGGAAGTATATATAAACAAGACAATCAAAAGATTCTTGCCTGTTGTGTAGATGAATCAGAACATGCGAATTGGTTGCAATTAGCACATGTAGGTGCATTAAAGCAACATCACTCGAAACATCGTACATTGCAGACTCTGCATAGACTAGGAGTATATTGGCCTTCGATGGAAGCAGATGTCTACAAGTTGTGTAAAGAATGCCCTGTTTGTTGTGAAAGACCACCAGTAGAACATGCTACATTATATCACATGTCTCTCACACCAGAATGGAGTGAACCTTTAGTGACATACTTGAGGACGAAAACATTCCCTCAAGGAATGACTTTAGCACGACAACAAAGTCTAGAGCAGGAAGCTCAAGACTATTCACTTATTGGCGACAATCTATACAAACGAGGACGAGACGGATATCTAAGACAATGTGTTCATGAGAACGATTATTTGAGCATACTAGAGACTGCACACCAAGGTGTTGCAGGAGGTCATTTTGGCCCCGATAGGATAATCAAAGCCATCCTCTTTGCAGGATTATGGTGGCCCACTCTTCACATGGATGCACATGCCTATGTAAAGAGATGTGATGTGTGCCAAAGTACTCAGTTTCCTACTCGCAGAGATGAAATGCCATTGAAACCCATGATGGGAGGACGTGCATTTTCTAAGTGGGGTATAGACTTTGTAGGACCCATTAACCCCCCTGCAAAAGGAACACATGCAGAATACATCATTGTTGCGACAGATTATCTTACCAAATGGGTAGAGGCCAAGGCCACGAAAAAGAATGATGCACACACGACTGCAAATTCTTATTTGAAAATGTCTTTACGAGATATGGATTGCCTATAGAGTTAGTGAGAGATCGAGGAACTCACTTTCTAAACCAGGTCATTGAATATTTGTTACAGGATTTTATGGTGATTCACAAGAAATCCGCACCATATCATCCTCAGGCCAATGGTCAAGCAGAAAGTGCTAACAAGATCCTTTGTAATGTATTGACGAAACTCGTGAACAACAAACGTTCAGATTGGGACAAACAGTTACATCACGCTGTTTGGGCATATCGAGTGGCCTACAAGACCATACTCAATGCAACTCCCTTTCAGATGGTGTTTGGTCAAAATGCTGTGCTTCCTTTGGACTTCTTGATTCCGACCCTTAAGGTTGCACAAGAACATCAGTGGACTGGCCATGAATTATCAGCAAGAATAATGGACTTGGAACGATTAGGAGAAACCAGGATGAAAGCAGCAGTAGGAATATACGTGGCAAAGAAGCGACAGAAATCATATTTTGATGCGCATGTGAAAGATAAAGGCTTAAAAGAAGGAGATTTAGTCCAAGTATATACACTGAAACAACACACACGGAAGTTAGAAAAGCGAGGTTATGGACCTATGATCATTAACAGACTCTCGACAAGTGGAGCAGTACAATTAGCCACTTTAGAAGGAGACATAATGCCTAATTGCATTAGTGGTTGTAGAGTCAAGTTATATGAGGAATCTCTTACTGAGGATATGCTTAGACGTCTCACGTTGGCAAAGAAGCGTAAGGAGGAAGAAAATAGGATACATGCTGAAGCTCAGGTAGAAGCTATAGAACACATTAAGCGCATGAAGCTAAGAAGACAAGGACTAGGGAGAGAACATTATAACTATCTGGAAACAACACGCAGATACCCCATGTCCATGTGTCAAGCAAAGTCAAGTACACATCCTAGCATAGTGGACAGGAGACCATTCATTACAGTCAGGCTAGAGCACGGCAACCCTTGCCAAGAGCTCATGGCTTTAATTGATTCAGGTGCTGCAACTAGTGCGATTAGATGGTCCCACTATAAGGACTCAGGAATAGAAATGCAGCCAATTGAGGCTTATCTCATAGGGCTAGGAGGCATGGAAACCCCTTGCATAGGTGAGATGGACCTTCCTATCCTCATACATGATGTGACCATGACAGCGAAGCTACTAGTGTGCCATGATGAGGACCTAATAGAACCCCTAATCCTTGGCCAAGATTGGCTATACAGTCACTCAATGGACCTAAACTTAGACAAGGCTCCTTGCAGATTGGACCCTTAGATCAGAAGCGAGTGATACCGCTTGACTTCCCTAACGGCATTCCGACTGAGGTATGTAACCCTAGACCATATGAACAACATGCGAAGGAGGATCGAAAGATCTTTGGTAAGATGAGTCACGTTACCTCTACTCCAACCCACGCGGGCTTGGCGATGGACAATTGTCAATCAGAAGGACGTCAGGAGATTTTCCCTTAGGCTTCCTGCAAATTAGAAGGGGCAACCACCCAACCGCTTGGTCAAATGGACACAATTAGCGGTCAGGTGAGTTACATCAACGGACAAATGGGGACCATTGCAGGTCAGGTGGACTTCATCAACAGCCACATGGGCAAAACACCCTGCAGTGCCCATCCTTCCACACTTACTGCGGACTGGCCTAGATCTATGGTACATAATGCCTCACTTCCTAATGGGCAGGTTTCGCAAGTGTTGGACCTCCCTTCTTTTCCAGAGCAGAGTATCCATCCGAGCTCTCAACCTCAACCACAAAGGAGTCAACCACGAGAAAGGAACCCAGACCGACGACAATATCAGATGACACAAGGAAGAAAGCAGTAGTGGCAATATCACAAAGTAAGAGGCACGAGACAAATATGGGTGCCAAAAGGATAGAAGTCATTGACGGATTTCAATAATGCAGACAAAGCTTAGAAGAAGTTTCAACAGAAGCAGAAGCAATATCCAAAGCCTTCTTAACCTTCTTCTACGAGTACGAACATTCAAAAAATTTCACACAGATGAACAGGGACAGCAAACCGACACCCAAGGTGATACCAGTACGCATGAAGATGAAACCTTTGAAGCAGCAGCTTATACGCTAGCCATCAAGAAGTTATATCATCCTATGGAAAAAGTTTGGGCGCGTAAGAAGTTGACTGAAGAAGAGAGCCAAGCACTCATAGAACAGGAACTTGTCTCAGGCGGTTTCCAAGAAGTATACATCAGAGGCTTCAGGGAACTTGTCAAGTTAGTGGGATCCACCGAAGCCTTAAGATATTTGCAGAGGAAACCGTTACCGCAGTATGACCCTCGTAGAGTTCGCTTACTAACCAAACCTGGTGAATACATTCGTGTATCGACAGGAGCACAATGTTTAGAATAGGCCAGTGAGGCACATCTCGTCCCTGAAGGATCATTAGCAGAAGAAGCTATCCTCGTCGATTCCCCGCCCCACACTACTACTCTACATACCACCGCTATAACTGAAGTACCCGCCACCCCAACCGCTCCTCTTTCACCTCCTGTATCTCCAATCCCCCCTGTACATCCGATCTCTCTCAGACCATCCACATCTCTAGATAGCGCTATAGCAGAAGCCTTCTTTACTTCCATTCACCCGACAATTCCCGCACCCACCCAACCTAGTTTTCCTCCTCAGACATCCACCTTTCTATCCAGTCCAACTTTCCCTCCATCCTTCCCATCCTTTCCCACACCTCCAAGACACCTTTTTCCATTTCCACCCCCATTAACTTTCTCCCCAGTTTCACCTCCCCGACCTACCGTAATTCCTCTTTCCCCTTTCCACCAAGGTATACAAGAGACCCCCACTGTAAATTACTCTTCAACGTTTGTAAACCCTGTATTTACACCCACACATGCACCCATGATCACTCCACTATTCATAGTCACCGCACTGGACACCACATCCAATGACATGGATATATCACCGCCCACCGCACCACCACTCACTTCATTCATGGCACAACTATATTTAGGCACTTCACTTTTTTCCACAATAACCACGGCATCCACTTTCCCACCCCCATTCCCCATTCCCCATTCCCCTTGCATCTACACCTACTGCACCTTCACTCAGCACACCATTAATATTATCACCCACTGTAGATACTGCATTCCAACAAATGTTCACGTGTATGACTCAAGTAAGAGATGAGTTCACATCTCTTGGAAATAATTATCAGACGCTGCAGGAGACAACGAATGATCTACAGTCGCAGCTCAATTCACTATCCATCGAGAATGCCTCATTGAACACCCGCTACCAAGAGCTACGAGAGGCATATCATAAACTGGAACTAGAAAGTGAAGAAAAGACGAAAGAGGGTGTCACAGATATCGATAACTTGTTAAGGGCACAGACTATTCTCAATGCAATGCTCACCAGGAACATGGGCTCACTTAGATGCCACTTGGCAGTAGCAAAAGAAAAGAACCAGCGTTTACAAGAACAAAACAGAGAGAATTCAGAAGCTACCCTAGATCAACCTGACCAACCATTAAGCCCCAGTCGCTTCAAGGCCGTGCCCTCAGAGTCTATGAAAATGTTGCTAGATGATCATGTCAGATTGTTAGATGAATACGACAACACGAACGAGGAATATCAGAAGCTGAAAGAAGATCATAAACTACTCCAGCTAAGGGCACCAATACAACAAGGACTACCAGCCCGTGCGGACCCATCTCCTAACATCCTAGAGGAACTCAATGCATTGCGGGCCCAGGTATTAACCCTTCAATCACAGATAGCTGTTGTATATTATTGAACAATGCATTGCTAAAGTGTTATATTATTAATGTATTAATATGTTTTTGATGTTTCTGATATAGCAACTGAAGGTTCGTGAGGAGCGTGCAAGGTGTGAAAGGGCGGACATCAATAATCCGAATAATTATTATTTAGCTTGTAAATAAACCTGCGTAGAAGGTTCTATTGTTAAAAAAAAGTAATGATTAGCATAGGGATCATTGTAGACCGTAGTTTCTGTTATTGAAAGCAATGGCTTTCTGTAAAAGTTACCAACTTTTAGTTTCACGCTTGCTTTTCAAAGCCGCCTTCTTGTAACCACTCTTTTCGACGTAATCAAAATTCCTATAAATACATGCACTCTGTGGACTGTCGAAACAGAGCGCATGGGGGGAGATTGCACCCAATCTTGCGTTCGGTCTCGTCTCTTGTTGCCTCTATTTTCTGTGTGTTTTTCTACGTCCGTAATCTCTGTATGCGTGTGAGCAAGATCCTGACAACAGTGGCATCAGAGCTTTGCACGCGTCAATACAGAGGGTTCTGTTCTCTGTTCGTGATTCTGAATTCTGATTCCATCTCCATCTCCATCTCCATCTCCATCTCCATCTCCATCTCCGTCTTCGTCTTCGGTTTCGGTTTCTGTTTCTGTTTCGGTTTCGGTTTCGGTTCCTGTTCCTGTTCCAGAACCAGAACCTACGTTTTCACCTACGTTTTCACCTACGTTTTCACCTACGTTTTCACCTACGTTTTCACCTACGTTTTCACCTACCTTTACTCCTTCGGATCTCCATCTCCATCTCCGTCTTCGTCTTCGGTTTCGGTTTCGGTTTCGGTTTCTGTTTCGGTTTCGGTTTCTGTTCTTGAACTTAGGCAATACATTGGCAACATTGGCACCCAAGGCTCCCTTGGCGACCGTTGGCAGCCGTTGGCTACGCGCGAGGCAATTTTAATTTTTGAGTGGTAATAGAGAGGTTTAGAGTCCCTAAGGTAGGAGGATTTGAACCCACAACCTCCTACTTTCAAAGGAAGTACTTTGACCACTCCACCATCTCTTGGAGTTGTACTCAAGTTCTCTCTCTTTATTACTTGTGGAAGGAGCGCGCGTCGATTTCAAGATTGTACCCAAGAAAGAATCAAGTGTATCTCTCAATCCGTAGGTCGGATTGAGGCGTGTAATATACCGTTGGAAAGCTCTCGGAACGAACTTTCCAATGAGCTAGCTTGGAAGTGTGAATTCCTTCAAAATCCTTGGGTGGCACTTGATTGAGTGTTCAAGATACCAAGCAAGGTTGAGAACACGGGATCGAGACACCAAGGTTGCGAACAAGAAGGTTCAATACACCAAGATTGAGAGCAAGGGTCCAAGAGCACCATGGAGGATTACAGTAATTCACCTCTACCTGCGGCAACACTTGAACAACAACTAGAGCTCTTGCGGCATGAGCTTCAAGGAGCTCAGAACAAGATCCGACAACGTGATGAAATCCTCCAAAAAGATGCAAGCTGAGGAAGACAACCTTACGAGAGTAGTAAAAGCTATTGTGTCTGCCCAATCTGATGTTACTCATTCAAAGACTGGTAATAGAAACTACCAGTTTCTACGATTTGATGGCCGAAAGGATGGGCCTTTAGTACTTTCTTGGTTGTCGCAGTTTGATGATTTTTATACCGATGAAATGTATGCTGAAAGTGAGAAAGTTAAATTTGCCACTAACTATTTAGTAGGTGAAGCACAACTCTAGTGGAATGTCCTGCGGCACAGTAGAGAGCGTCCAACAACTTGGAAGGCTTTTCAAGAAAACGTGAAGGATTCATTTCTTCCTCCTCAATACCATTTGCATGTTCGACGAGCATGGACGACCCTTACATGGAAGGAGGGTGATACGGTTACTACCTACACAAAGCGGTTCTGGCAAAATTTACTAGTTGTACGAATGCTTGAAGATGTATCAGAAGATATCTTGCAGCAGAAATACGAAGATGGTTTGGAGGTGGGAATCCAAGCTAAGCTTCACACCCTACGACCTACAACCCTCAACGAGGCCATATCTTTTGCTTATGATGCAGAAAAAGAATTCCAGTCCATAACCAAGTCACTCCGTCTACAACTACCACGCCCACGACCATTTCCTGTTAAACCTTTCATTTCCTATGAAGCATAATTTTAATGCCCCATCTTACCCTAGTTTTTCTCGTCCTCCACAATCCAATTACTCAACTCCACCCGTTGCTTCATCTCTCCAACCAACCAAACCACCTACCCTTCAAACTTCAGCAGTGAATGCCCAACAGAAGCGACCACGAATCACTTGCTGGAATTGTGGTAAACCTGGACATACAAAAATAAGGTGCAGATTGCAACCTCTTCATATGAAACCGGCTACAGCTCGATTGCATAACATGGAGGTCTATAATGAAGAAATTCCTCCTGTTTGGACAGAGGAATCATTGGAGAAGGATTTAAGTACCTTGGGTAACGATATCTCTCTACACTCTCTTCTTTGCATGCAGGGTACAATAAATAACAAACTAGTTAAAATTCTACATGACGATGGTAGTTCACATGACTTCATTTCACATTTATTAGTACAAGAACTTAAATTACAAATGTTTCCTTCTTTGTATAAAGTGAAAGCTGCATTTCAAGGTAGTCGTTATAATGTAACACGAGAAGTGCAAGATGTTACGATTAGCATAGGCCCTTATGTTGATTCACGAACATTTTTAATTGCACCTTTGCAATCTTATGATGTTATACTAGGTATGCCTTTTCGTCACCATTATAACCCACGTATTGACTACCATACTCATACTTTTAAGTTTGATTTCAAAGGTCAAATCATTACTTTATCTGCACGGCATGATTTCCAGCCATTTCCATTGATTAGTCACACTCAAGTAAAACGTGCATTTAGGAAAGGATTCAACTCATGCATTGTTTTTGTCAATGTCATCAATGATTATACTCATGCACTTCCAGATGCATATAAACCTTTCATGAGTACTTATAAGGATTGTTTTATGTCTGAATATCCCTCTGAACTACCACCAGTTCGAGGATCCTTTGACCATAGCATAGACTTAGTCCCTGGTAGTTCTCCTCCTCATAAAGCACCTTATAGACATGGCCCACTACATCAAAAGGAAATAGAAAATCAAGTAAAAGACCTACTACAAAAAGGACTTATAAGGCCTAGTTCTTCCCCATTTGGAGCACCAGTTTTCTTAGTAGAGAAGAAGAATAAAACTTATCGAATGTGCATTGATTATAGAGCCCTTAACAAGATCACGATCAAGAATAGATACCTATTCCTCGAATAGATGATCTCTTAGATAAGTTACGAGGAGCTCGTGTCTTTAGTAAAATTGATCTTAAATCGGGTTACCATCAGATTCGTATGGCACAAAGTGATATTTTTAAGACTGCATTTAGAACTCAAAATGGCCATTATGAATTTATGGTAATACCCTTTGAACTTACTAATGCCCCTGCTACATTTGCGCGAATGATGAACAATATTTTTCTTGATTACCAAGCTTTTGTTCTTGTATTCTTTGATGACATACTTATTTACAGTAAGAATGATAGTGAACATGAAAAGCATCTTGAAACAGTTTGTCATTTGTTACGAGAGAACACATTTTATGCTAATCCTGAAAAGAGTTATTTCTTTCAGCGTAAGCTAGAATATTTAGGACATATTATTTCAAGTGAAGGTGTGCATGTGGATCCGAAAAAGATTAGAGTTATCATAGAATGGCCTACACCACAATCAGTCAATGATGTTCGTTATTTTCTTGGGTTGGCTAGTTTCTATAGGAAGTTTGTTCGAAATTTTTCTTATTTAGCATTGCCTCTTATCTTGTTGTTGAAAAAGAAAATAAAATTTGCATGGGGAATTACCCAACAACAGTCCTTTGAAAAACTTAAACATGCACTTTCACATGCACCTGTTTTACAATTACCTGATTTTTCACAACCCTTTCATGTTGTTACTGATGCTAGTGGTTCAGGAATAGGTGCTGTTCTGATGCAAAATGACCATCCCATTGCATTTGAGAGTAGAAAGCTTAAACCCTCAGAGCATAATTATAGTACGTATGATAAAGAATTGTTAGCAGTTGTGCATGCTTTGCGAATTTGGAAACACTATTTTATGGGCTCTGAGGTCTTAATCAAAACCGATCAACAGGCTATTAAACATTTATTAAATCAGCCCTTAATCTCTGATAGGCATCTTAAATGGGCATCATTCATTCAAAATTTCTAACCCATGATACAATATCAGCCTGGTAAAGCTAATGTTGTAGCGGATGCTCTTAGTCGTTTTCCTTTGCATTCTGTTGTTTTGAATAATATTTCTGCCATCCAAATTCATTCTTTTCAAGAAATGGTTTCCACTTATGCATCTGATTTGTATTTTTCACGTGCATGGCATGACTTCAACAATGCTGCATCTTTATCTGATGAACATTATACATTTCATAATGGTTTTCTCTATTTTCAACATCGATTGTGCATAACCCAAGCTTTTAAAGATTTTGTCATTAAAGAAATGCATGAACTATCTTACATGGGTCATAGAGGCATACAAAGCACCATTTCTGCTTGCAAAGATTTCTTCTTTTGGCCACACATGGAAAAAGACATTGCACATTATGTTTCTCAATGCATTGTATGTCAGCGTGTCAAACGTCATCATGGTAAACCATTTGGATTATTAATGCCACTTCCTATTTCAAATGAACCATGGGAACAAATCTCTATGGATTTTATCACAAGTCTTCCTATAACTTCATCACATAATAATATGATTTGGACAATAGTTGATAGGTTTAGTAAATATGCATATTTCATTCCATGTAGAAAAACTTTGACTGCACCTCAAGCTGCAAAATTATTCATTAAATGCATTTTTCCACATCATGGATCTCCTAAAGTAATGTTATCTGATCGTGATGTTAGGTTTTGTAATCATTTTTGGGTTGCCTTATTTCAACATTTTGGTTCTAAAATAGATTTTAGCTCTGCATTTCATCCTGAAAGTAATGGACAGAGTGAGGCTACAAATAGTACTATTCTTGATTTATTGCGTTGTTATTCATTAGATAATCTTAATAACTGGGATGAAAAGTTGCCATTGCTTCAATTTGCTTACAATAACACTTCACACACCACTACTGGTCGTGCACCTTTTGAAATAGTTTTTGGTAAAAAGCTTCCCACTCCCATGTCCCTCACCCAAACCGACATTCCGATGGCTGATTCTATTGCTCAAGATCACGTTTCTATACTCCATGATGTTCACGAGCACATTAGGAAAAGTCAAGAGCGATATACACGTATTATCAATACTAAACGATTAGCCAAAGAATTCAAGGAAAATGATTTTGTATGGTTGCGAATAATTAAAAGACGTCTCAAAAATATTTTGCAGCATCCTAAAATTAAACTTGCACCACGCTATTATGGACCGTTTCGCATTATAGAAAAAATTAATGATAATTCATTTCGATTAGATATTCCATCCCATTGGACCATTCATAATTCTTTTCATATTAGTTTACTTAAACCATTTAAAGGAACTTTACCACTTGCTCCACTTCTTGATGACCCTCCTTTAATTGAAGAACAATCTGAAATCTTAGTTCTTGAGAAAATCATTGATTATGATGTCACTACTACACGCACAGGTACTCAATATCATCGATATTTGGTTAAGTACAAAAATCACTCTATTGAAGAATGTCAATGGATACATAAAACACAATTAACACCTCATTATGACCACTTAATTTCTGCATATCATACACAAACTAATTAATGTAACAGCTCCATGAACATTTCCATGCATGTATTTTTTTTACATGGCACATGCCTATTTTTATTCAGTGATGAAACATGTGACTGGCCATCTATGTTTATTCTTTTATCACCTGAGGTCAGTTGCTTGTTCAACTATGGGGCATGTTATACCTTATGGAATATGTTGAACAATGCATTGTTGGATTGAAATATAGAATAGCCAATGCATTGTTGGATTGAAATATCGAATAGCCAATGCATTGTTGGATTGTAACATGGAATATGTTGAACACTGCATTATAATTGTTAGAGTGTTGAATTATTTTATCAACTGAGGTCAGTTGCTTGTCAACTGGGAGGCATGTTGTATATTATTGAACAATGCATTGCTAAAGTGTTATATTATTAATGTATTAATATGTTTTTGATGTTTCTGATATAGCAGCTGAAGGTTCGTGAGGAGCGTGTAAGGCGTGAAAGGGCGAACATCAATAATCCGAATAATTATTATTTAGCTTGTAAATAAACCTGCGTAGAAGGTTCTATTGTTAAAAAAAAGTAATGATTAGCATAGGGATCATTGTAGACCGTAGTTTCTGTTATTGAAAGCAATGGCTTTCTGTAAAAGTTATCAACTTTTAGTTTCACACTTGCTTTTCAAAGCCGTCCTCTTGTAACCACTCTTTTTGACGTAATCAAAATTCCTATAAATACATGCACTCTGTGGACTGTCGAAACAGAGTGCATGGGGGGAGATTGCACCCAATGTTGCGTTCGGTCTCATCTCTTGTTGCCTCTATTTTCTGTGTGTTTTTCTGCGTCCGTAATCTCTGTATGCGCGTGAGCAAGATCCTGACAACAATAGCAGTATATGAAGCACCACCAAGGCCAGACTCCCCATCGGAACTACCCGCAGAGGAAGAAACAATCACTATTCCGATGGAGGAAACTTTTGAAGAAGCGTATGAACCCCAACCCATCCCAGGCGGACGAGTCACGGCCGAAGGCCAGACGACTTTCAAACTTCCAACTCCCGCATGGATGAAGACAATATAAGAACTTTGAACAACCCACTCAGCACGGGTAGAGGTGCAGTTACACGACATGGCAATGATTGAAGAACACATTTTACAGTCACCATACTTTGCTCACTTGGCCCCTCGTAGATACATATCTGGACATGAGCTACAATACAAACCTTACTTTATATTAATAGCAGAATATCAGTTGGCCATAGAGAAAGAAACAGGCATGAAGCCCTCCCACGCAACTCAATTTGAGCCAGAAGATTTGCCACTAGATGCACAGCAAGGAGAGATCTATCAACCAGATTGGCGCAAGGATCTCTTACAAAATTATCCAGAGATGATGAGTACTTGGGTTAAGGCACCTCTACACTTAAAGTACAACCCATGTTGGGGACCAGTGCCACATCACCGCTCCTGGAAGGCCTTTGCCATTAAAGTACAGAACAACAAACAATGCCAGGATTGGCTCAATTACCCATATTTCAGGCCAACCACATGACCACCAACAGTTGGATACATGATGGCCACGATTCGCCACTGGCTCCCTCGCTTAAAACATATGGACGATATAGCAGTGCACATGATTGTCAAAATATTTGACATGATGCAAATGGTTTTCAAAGTCTTCCATTGCGTCAAAGCACCCCATGTAAACACCCCAGGTTTTGAGCATGGAAATCTAGATCTTGCATATGATATGAGTACAACGCCATCGCTCCGGGTGTGTTATGCCTGACATTGTAGAATTAAGTACTTATCGGCGTGCTATAAGTAGACTTTCGAAGAAATCTTCACAACCGGTTTCTGGGAATACCATTCGGAAGTGTTCATCAGCAGGCCTACACATGTACTTCAATTATTTGCCTATGAACAGATGGTATATTCCACGCATTATCGACTCCCGCCATCCGATGAACCGCAACCCATTGATTGGGAGAAACTCAAGGCAGATCTGGCCTGAGGCATTCGAATATCAGAGCACACCCTCGCTCAGGAGCTCCTATAGAATTGCATCCGACAGACCTCACAACAAGGTTCTGTCGAGGACAACAGAAGCGAGAGGGAGGGGGTGTTGGCAGGGGAGGACGACAGAAGCGAGAGGGAGGGGGTGTTGGCAGTCGCCAGAGGCATAGAAGACGCAGAAGCATGTAAAGATAGAGTAGGGAGTTAGTCGAATCAGTTTTTCAAAGATTTATGTTTTATAAATACTTTTCAAAACCTCCAACAATGATTTTCATCATTTTTGTAATATATGTAACATAGAAAAACCCTTTTTGTAATTTATAGCTCCATTTTGTGCAAGCCGAGGAGTCCTCGAGCTTGAGGAGCTTAGGTAGAATGAGCGTACCAATTTTGGTTAATTTTTAGACACCGTTTACCCTTTCAAATAGCACTTAGGACCTATTTTTTAACTATGCCGGTCACTAGATGTGAAACCAGTCAAAACTAGTCTAGAATCTATAAAAAGAGTGAGAGCGCTCATTTTTGAGGTTAGCTTGTTTGAGAAGAGAAGAGCTTAGAGCTATTTTGAGATTGTAAGAGTGTTCTTGAGTAATAGATGGATTTCCTACCTCCCATTGTGTCTTGCTTGTCTCTTTGTAGTGTGTGTGTATGTGTGTGTGCATCTCTATGCTTCTCACCTTCACTCTCACTTCATCTCACATTCACGATCTTCATATCACTCCTATCTCTTCCGCGGATTGAAATTAAGGAGGTGGAGCTTCTTAACGTGGTTCTCACCATTGTGCTAGAGCAATAGTGCCCTAGATGAAGCGACGACCTGCTCTGATACCAATTGTTGGAGTTAGACGCCTGCGGAAGCACGCGAACAGCACAAGGAAGAAGAAGAAGCTTGGAGCACAAACACACAATACTGAATGTATTACTAGAGAATGTACAAAGATAAGTAGCCTATTAGGGCAATAGACGTATGTACAATCCGGGGGAAAAAAACCTCCTAAAGAGGGAAAAAAGTGCCCCGGCGGTCCTACTGTGTTCACACACATCACTACCTAAATATATCAACACACACACACACACACACACACACACACATATATATATATATATATATATATATATATATATATATATATATATATATATCATTTCTAGAGCATTGCCTCAAAGAGATCATTATGTGGGTTTCGAGGCTCCCATGCATATGTACGTGTCTCGTCTCTCCTCTCTCTCTCTCGCTCCATCTCCTCCTTGATCTTCTTGTTCAACATAACAAAGCCCTTCATTGGTATCAGAGTTCATTGAAGGCTGGTGTTCAAGAAGCTTCAATGGAAGTTTGGGGTTCAACAGGTGAGTGTGCAGATTGGCATCCTCTTGATATCTGCTCGGTATTTTGACCATAACAAGAGCTAGAAAGCTTGACTTTGTGCGATTTAAAGTTATCTGCATAGCTAACATAAAGAATATAACTTCACAGGGGGAGTTAAAATACGATTCATAGTTTTATTACACAGAAAATTTGCAAAATGCAAAGTGATGTAGAAGACAAATCTAAAATCACTTAGACAATAGGTTAGTTTTTTTATTTTAACTTGAGTTTTAAAGGTCACACTGAAGCAATTCAACTTGCTGTGCATATGTTAGGAATGTAACTACAATTTCGTGGAAGAACACAATCTAGATTTTGAGCGCTTGGTTTCCAAAAATACAAAATACAGAGCAATAGTGCTATAGTGAAGGTGAAATTGATAGCAGATGCTTGTTATGTGTAGATCATGAGATACACATGTTTGACTGAGGTGTCTAAGTATCATTACATAGCCAAGAAAGAGATTTTCAAGTTTGTTGAAGAGGTCAGAGGCAAATCTTGAAGTTTGGAGCATAAAAGAATGCAATATATAGACTATCATATTTTCCTATGCAAATTTAAAGATAGTTGAAGATTGGAATTATCTTCAAATCTTTTTTGAGCTTTTAGAGCTTCATTGGTGCAAAGATAGTCAGAAGAAGTGTGCGAGGTCTTTTCTTTTGGGCTTGGTTTCCATTTGATCATATATGATCACTGTGGTAGCTTCTCCATATGAGAGTAGAGCATGATCTTGTCAAGTATTTGGCATGTGAGATAACACTATTATTTACCTTTTAGGTTTATGCCATCATGAGCTTGATCATAGTATTGTCAATGGATGTATAGTGGCATTGTGGTCTGTATCTCATTTATGCCACTTGGATATGACTTAGCTTGTTGGTTGCATACAATTTATATGACTTGATTTTGGATCTTGGTTAGTACTTGTATTCTCGTTTTCGTGCAAGTACATGATCCACTTGGAGCCTCAACTATATATCATTTTATCACCTATGTTGGCTTTGCATTGAGCCATATTATCATTGATAGTTATATACGATTGCCACTATGATTTTGCATTAGTGGATGGTATATTGCCACATGCTTATTTTGGTTCAAAGTCCATTTTATAGAGGAGATGTTGCCAAAATTTCATCGGCTTTTATGTTAGAAGAGTACTCTAGTAGATCCTTTATGCTTGTGTGATAGCTCTGATTGTTGCATATCTTTGTTCACTTGGACTTGGTCACAAGTTATTCATGATAGTTTAGACCGTCTTGCATGATTTATTCTTTTCTTTTACTATTGCAATTCTTTATTATTAATTTATTTTTGCTGTGACATATGACTATTTTTGTAAATACTTGGGTATTTCATTTGTTTTTCAAGGAAAATTCCTTTCAATAATATTGTGTTTTAGAATAAATGTTGATTGTTCATGTGACTATGGAAGAAGTATATGGAGCAACCTACAAAATATCATATGCACATATATTTGAAAATCAATAAGAGACTTTCTTTGAGCACTTTAAAGGACCATACTTACAGAGGAATAAACAAGAGAAGCAGTTTAGATGAAAGCCATACAAAGAAAACAAAGAAAATAGAAGAGTTTTGTTCTTATTTTTTCTAGATAAATTATTGTAAATATTTTCTTTTTACTTGAAAAATTTTGGAAAACACACATACACAATCAAGGCTTGTTTTTTAGATAAATTTTTGCATAAAATTACCAAAAAAGATGAGAAATATTATACAAAATTCTTTTTATTGATATATTTAGGAAGTAATGTGTGTGAACACATTAGGATCACCCGGGCACTTTTTTCCTCTTTAGGAGGTTTTTTTCCCCCTAGCTTGTATATATGCCTATTATCCTAATGGGCTACTTATCTTTGTACATTCTTTTTGTAATACATTTAGTATTGTGTGTTGTGCTCTAAGCTTCTTCTTCTTCCTTGCGCTCTTCGCATGCTTTCGTAGATCTCAGACTCCAACAATTGGTATTAGAGTAGGTTTCCGCTTCATCTAGGGTGTCGTCGACACCCCTTCAGTCACAATCTCAGAATTGCATTAAAATTGGTGAGCATATTGAGGATGTCAAAATCACGATCTGAGCTCGTTTCGGCCTCTAAATGCACTATCATAGTGCTTGTGCAAGCAATCTTGTCTTTTCGTGCCAAAGATATATACATGTTTTGATTTGCAACTATAAGCATCTGGAAGTCTATTACAAGTTTAGTAGAACTTGACAGAATAGTTTTGTTCAACTTTTTGAGATAGAGTCATTTTTCTGCATCAAGGTATTTTAGTTAGTGGCCGTGGTTGAAAGCAATGATGTATTCTCTATGTTGGCTATTGCTAGGTACCAATTACCCATTATGGGCTTATATGATGCATCATGTATTGGTTGCAAAAGGACCATGGAATATTGTGCAGGGTGTTTCAAAACATCCTATTACACCTGCAAACACAATTGCTGAAGGTGATGTAGACAACATTGAAGATGGTGATATTCTTCATGTTCCTGTTTGTGCTGTGGTTCGTACTTCACCTACTACAGAGCAAACTTGTTGGGATTGTTGGTGCAAATGTTCAAGCCTACACATTTGGCTTAGCATGGAAGACATTGTGTGGTACTAGCACTTGATGATCCATGTGAACTATAGCTTGTAACTACTTGATCATTTACCATTGTAAAACATTAATTCTTTGGAGAATCTTGTAAAAGCTTATAAGTCATGGAGTTAGGAAGAATATTAGCTATGACTTCAAGTTGAGGGAATATCTCCTAAATCAGTGGAGTCACCTTTTGATTGGACCCAAAGATTTAATTCAAAATTCAAACTTAGAAGTAACACATATAAAAAGACCTTGTAAAATCTCGTGCAATAGTGCCTCATTCAGAGCTGACTCCTTGATCACTTGTAGAACTTGCATAGTTCACAATATAGCTCACTCAATTCGCTAGTATTGAGTATCATTACAATGTCAATGACTCTGTACAATTATGTTCTATAATACATATAGCTCATTGAACATCTCTGTCTACTTCTCTGCTTTGACTACTTAGAACAGTCAACTTCTTCTCGTCATATCTCAGTGAATCCTCAACGATTTTACATAATCTTTGGCTTATTGGAACCATCTTAAAGTCTACTTTGTGTTGTAAAAATTTCAAGGCATTTGGTTTAGGCATCTGCTAAAGTTATTTCTCAGAGCATAGTTGATCATTTTAAATGATTCCACTTGCAAGCATTAGTTATCTAAGCTAATTGAATTCCCCTAAAAGGAATTTTTCCAATTGTTACTGTGTTGTGAGCCCTAAGTAAAAAATCAAGCAGTTGTATGGACTAAAATAACAAGTTTTTCAAGACTAGTTATTCTTGAATTAGTCTGCTTTGGATTAATTGCTTCAAGTATCAATTCCAAAGTACATAGGCACTTTCTTGGTGTCATTTTCAAGAAAAAGGGCCTACTTTATAACTCTGAAGTGCATCAGGGCTGGTACAAAGCAGGTTTTATCAGTACCACCTCACTTCCTTGAGGTATCCATCCATCTCTTCCAACAGTGGTATCAGAGCAAGTTGAGGTAAAATGGGAGATGGTTTCCCTTCTTTCATTGAAAAATTGGACAGGAATAATTATCCAACATGGTCTTTGAGGATGAAGACCTATCTACAAGGAAGAAGTCTCTATGGATACATATCAGGAGATGAGGAGATGCCCACATTTAGAAGCAAAGATCAACCTACAAGAGAGGACCAAGAAAGACTCAACTCATGGTGTGCCAAAGATGCTTTAGCCAGGTCATATCTACTTAACTCTATCTCTGACTTCCTTCTTCCTCATATTAGGAATTGCAAAACTTCCCAAGAGACTTGGGATACTATATCTTCATACTTTTCTTCCAATAGAGAAAACAGGTAGATTGTTTACATTTGAGCTTGAGGACACTAGAAACATTGCACTTTATAATTATATAGATCAAATCTTGTCTGAGTTAGAGAGATGGCACAAAAGGCTAGGACACATTGGTGAGAGAAAATTGAAGCAGATATGTAGAGATCAATGTGTACTTGAGATACCTAATGTATCCAAGCAACATATGATCTATAAATGTGGTGCATGTGAGTTTGGTAAATCACACAAGTTACCCTTCACAAAGAAAGGCTATATGCATGAGGATTATTTGGAACTTGTCCACACAAATGTGTGGGTACCAAGCAAGGATCCTTCAATTTCAGGCTCAAGGTACTATGCGTCATTTATTGATAATTTTAGTAGATTTCATGAAACATTAGGATGAAGTGTTTAGTTGTTTCAAAAAGTATCTTGCACTTGTGGAAAATCAAACAGGAAAGAGTTTAAAGAGGATAAGGTCAGATGGAGAAGGTGAGTACTTCTCCAATGAGGTTGATGCATTTTTGCAGGACAGAGGTATCAAGAGAGAGATCACAACTAGATATACACCTGAGCAAAATGGAGTAACAGAGAGGAGGAATAGATTGATTGTGGAAGCAGCTAGGTCTATGCTAAATGAAAAGAAGTTGCCTAATTACTTGTGAGTAGAGGCTATTTCTGCTGCCACTTATCTTATTAACAGGTTATGTTCTAAGTCTCTTGATGGGATGACCCCCTATGAGGCATGGAATGGTAGGAGACCATCATTAGAACATTGCAAAATATTTAGTTGTGTTGCTTATGTGCATGTTCCATCTCAAATAAGAGGTAAGTTAGACCCTAAGGCAGAGAAATGCATCTTCATAGGGTATGATATAAATCAAAAGGGGTACATGCTTTATAATCCATCCAACAAAGGATTTATGGTCCATAGAGATGTTGTGTTTGATGAGAATGACTCTTGGTTTGAAAGTGAATGTAGGAAGGTCGAATTGCCATATGACTTGGAAGAAGAATTTCCAAGCCTCACCAAGGAGGAGCCAAGCACAATTGAAGATATCAAATCAGATGATGAGGACACCATCAACTTGGAAGAGTTTAGAGCATGGAAATCAAAAGGCAAGGTCAAGATGAAGAGGTTGGAGGACATAACTGAGTCATCCAACCAAGCCTTAAGGAGATCACAAAGAGAGAGTAAGAAGCCAATCAGATATGGGTATGATACTTCTTTAGTCACTAAGAATTCTATTTATCTAGCTAAGGATTCATCACTTTAAGAACCTTCCTGAGATGAAGAAGCAAGTACCAAAGCAGAATGGAAGGAGGCTATGGATGAAGAAATAGAACCACTCCAAGAGAATGACACTTGGGAGCTAGTACCCAAGAAAGCATCAATGAAGGTAATTGGTTCCAGGTGGATTTACAAAATCAAAAGGAACTCATATGGATCCATAAATAGGTACAAAGCTAGGCTTGTGGCTAAGGGTTTTGCACAAACCCATGGAGTAGACTATGAAGAAAAATTTTCCCCAGTGGCTAAGATGCCAATCATCGGAGTATTGGTAAGTGTAGATGCATCTAGAAATTCGAATATGTATCAACTAGATGTGAAACATGCTTTTCTCAGTTGGTGGATTTTAGAGGAGTTTTACATGGCTCAACCTCCTAGCTATGAAGATCCAAGCAAGGTAAATCATGTATGCAAATTAAAGAAAGCTCTTTATGGTTTGAAGCAGGCACCTAGGGCATGGAACCATAGGCTATCAACCTATCTTCAAGACCAAGGATTCATGATGAGCAAGGCAGATTTTTCTTTGTTTATCAAGAGGAGTAACTCAGAAGTGATATACTTATGTGTATATGTGGATGACATCATTCTTATAGGTAGTGATGCCAATGGCATCAAACAAATCAAAAACCAATTGATGTAGGAGTTTAAGATCAGTGACCTGGGGCTTTTGAAATACTTTCTTGGACTTGAGTTGGTATACACTAACTTTGGAATCTACATCACTCAAAGGAAATATGTGCAGGACATGTTGAAGAAGTTCCACTTGGAGGATGCAAAAGTAGCTAGCACCCCTATGGAGGTAAATCATAAATTGAGTGCTCATGAAGGTGATTTGCTTGAAGACATTGCAGGTTATCAAAGCATAGTTGGGAGTCTAAACTTAAAGGTACTCAAAATCAAGGTCTTTACTTCCCTTACACATCAAATTTGGACATTAAGTTGTACTCAGATGCAGATTGGGCAGGATGTAAGGATGATAGAGGAAGTAATGTAAAAAACCGAGCAGGTGTATGGACTAAAATAGCAAGTTTTTCAACACTAGTTATTCTTGAACTAGTCTGTTTTGGATTAATTGCTTCAAGTATCAATTCCAAAGTACATAGGTACTATCTTGGTGTCATTTGCAAGAAAAAAGGGCCTAATTTATAACTTTGAAGTGCATTAGGGCTGGTACAAAGCAGGTTTTAGCAGTACCACCTCACTTCCTTGAGGTATCCATCCATCTCTTCCAACAGAGATAGCAGAGATGCTCAAGCACATGCATTGATGGCATTGTCTATTAAATGTGCCATTATTCCTCACATTTGCTCTTGTAGAACAACTAAGGATGCTTGGGATAAACTTACCTTTTTATACTAGGCAAGGAATGAGGCTCATGTTGCTTACCTTTGAAAAGAGTTAGAGAGTGAGGATATGAATGAAGGAGATTCCATGGACAATTTTCAAAGATTTGAAGGAACAATTAATTTTTTGCTAATGAAGACTTGCTTGACAATTCACTTGTGCAAATTGTTTTGAATGGTCTTCATGATTCATAAGAGAGAATTCTTAATAGATATTCTTAAAATAATGAAGGAAACAAAGAAGGAAGATGGAGAATACAAGGAGCATATGCAACTAGATGATAGAAAAAAAGAGGAAAATCAAGGAATTAAGGTTGCAACAAAACTCTTACAATAGATCAAGAAGGAACAAAACTACTTGTAGGTGAATCAATCAGGGTTCAAAAGTGCAACATAGATTCAGGTAAAGAGGAGATGAAGGAACACGAAGTAAAACAAGAAAATCAAATCATCATTAGAGAAGTAAGAATAAATCAATCAGAGGGACACATAGAAGAAATAAAAGTTATCCTTCAAGATAGGATGGAATAATTCTTTGAAGGTTTCAAAAATGGTCATTTTCATAGGTTTGAGAATGGAAGAAGACAAGAGAAGACAAGAAAGGGAATACCTTCAGAGTCAGGAGTAAGCTTTGAAAATTAAAGAACATAACAAGTCTCTCTTGGAAGATAATGCATATCTCCAAGATGAGATTATCAAAATGACTCATGAGGTTATTGGTCTCGGAAAAAAAGTAAAAGTAATGGATGAAGAAAAGAAAATAGTGGAAAGAGAATTTGAAAATATGAAACAAAATAAAGATACAAAAATACAGAACGCTCATACAATAATTGTAGTCAGGGATGAAGTGTTGAAGAACCACAAAGAAGCATTGCAAAAGAAGGAAGCCAAGCTGAAGAATCAGCAAGAACATTTTCACCATAAAGAACATGAATTCAAAGAAAAGGATAAAGACATGGAACATCATAAAAGAAAGTATAAAATTCTATATTCATCATTCAAAAAAATTAAAGAGAAAAATGAAGAATTACTGTCCATGTTAGATCTAGACAATAATACAGTTGTACAGAGCATTGAAGAATAAAAAAGAGTAAAGAAGCTAGAAAAAGAGCTGCAAGAATTGAGAATAAAAAAACTCAAAGAACATATGCAGACATTCAATGGATCTCATATCAAGTTTTGCTTATATCCTTTTTTACTTGTGGTTTATTGCATTAGTCTTTAAGCAACAATTAGGTTAACTCATCTTTGGATTGACAATTTGAAGAGGTTTCCTTTTCTCATTGAAGTTCCATCAAGTCACTATTGCTACAATGGGACATTTGTTCTTAAGGGAGTAGAGGTGAAACACTATGCAAAAACCTTCTTTTGGGAACTCCCTTTAATTCATAAATTTTATTGGTGATTCCTCTAGGCATGCATGAGTGTATCCATTGGAAGTAAATTTTGAAGTTTTTATGTTCTTCAAACAATTTTTGGTTATGGGTTAAAATATGTTAGCATGTAAATTGGGCTCCCTCTATTTTGATTGATAGGGGGAATACATCTCTTCTTATTTTAATGCATTTTTGGTTGAGCGTGGGATAAAACATCATTGTATAGTGCCATATACACCTGAAAAAAATGGAGTTGGTGAAAGAAAGAACATGTCTCTCATGGAGATCGTGAGGTATATGGTCAAAAGTTAAGATTTACCACATATCTTTTGCCTTGAGGCTATTATGTGCCCAACATAGTACTTAAACATGTATTACACCAAAGCACTACAATCTATCACTCCATATCAGGCTTGGCATGGCCGCAAGCCATTTGTTGCTCATTTGCATGTCTATGGCTTTTTGGCATATGCATTAGTGCCTAAACAACAATGCAAGAAATTGGATGATAGAGTAGCAAAATGTATTTTTGTTGGGTACAATTCTAAAAGCAAAGCCTATTGTTTGTATCATCCAAAGAATAAACACATTTTGGTTAGCTGTGATGTTATTTTTGTGGAAGATGCAATTCAACCATTACTTTCATGTACCAAGGAGACTTCAGTTAACACTAGAGATGTGTATGACACTTTGTTGCCTCTTTTTACAAGTGGAAATTCAAGTGTTGGTCCAAATGAGGCAATTTCTCAACCTTTACATGTTCACATGATGATGAAGATCATTTCATTTCTGATGCATATTTACATGATTTACTTGTTGATGAGAGGGCTAATATAGAGGAGGGGAAAACTATGCCTAAATGGCTAATGTAGACTTTGAGAGATAGAAAGTTAGATGCATGTCTATCATATCATACACATTCTTGCTCTCAAAGTGCTTCCTTTGCATCAGATTGCTATGCAATGACTACCTCTAGCCTTTGTGATGAGAATGAGCCTGTCTCTTTTGATGAATCATAAAATTCAAAAAACTGGATGTCTGCTATGCAATTATAATATGTTGCTATTATGAAGAATGTTACTTGTTCTTTATGTGATTTTCCTCCATGCAAAAAGGCCATTGGAAATAAATGGGTATACAAGTTGAAATGTAATCCTGATGGAACAACTGACAAGGATAAGGACAAGCTTGTTGCAAAAGTTTATTCTCAAGAGAGAGGCATTGATTTTGATGAGACCTTGCCAAATGACCACTATTCATAGCATCTGTGCACTTGCACCTCATCATGGTTGGAATGCACATCATTTGGACATTAAACTGCATTTCTAAATGGTGACATACATGAATAAATGTACGTATTTTAGCCCTATGGTTTTGTTCACAAAGGGCATGAAAACAAAGTGTGTAGCTTGAGAAAGGAATTATATGGTTTGAAGCAAGCACCATGTGCTTGATACAAAAAGTTACATGTCTATTTGATTGCACATGGTTTTGAGAACAATCCATTTGAGAGTACTTATATGTTAAGCATGCAGATGATGTACTTTTTATCATCGTTGTATATGTTGATGACATGTGGCTCACTGGTCCTAATGACCAGTGATCCACAAGGGTTATGCTCAAGTGAGAGGCATTGATTTTGACAAGTCATTCGTGCCCACATGGCAAATGACCACTGTTCATAGCATCTGTGCACTTTCACCTCATCCTCGTTGGAATGTACATCTTTTGGACATTAAATTGAATTTGTAAATGGTGACTTACATGAATAAGTGTATGTATTTTAGCCCTATGGTTATTTTTGGAAAAGGCATGAAAAACCGTATGCAAGTTGAAAAAAGCATTATATGGTTTGGAGCAAGCACCACATGCATGATACAAAAAGATACATGTTTAATTGTGTTGTTGTAGTATACATGTTTACTTGTGTTGTTGTAGTATACCCAAGGGGAGCCAAGACCCACACCACCTTTCTTGGACGTAATGGGAAATCTCAAGAAAGACTCTCCTTTCATCCAACCAACCCTCGAGTCACAAGTGGAAAATACAAGAAATGCAATCTTATTCTCAAAATCAAAGGAGAGACAAGCATGCACACACACGCCTCACTATCACACTCAAAGTCAAAATACAAGAATTGCACAAAGTCTAAGAGTAAAAGAGTTCTTCCATTCATAAAAGGATACATACATGAAGCTCACATCGAACCAAGAACTTCCTTTCCAAAATGAGCTTCTATATTTATAGCCTAAGCTCTTTTCCCCATGTGCTCCTTTGACAAGTCAAAAAGGAAGCATGTGTCTAACTACCATATCTCTAGGAGATATTCCAATATTACTTTTTAGCAACCAAATCCCAAGGATATGCATGCGTGGGATTTTTACATGGTTTTTCTCTATTTCTTGCAAAAGGGTGGATTATTTACATGGCCTCCATACCATGGTATTGGAGAAATATTAAAAAGTGTCCTACGATGGTGTTCTTATGTGAAACTCTAAATATATATGAAGAGGGGTATTTTCATGATCAAGGGAAGGTTCCCATGCACAAATAAAGATGTGTGCACACCCTTCAACCTAACACCCTCCTCCCCATAGACTTTGTCATCCTTGACAGAGCTAAGAGAAGAGGATCATACATAGCTGAACTGGTCCAAGTTTGAGTCTTCAAATCTTCAAGTCTTCAAGTCTGCAATTCTTCAAGTCTTTAGGTCTTTCTATCTTCAATGCTGTGCAAAACAAGCCTCCTTAGAGGCAGTCATCCTCGCATACATCCCACTGTGCATCCCTTTGTAAGACTAGAAAAGCCTCCCTAGGAAGCTCCCAAAGTTGTCTCTTAAGCCAAACTCTCTGCTAGAGCATTCTACATTTCTAGATCTTTATTTTGCATCATCTTTTCAAAATATCTTTCCATCATTTTCTTTTCTTGATTTATAACTTTGATTTTTTCCATGTTTCCCACCACCTCTTGTGTGATTTTGATTATTTCATCTTGGAGATATGCATTATCCTACAAGTTAGACTTGTTTTGCCCTTGAATTCTCAATACTTGTTCTTTACTATGTAAGCACTCCTTTTCTTGTCTTCTTTTTTCTTCTTCCATCCTGATGCCATCCATAATTGCCATTTTCGAGATTTTTGAAAAAAATTCCAATTCATTTTGGGAAAATATCTTTATTCCCCTCATTGATCCTCTACCTGATTTGTTGTTGTTTCTCCTTTGATGATGATTTGTTGTTCTTCTTTAGTCTCTTGATCCTTCCTCTCTTCCTTGCTTGAATCTATCTTGACTTCTTGGACCTTAATTGGTTCAATTTCTAGTGTTTTTGTCTCCTTTTTATTTCTTCCACTATTTCTTGAACTATTTCTTCAAAAGTAAACTTAGGGCTTTCAAGTATTGCAACCCTAATATCCAGATTGTCTTTATTTTTTGTTTCTTTTTCCATCTGTCATTGCTCTTCATATGTCCCTTCCTCCTTCAAATTATCCCTCATCATTTCGAATATATCAATGAGCACTTTTGATATACCCAATTTGTGTACTTCCTTTTCTTCTTTATTTATATGAGTCTCTTCTAAGTCATCAACATCTATCACAACAATGTCTTCATTTTGTGGTTGAACTTCTATTTGTGGTGACAATGCTCTAAGTTCTCTTTTTGTTATCTCTTCATTTATTTGGTTATTTCAAGTGGTCACAATTACGGATTGACCTTGTTCTTCATGATGTTCTTGAGTGCTCTGAAGTTCTTGCACTCCAAAACCCATGGATGCATCAAAGAAGTCATCTGGGCCTGCACTCTATTCCAATTACTTCAGTTTATGTATGTTTAAGACATCCATTTTCTTTTCTTCTTGTGAAGATAATTCTATATCTTGTAGAAATTGATAACCTCCACCTTCATGTTCTTGGTTATCTTTATCTTCAATATTTTCTTCCTGTTTAGGAGGTTGTGGTACACAAATTATTTGATTCATCTTGTGCATGAGAGTGGATCCTCCTTCTAAGAGATTCAATGGGGTTCTAGCAGTACAGGTGGTGGTTGCTCGTATTGTCTTTCATCTTCATCCTTGTCCCTATGTCTCTTTGTGCTCTTTTTGATGTTTCTTTCTCTTTTTTCTTCTACCACCTCTTCAAGCACCTCCTTATCCTCTATGGACTTGACTGGTTTTACCTTATTTGGAGCTACTAAGTTCCTTTGTCATTAGGCATGCACAATATATCAAATACTTTTTAAGCTCAATCTCCCTTTTCACAAAAGTTGTTTTTGTTTTTGCATCGATCAAACTTTCATGGAGCCTTTCATAGACTTGTAACTCCTTCTCAGTCAAATATGTGGCTTTATATGAGAAGTCTTCTAGCATCTTCTGATATTGCTCTTCATATTCCCCCTCCTAATTCTCTTTGATAATGAGAATTTAGGTAGGTTTGTTGAAGTTCTGCTTTGTATTGACTTTTGTACCTCTGATGTGTGTAGAAAATGAACCTTTCAAGTGCTCAAAGAGTTTTTCTCAGTGATTTATTATGGATTTGTACATTTGGTATTTCCTTAGCTACTCCATATGATCGTTCCACAATCACATGAATATTTCACACTTTTCTTGAGACTTGACATTTTTGAAAAGTAGATTTATTACAAAATAAATAAAATAATCAAGTATTTACAAAAATAGAGATATGAAAAACAAAAAATAACAATAAAAAATGTATTAAATTAGAAAATAAGTTGTATTTTCTTTCTTATTGTTTTCCCATTTTTTCTTTTATTTTTTGTATTCTCTCTTGCACTTCTTGTTGCTACTCTTCCTTGATTCTTTGTAACTCTTATTTCCCATGTGTTACAATTTGTAGTTTCTGCTATTGTTGTTCTGCTAGTGGTTCTAGATATTTCTTGACTCTATAGCCACTTAAGTAATTAGGTATGATTATTCCATCTAAGGTTGCTAGTTATATTGCACCACTAGGACTCGATTTATGCAAATGTATGGTAAATGACCTCTTTTGCTCAAATTTACCAATTTCTAATAGTGAAGGCCAAAACTAAATCTCCTTCTTTCAAGCCTTTGTCTTTAATAGGCATAAATATGTTTGTTTCTCCTTTTATTTGTTTATAAAGAATTTATTGCTTGAAGTTTAGTGGATCCCAATTTTTCTAATCTTTCCACCCTATCTACCAATTCATGTCCTTTCTGTTATAGGGTTTGTCCTACTCTCAATGTTGGAATAAAAAATTCCATGGGTAGTGTAACATGGAGCATTACTCATGGTCCTTGGTAAGAGGTGTGAACCACCTCTTAGCCTTTTAGAGTAGAGTACTCACTTGAGTGCCAAGTGGCACTCATGTGAGGGACCATGAGTCATACTCATTATGGATTACTAGAGAGAGATTATGAAGGCATCACGCGGCTGGGCAGCAACTTCGAAGGGATTTTCGTGTTGTATCATGAGAAAGGATCTCAGGAAAAGTACAGAGCAGGGAGGGTAAAAATTGGAGGAATCATCGGAGTACAACAGTGGTATCGAAGCAGTTAATGAACAACGCTTAGAAGAAATCACGCATGTGTGAAAGCCCTAAGCGACAGAGCCGATAGCGGGACCTAAAGGAGCCGACAGCAGGACATTCCACACACACAAGCGCCCGCCAGTCCACGAAGGAGCTTTGCTCCTCCTCCTCCACTCTCGGATCATATAGAACACTTGATGTTCTTGCCTTTATAGGCAGCTCAGCCGGTCGCGCGCCCACATGTGGGATAACTATTGCTCCATCGATGATAATTTAAAGCTATTTCGAAGTTACTCAAAACCAAGTTGAAGATAGGGAAAATTGGTGATTTTTCTTGAAGTTTGAAGGACAAAATGGATGTCTTGGATTAAGATTTTGCAAAAATGATGATGCATACATGTAATTTAGGCTGTGGATATGGGGTATGGGTTTTGGGTTGATTTAAAAAGCTTCAGTTTCTCAGTTTGGAGCTTCTCAAAGTCACCCCTCCATGAAGATTAGCTTTTTCATTTTCCTACTTGTGACATACCCGGCTTCTCCGCATCATAACTGCTCATACGATATCCGATTTCAAAAATCTTGGTCATGTTATGAAGTTGCACTCCTAAGCTTCACTGAAAGACCATCGGTGTTGGATTTGGACGAGATTTGGTCAACCAAAATCTCTCTACAACGCTTCAGTAGGAACTAGGCGGCCACTCCCGGGCATACTTTTTCATCTTCCGGTGTCCAAATTCACTTTTTTCACTTGGGATAGTCTTAAATCTTTGAAGTACAGTTGCTCGGCTACATTTCTTGGACTTGCGAGGACTATCAAATCTTAGAAATTTCTTAGTTTGCCCGGTTGGGGCTATTGCCACGTGGTTTTGGCATTGTTTTTTATGGTTTTTGGTGTTTAGAACCTCCCCTGACCAACCGGACATTTCCAATTTTTGTTTGGGCCTGGCAAGGATTCAAAATCAGCGACCTAAAGCTTCAAGGATCACTTGGATTTCACTTTCGTAGCTTCATTTTGTAACAGAGAAGTGCTCTTGTGATATATTTCTCTTCTTCTTGCATATTTAAGCTTTACTTCCATTCATTTTCACATAATCTAGTTAGCAAATGAGGGAAGGGAAGTAAAACATTGAATCTAAAGGAAAACAAGTAGTTGAACACACTTCTCCATCCAAAGAACAATTACAGGATCCTGATTCTAGAATGGAAGAAGTAGAATTAGGGCAAGAAGTAGAAGAAAAAGAGCCTCATCAGGAAGAGTATACATATGAGGAACTTTTAGATGAGTTTGTGACTCATGATCAATTTATAGACTTGAAAGAGAAAACCCTTAAATTAGAGAGAGATCTTGGTAGCATCACATCTCTCATACATCAGGTTAAGTCTCAAATGATCTCACTTGAGACTAGTGTCACCTCTTTCCTAGCTAGGAAGGAAAGAAAAACCCCCTCCTATTCCTCTAGAGATTACTAGGAAGGATACTTCTCTTCCAAGTAAGCTTAAAAGAGAGAGCTCTAGGGAAGCTCCCCTCCTGAAAGACTTGAAGCAACCTACCTTTATGGGGGATGACCGAGATAGAAACAAGGATGCAATCTACACTTTTTTACAAAAGTGGCATGATTTGCATCAATTGAAGGGCACCCCACCAGAGTACCGTGTGCTAGAGGCGAGTCTCTCCCTTAGCCCCCGTGCTTATAAGTGGTGGATGAGTCTTAAGGAGGCGAACTCTATCCCTATGGACTAGACTCAGTTTGACACTCTTTTTCTAAAAGAGTTTCTTCCTGAGAATGAGGAGGAGAGGAATTGGGATGAGTAGGATAGGACTACACAGAGAGGTAGGCCTCTTACGGTCTACTTATCCCACTATAGAGAGATCATTTTGAAACTTAAAGGCTTAGATGACTTCTAGAAGACCAGAGGGTTTGTTAGGGGCTTAGATAAAGCCATAAGGAGGGAAGTCAGAAGGAATGCACCTAAGACGTTTGAGGAAGCAATCAAGTATGCACAGATTTATGAGGACCATAATCATTCTCATTTTACTCCTACGGAGACGGATCAGCCCCTCAAGCCTCTTAGTACGACTAAATTCAAGACGAAGTTGCCTTTTGGGAATTTGTTTTTTATTAAAAAGCAAAGATCAAAAGGGCCTAGGTTATCAACAGATCAGTTTGAGAGGGCCAAAAGAGAGAACCTATGCTTTAGGTGTTTGTCTCTTAGCCATTCACAATGGAACTGTCCACTCAAGAAGGGGGAAGAAACGAAGAAGGGACCAGAGTCTAGTTGTTAGTATATGATCAATGTCTACCCCTCATGATTGTATGCACATTTTGTAAGGCCCCCTTTATGAGGAGAAGCCAAGCGTGCATTACCCAATTGATGGGAATCCCAACTTGAATGTTGGATGAAGGTCATATTGGACCATGTAAGATATTATAAGGAAAGGGAGTTACCAGGGTCGGTTCAACCAGTCTAAGCCGTGTATGGCAATTACGCGGGTGGTGGCCGCCCACGCTCTACCGCCCATGTATAGCCGTCCATGGCAGGCCACCCATGATCCTATATATACATGACTTCTGCACTACCTAAGACACCGAGTTGAGCCAGCATACCTCTACCTTGTATCTCCCTATCTAGAGTTGTCTAGATCACCATTTAAGCTCTACCTTGAGAGCGCACGGGTGGACAACGCCATCATCTTTGTACTTGCTGCTAGTAGAAAATTGTTGAGATTCTCCTATATCTGTTATCTTCTCTGCTATTTCTCCTGTGTTATATTGCGTAACTATTGTCTTACATGGTATTAGAGCTGTAAGGTTCGAATAGCTTGAGAAGTATCATTATTTTAGCCTACTAGCAGACTAGAATATCAGTAGATTATTCGAGTGATTACATGATGGCTTCATCGTCGAACAGTAGTCTTGGTGCTTCAGCTAATGTTAATGCTGCACCTATTCGAATTCGTCCACCTGCATTCACTGAAGGGAAGCTGGATGGAACCAACTATACACTCTGGAAGTTCAAAATTTCTGCAATTTTGGACTCCTATGAATTACTTGACACTGTCATGGGACCGATGGGATTGGATCCAGAGCCTATACCAGTTGAAGATCTAGCAAATTCAAGATTGATGATTCAGCTAGATCCAGATCTTCTACGAGCTTGGAAGAGGCGGAATGCTGATGCATTATGTGCGATTGTCACTAGTGTAAGTGATTCTGTGCTTACTTTAGTTCAACATACTACTAAAGCACATGAGGCTTGGGGCATATTGGCTCGACAATATGAGACCAAGAACCACACTAGGATACAGAATTTAGAAAATCAGTTGGCAAATGAAAAACATTCTGATTCTGAAAAGGCTGAAGATTTTATCAAATGGATAAAGCATCTTCAAGATCAATTGGCTGCAGTTGGTGTTGTTATAACACCAGAAGAGCTGGCTCGAAGATCTGTACGTGTTCTTCCAGCAAAGTATGATGGATTAGTAACAGCCCTTAACACTCAGGTAAGGCCAACTCCTCTTACATTTGAAGAGTTTTGTGCCATGCTTTTAGAAGAAGAGATGCGGCTGAAGAATCGGCAAAGTACAACTGATGCTGCATTCTCAGCAAACGCAAAAGGTAAAGGCTCTTCAGAGGGATCAAAGAAGAAGCCAAAGAAGAAAAAGTTCACAGGAAGTTTCTATTGTGAAAAGAAAGGCCATGCCATCAAGGATTGCAGAAAGAAGCAAGCTGATGAACGGAATGGGACTGTAAAATCATCATGGAAGAACAAAGAGTCTGCAAACAACACAGAGCTGGAACTTTGGGTAGCTATTGAAGAGGTATGTTCATCTGCTCAAGCTCGTGTTGATGAGCCATGGATTTTAGATAGTGGAGCTTCTCGCCATATGACTAGTAAAAAGGATTGGTATAGTTCCCTAGTGCCTCTGCAGGAACCATCAATGTAGTGGTGGGAAATGACTCCAAGTGTCCAGCTGAAGGAACTGGAACCATCTCTTTTATCACTTCTCCAGGTGTTGAGAAAAAGTTATCCGATGTTCTCTATGTACCTACACTCAAAAGAAATTTGTTGTCAGTTTCTGCAATAACAGATCGTGGACTCGAAGTTCACTTCAATAAGAGTGGTGCGGAAATCATGGATTCATCAGGTAATGTTGTAGGTAAAGGCATACGACGGGATAACTTGTATGAGTTAAGTGCTTTAACTGCTACAGAAGATAAAGATGTAAGCAGGTTATGGCACCGACGATTTGGGCATCTCGGATTTGCAGTTTTGAAGGAGATGCAACGAACAGGGATGGTTGCTCATATGCCTGCATTTTCAGAGTTGCAGGAACCTTGTGAAGCTTGTATGATGGGCAAGCAACAACGAAAGGCATTTCCAAGAGAGACCAACAATCTATCTCAAGCTCCTCTAGAGTTGGTACATGCTGATCTCTGCGGTAAAATGTCTACACCTACTTTAGGAGGATCTTTCTACTTCTTGCTCTTAGTCGACGATTATAGTAGAAAGATGTGGGTTTATTTCATTCGAGAGAAGGCTGATGCTTTTGAAAAATTTAAAACGTGGCATAAGTATGTAGAAAATGAATCAGGAAGGAAACTGAAGAAATTTAGAACAGTAGAGGAGGTGAATTCTTGTCAACAGAATTCAACAATTACTGTAAGGAGCATGGTGTGAAAAGGCAACTTACCACAGCTCATACACCCCAACAAAATGGCGTTGTTGAGCGCAGGAACAGGACAGTAGTTGAAATGGCTCGTTGTATGTTGAAGGCTCAAGACATGCCTGATTCATTCTGGGCAGAAGCAGTCAATACAGCAGTCTACATCCTCAATCGAAGCTACACAAAAGCACTGAAGGGGATGACTCCTCAAGAAGCATATTCTGGTAAAAAGCCTTCAGTTTTGCATTTCAGAATTTTTGGTTTTCTCTGTTATGCACATATTCCTGATTCAACAAGATCAAAGTTGGATTCAAAAAGCAAAAATTGTGTCTTCCTAGGATATAGTGAAGAGTCTAAAGCATACAGGTTATGGGATTCTGAGGCAAGGAAGATTTTTGTCAGCCGAGATGTGGTGTTTGATGAACGACCACACTTAGTAGAAGATAAAGGTAAATCTACTATCTCATCAAGCGGAGAAATATCTCACCTTGTGCCTATCAAAAGACAGGTTAAAGTTGAGGAGGAGGAAACATCTGATGGAGAAATTTCCTCAATAAAAAGCCAACCAGTTGTAGCTGCACAGCGTAAGCCACTACCGAAGTGGGCACAACAGCTCTTTGATGATCACAATCCACATGTAGATGTACCAGAATCATCATCGGATGGATTACGAAGATCAAAGAGAATAGAGGAGCAAAGAAGAGCCTCAGAACACATTGTTAACATGGCTCTAATGGCAGATATCATGGGTTCGATAAAGGAACCTACCACCATTGAAGAAGCCATTGATGATCCAGATTGGAGAGTGGCAATGCAGTCTGAGAATGATAGTATACTCAAAGATGATACATGGGATCTAGTCGACTTGCCGCCAAAGAAGAAGGTAATAGGTACTAAATGGATTTGGAAAGCTAAGTATAAAGCTGATGGAACATTAGAAAAGTATAAGGCACGATTAGTTGCACAGGGTTTTTCACAGATTGAAGGATTTGATGTTCAAGAAACTTTTGCACCAACAGCACGCATGACAACTATTCGGACGGTACTTGCAGTAGCTGCACAAAAGTCTTGGCCTATTTTCGAGATGGATGTCAAATCTGCATTTTTGAATGGTCACCTCAAGGAGGAGGTATATGTATCTCAACCACCAGGTTTTGAGGTGCGCGATTCAGAAAATAAAGTTTGCAGGCTGAAGAAAGCTTGTATGGACTTAAGCAAGCTCCACGGGCTTGGTACCAACGAATAGATCATTTTTTCAAAAATATGGGTTTTGAAAGAAGTACTTCTGATGCTAACTTGTATGTAACGAAAAGGGATAGCAAGCTAGTTGTTGTCATTGTATATGTAGATGATTTGATCATTACAGGAGATCGTCAAGAACTCATCAATCAAACTCGGATCAGCTTGGGAACTGAGTTTGAAATGACAGACTTAGGTCTACTCCATTTTTGTCTGGGAATTGAAGTATGGCAAAGGAAGGATGGCATTTTCATCTCACAACAAAAATATTCCAAAGAAATTCTCAAGGCATTTGGAATGATGGACTGCAAACCAACTAGCACACCTATGGAGGTAAATCATAAGCTATCTATGGATGATAACATGCCTGATGTAGATGCTAAGAAGTATAGGAAGCTCGTTGGAAGTCTTATTTTTCTGTGCAACACTAGACCAGACATTTGCTATGCTGTTGGAGTGTTAAGCAGGTTTTCCAACAAACCTAAGGAGAGTCACTGGAATGCTGGAATGCGAATTCTAAGGTACATTGCAGGAACCTTGGATTTTGGTATTTTGTATACTATAGGTGATACACTCCAAGGATATTGTGATTCAGATTGGGCTGGAGATTGTGATTCTAGAAAATCAGTTTCTGGATATTGTTTCTCACTTGGTTCAGGAATATTTTCTTGGGTAAGTAGGAAGCAACCAACTCTCGCACTCTCCTCCACTGAAGCAGAGTACAAAGCAGCTTGTTTTGCTTCTTGTGAGGCAGTCTGGTTAAGGAGAATGCTTGCAGATCTAGGCTTTCCATCAAATATGCCAACTGTACTCAAGTGTGATAATCAAAGTTGTATGGCTATTGCAAAGAACCCAGTATTTCATGCTCGCACCAAGCACATAGAAGTACAGTACCATTACATTCGTGAGCTAATTGAAGATGAAATTGTGGAGCTAGAATATTGCCCAACAGAGGCAAATTGTGCTGACATATTCACTAAAGCACTTGGAAGAGAGCAGCTCAACAAGCATCTTCAACAGATGGGCATAGGACCGAGACCTACTTGATTTATCATCGGTAAACATTGAGGGGGGGTGTTAGTATATGATCAATGTCTACCCCTCATGATTGTATGCACATTTTGTAAGGCCCCCTTTATGAGGAGAAGCCAAGCGTGCATTACCCAATTGATGGGAATCCCAACTTGAATGTTGGATGAAGGTCATATTGGACCATGTAAGATATTATAAGGAAAGGAAGTTACCAGGGTCGGTTCAACCAGTCTAAGCCGTGTATGGCAATTACGCGGGCGGTGGCCACCCACGCTCTACCGCCCATGTATAGCCGTCCATGGCAGGCCACCCATGATCCTATATATACATGACTTCTGCACTACCTAAGACACCGAGTTGAGCCAGCATACCTCTACCTTGTATCTCCCTATCTAGAGTTGTCTAGATCACCATTTACGCTCTACCTTGAGAGCGCACGGGTGGACAACGCCATCATCTTTGTACTTGCTGCTAGTAGAAAATTGTTGAGATTCTCCTATATCTGTTATCTTCTCTGCTATTGCTCCTGTGTTATATTGCGTAACTATTGTCTTACACTAGTATGGCCCCTAAAAAGGGCAAAAAGGTCGTCCACCTAGTGCAGACCCTTCCTATTCATGGCAGCTCTAGCTGCAAGGGAGTGGAGGTGATGCACGAGGATATAGAGCACACCTGTTGTTTGACTCAGTCATTGTGGTCACAATAGTTTGGACCACATGACCTAGTTAAATTGCATGGTAATGTGTACGGGACCAGGGTGCAGGTCATGATAGATGACTCTGCCACTCATAATTTTATAAATTATGCTTTGGTCAAGAAATTAAAGATGCCCCAGCAACCTAGTGCACATAAATACATTGTATCTATGATGCAAGGGCAAGATAAGGGGATATAGGATACAATGGTATCCAATTTGGAAGTCAAGATCTAGGTCTATACAGATTATATGGACTTCCAAATTATGAATATGGAGAGGACAGACCTAATCTTAGGAAGAGAGTGGCTATGGGGGTTGGGAGACACACTTAAACACAGCTATCAAAACAACACACTTGAATTTGAAAAGAATGGAAGTAAAGTTTGTATTCATGGAGAGAGAGAGATGTACCTAGTGCACCTCTCATTTCATCATTAGATTGTATAGTCTTTGTTATTCTTAGCATGTACAGGAGATGTTTTTATTGTATAGTCATGATATGGAGCATTGTACAGATAGTACATTTGATGTATATTTTCATGCTAGGAAATATGGATAGGACTTTCTACTATTCTTTTTTGCAAGAGTGTGTAGTTAAAAGTTTTAAGGATCTTATGTTTGAGTATAGAGATGTTTTTCCCATTGACTTACCTAGAGGGCTACCTCCTGAGAGAGGGGACATTGACCATGCCATTGTGGTTGTTACTAACACTAACCCTATTTGTAGACGACCCTATAGGCTTAGTGTTTCTCAGCATGAGGAGGTTGAGAAGCAATTATAGGATTATTTAGATAAGGGCTTCATTAAACCTAGTAACTCACCTTGGGCATCGCCAATGCTCCTAGTTAAAAAGAAAGATGGCTTTATGAGATTATGTATAGACTATAGAGCACTTAATAAGGTAACTATCAAAAATAGATTTCCAATGCCTAGATTGGAAGATCTATTTGATTAGTTACATCAAGCTAAGTATTTTACCAAGCTTGATCTTAGATCCGGATATCATCAGATCAGGATTAGGGCAGAGGATGTCCCTAAGACTACATTTAGGACTAGATATGGGCACTATGAGTTTTTGGTGATGCCTTTTGGTCTCACCAATGCTCCTACTACTTTCATGAAGCTCATGAATAGTGTTTTACGGCCTTATCTAGGACGCTTTGTAGTAGACTTTTTGGATGACATTCTGATCTATAGTGCATCAGAAGAGGAGCACTTGGAACACTTAAGAAAGGTATTTCAAGTGCTAAGGGAAAATTCACTCTTTGTTAAGGAGTCAAAGTGTGAATTTTTCAAGACAGAGGTTAGATACCTTGGGCATATAGTCTCCCAGGATGGAATCCAGATGGATCCTGAAAAAGTAAGGGCTATTATGGAATGGCCACATCTAAGGAACCTGGAAGAGCTGTAGATCTTCCTAGGTTTATCAGGTTTCTATCGAAGATTCATTAAGAATTATGCCAAGATTGCTGTCTTGATGATGGAACAACTTAAAGGGAAAGGGAAAGCCTTTCATTGGGGAGATGAACAGAAGCAAAGTATGGAGAAGTTGAAAATATCAATTGCAACGGCTCCACTTTTACATATAGCAGATTCCAACAAACCATTTGTGGTTGAGACTGACGCGCGTAACTTTGCTATAGGAGCGGTTTTAGTACAAGATGGTCAACCAGTAGCTTTTGAGAGTAAGAAACTAGAACCGGCTCAGAAGAATTACTCCGTCTATGAGAAGGAGTTGTATGCAATTGTCCATGATTTGAAGAAGTGGAGTCATTATTTATATGGTGCCAAATTCATGATATTGTTTGATCAAGAGAGCATTAAGTGGCTCTCTAATCAAACAGACCTTAAAGGTTGTAAGGCCGGATGGGCAGAGACCCTTCAAGAGTTTGATTATGAGCTTAGGTATAGGAAGGGAAAGTTTAATGTAGTGGCTGATTCACTTAGCTGCATGCCTATGCTCAATGGACTGAGTTTTACTCAGATCACTAGTGAGCTACTTGAGTCCATTAGAGGGAAATTTAGGCTTGATCCTGCATATTCTGAGATTTGGGAAGCCATAGAGAATGGTGATCGTGATATACGGGTTTCCAGTGAGGATGGAGTATCGACAGGTACTCAAGAAGGATTCAAGTGGAAGTACTACAGTGTCCATGATGGATATCTGTTATATAAAGGTAAGGTGTGTGTCCCTAAAGATTTTGAGATGAGATGACATATTTTGTATGAGTGTCATGACACACCTAGTGTGGGACACCCATGTGTTAACAAGACTTATGATCTCGTTAAGAGGCAGTTTAATTGGCCTGGACTTCATAAGGACATCCTAGAGTATGTGCTTAAGTGCACCAAATTCAAGGTCAACAAAGCTGAGAGGTTGAGGATTGGAGGACTACTCCACCCATCGGATATTCCTAATGGGAAGTGGGAGAGTATCTCCATGGACTTTATAGTCGGATTACCTAAGACACAAGAGAGGGCACGACTCAGTCTGGGTTAGGTTTATTCTGACACGTACTACAGTGAAGACACCAGAGTTGGCTAGACTCTTTGTAGAGAACCTATACCGGTTATATGGTCTTCCTTTAGACATAGTTTTTGATCGGGATAGGAAGTTTACTAGCCACTTTTGGAGAGCAGTCTTCAAAAGGTTGGATATGAAACTTAGCATGAGTATGATCGAGCATCCACAATCGGATGGGCAGACAGAGAGGGTTAACCAAATTCTAGAAGATATGCTTCAAGCATATGTGAATGAAAGGCAAACTAATTGGGAAGAGTACTTACCAATAGTAGAGTTTGCATATAATAGTGCCAAGCACTCTTCCACTAGGCATAGTCCATTTATGCTTATGTATGGGTTTTAGGCTTGCAGAATGAGAAAGTTCAAGCTTCAAAGGACTTCTTGGAAGAGATGAATGATATGCTTAGGCTTGCTAAGAACCTCATTAGGAGAGCTCAGGATATAGCTAGAGCCTATGCTGACCCTCAAAGGAGAGACATCAACTTTGAGGTAGGAGAGCAAGTCTATCTTAGATTTCCATCTAGATATGAAACCATGAAGACATGACCTTGTAAAAAATTATCTCCTGGGTATTGTGGACCTTTCCAAATACTTAAGAGAATAGGAAAGATGGCTTACCAGCTCCAACTTTGAGAGAATTGTCAAATCCATCCAGGTTTTCATGTTAGCCAGCTTAAGAAAAGGCTGGGTGAATCTGACAACCTAATTCTAGATAGTGAGGTAGTAGAGCCTATTTCTGTTCAATCTATTCCACATGAGCCTGAGAGCATACTACGCACTTGAGAGAAATGGACGAGAAGTCACTTGTATAAAGAGTGTCTAGTAAAGTGGAAAGATAGTTCAGAAGATAGTGCCACATGGGAGGGGTTAGCACCCTTCAGAGATGGTTTCCCAACTTCAGATTACCTTCCCAAGAATCTTCCTAAGGGGAAGGATAGGGGAAACAACATGAAGATATGACCATGTATTGTTTTACATGGGGATATAGTGGGAGTGGTGTCCTATCATTTCTCTCCTTCTGTCAGACCTTCCAATACCATTTTTGAGGACAAAAATGTAGTTAAGGGGAAGGAAATGTAACATGGAGCATTACTCATGGTCCTTGGTAAGAGGTGTGAACCACCTCTTAGCCTTTTAGAGTAGAGTACTCACTTGAGTGCCAAGTGGCACTCATGTGAGGGACCATGAGTCATACTGCACTAGACTGTCCACCTATAAAAAGAGGCAGCAAAGTGTCATACATGTCTTCGGAGCTAACTAATGTCTCCTTAGTATGTAATAGTTGAATAACATCCTCCACAAAAACAACATCATGGCTAACCAAAATGCATTTAGCATATGCACAATATAGACAATAGCCTTTGCTTTTAGAATTGTACCCACCAAAAATACATCTCACTACTTTATCATCCAATTTCCTGCTTTGTTGTTTAGGCACTAATGCATATTCCAAACAACCAAAACCATGTAGGTGAGCAACATGTGGCTTAGGACCATGCCAAGCTTGATATGGAGTGATAGACTGTAATGCTTTAGTGGGACACCTATTAAGCACATATGCTACAGGAGGTAGACAAGGCAGGGGGAGATCCCAAGACTCCAACTCATGTTCTATTTGTGGACTAACTAATCATACAACTGAAAATTGCTTTAGGAATTCCAGGAATCAAAGAGGCAGAGGATACAATAGAGGAAGTTATGGCTAATCAAGAGGAAGGTTCAACAATTATCATGGCAACTACAACAACTACAATCATTCAAACTATCAAGGAGGCTACAAAGGAAGGAGAGACTTCAATAACTACACAGAAGACTCAAACAAAGAGGATTCGTTATTGATCATGAACATGGCTATGCCACAAGGTAAATTTAATGAGCATGTTTTCTACATAGATTCAGGTTGTTCAAATCATGTGGCAGGAAATATGGCACTCCTATCAGATTTAGAAGATCCAAGGAATAAGCATGAGGTACAAACAGGAGATGACACAAAACATCCTGTGGAGAAAATAGGCAATGTCAAAGCACTTGATGGAAACATCAACCTACTCAGTAAGGTACTCTATGTCCCTACAATTACAAAGAATTTGATAAGTGTTGGGTAGATAGTAGAGAAAGGGTTGCAAGTCAGGTTCACAAAAGTAGGAGCATTTGTTGAAGATCCAAGTCAAGGATTCAGAAGAATTGCAAAAGGTGAAAAGACAGGTAGATTGTTCACATTTGAATTACAAGACACTAGAAACATTGCTCTCTTTAATTATGGTAGTCAGACACTCACAGAATTGGAAGTATGGCACAAAAAGGTTAGCACATATTGGTGAAAGTTCATTAAAGCAAATTTGCAGGGACCAAAGTGTACTTGGACTTCCTAACTTGTCAAAACAACATATGATTTATAAGTGTAGTGCATGTCAATTTGGAAAGTCTCACAGGTTACCATTCATGAAGAAAGGTTATATACATGGAGATCTCTTGGAGTTGGTTCATACAGATGGAAATCTTGGTAGAGAACAACCAAAGATTGAAGAACAAGACACCTCAGAGGATGATGAAGAATCTCAGATGGAAAAGATCAAAGCATGGAAGTCTAAAGGTAAAGCAAAATTGTAGGAACTTGGACATGAGGCAGAATCATCACATCATGGCCTAAGAAGATCTATGAGGGAAAAGAAAAAACCAGAAAGGTATGGGTTTGACACCTCATTAGTAACTAAACATACTATCTACATAGCACAGGACATAAACCAAGAGGAGCCATCATCCTTTGAAGAGGCCAAAGCAAAAACAGAATGGAAGCATGCAATGAAGGAAGAGATTGAAACACTTGAGGAAAACAACACTTGGGATTTGGTGCCCAAGACTTCATCCATGAAGGTAATAGGCTCAAGATGGTTCTATAAACTCAAGAAGAATTCTGATGGTTCCATTAACAGGTATAAGGCAAGGCTTGTAGCAAAAGGCTTTGCACAAACTCAAGGAATTGATTATGAGGAGACCTTCTCTCCTGTGGCAAAGATGCCTACCATTAGGGTTTTGCTTAGTATTGCCTCTTCCAAGAATTGGAAGATACTTCAACTAGATGTAAAGAATGCATTCTTGAATGGTTGGGTAACAGAAGAGGTATATATGGCACAACCACCTGTGTTTGAGAATCAAGTTTATCCTGATTATGTGTGTAAACTTAACAAAGCATTGTATGGTCTCAAGCAAGCTCCAAGATCTTGGAATTTCAGACTTGTTTCATTCTTGCATGACAAAGGCTTTCGACCAAGCAAGGTAGATCCTTCACTCTTTATTAAAAAGAGTAATTTTGAGATCATCTACCTATGTGTATATGTAGATGATATTATATTGACAGGAAATGATGCAGATGGTATGAAGAAGATCAAAGATCAGATGAGAGAAGAGTTCAAGATAAGTGATTTGGGTTCACTTACCTACTTCCTAGGCTTGGAAGTTGTCTACAAAGATCATGGTTTGTTTCTCACTCAAAGAAAGTACATTAAGGACATGTTGGCAAAATTCAAGATGCAAGATTGTAAGATTGCAGGTACTCCAATGGAGGTCAATCACAAATTGAGCTCACATGAAGGTGAACTCATAGAGGACATCACATCATATCAAAGTCTAGTGGGTAGTCTCAACTATGCCACATTGACAAGAGTAGATATATGTTACAGTGTGTGTGCTAAGTCAATTTATGCACACACCAAGGAAACCACATATGGATGCTGCCAAAAGGATTCTCAAGTATCTCAAAGGAACCATAAATGGAGGACTTTATTATCCTTATGTATCTGATTTAGGTTTGAAGCTATTTTCTGATGTAGATTGGCTGGCTCCAAGAAAGATAGAAGGAGCACTTCAGGTTATCTTACCTTTGCAGGTTCAGAGCTTATTTCATGGTCATCCAAGAAGCAACCCACAGTTGCTCTCTCTTCTACTGAAGCTAAATATAGAGGTCTTGCCATAGCTACACAAGAAGCTATGTGGATGAAGACATTATTCAAAGATCTTGGATTGGAGTTTGGAACTCCAACTATTTATGGAGACAATATGAGTTCTATTCATTTGGTTGCTAATCCTATTTTTCATGCAAGGACTAAACATATTGAAGTTCATTATCACTATGTAAGAGAGAAGGTTCTAAGCAAAGAGATTTAAGTATCATATGTGTCCACTCATCAACAATGTGCAGATATTCTAACCAAAACATTGGATGGTACAAAGCTCTGCAAGTTCAAAGCCATGATTGGTTTGCAGGTTATCTTGGAAGATTGAAGACCTCAAGCATACTTGGCTTGAGGGGGAGCTATTGGAGCAAGTCTATGACAAGCCTAAGTATTGGCTTGAGTCCCACAAAGTCATAGACGAAGCCTTAAAATGAAGACAATGTGAAGTTCACTTGTGAACTACCTCTTGTAACTTTTGAAGAGTTTACTTAATGGTATAAGAATCTTAAGTGGTTGAGTCCACTTGATCAAAAAGGGAAAGAGGAGCCACGAATTTGTGATTTGTGGTAGATAGAGAATCAAATCAATCACTGATTGATTGGAGAGTGATTGAGGGAAGTAGCCTCCCAAACTCAACTATAAATAGATGGCAGCTTTAGTCATGGTTAGAGAGACCTATGTGAAGACCTCCAAGAGCTGAGCTTTATGCCATATCAAGGTGTGATTACAAGGCACACATATGTATCAGTAAGTCCATTGTATTGCACAATCAATATACTTTCATTTTCAATATCATTTGAGTTCATATTTCCATGTTCTTGTGAAGTGTACTACTCATTGCCATATCTCTCAGTTTTCTCAGTCAGATTGCAGAGATGGTTTCTCTAAGCTTGGTGCATCATTTTTAGTGATTTAACTTGGTAAAGTTAGCTCTGTAAGTCTAATATATGCTCACCAATTTTCATTTCATTTGGGTGTTTCAATCTTTAGTTATGTTCAGTTGAAGTCAATAGTGTCTGTTCATTTTCACTTCTCTGTCAGGTACCCGACTTTTTTACTCATCTTGTCAGAGATGTTTCTCAGTGTGTACTTATCCAAATTCAATGATTTAAAACTTTTTGGATTCCGCATGCTGTCTAGTATAAGCATACAAATTTTCATAATCTTTGGATTCTTAAATCTGGAGTTATGTTCATTTTTCTGCTCACTGGTCTCATTATTGTAGCAGCCCATGAAAATCGGGATGATGTCATCACTTGTTAAACATCTTTCTCAGTGTGTGGTTCATTATTTTTTATGAGATTACTCTTGAAAGTTAGCTCTTTAAGTTAAATAGATTTCCCCAAGAAGAATTAAGCTAATTGCTGCTGTGCTCAAAGAATTATGCAAAACACTGGACATGTGTATGAACCAAAATAGCAAGTTCTTCACCTCTAAGCTAACTCCAACTTATCTGTTTTGATCTATCTTTTTGAGAGTGATCTTCCAAGGTACATAGGGTGTCTAATACATCCATTGGCAAGCTAAAAGGGCCCACCATATACTCCTGGAGTTCATTTGGCTGGTGTAGATCAAGGATTTTGCAACACCTCTTCATCTTCAAGCACATACCTATCCATCTCTTCACAAGTTGCAAAGCATTTAACTTTGTAAAAGCAAAAAGTAAAAGGCCTAGAAGCGATGAGCTCAAAGTGGTTGGGATTGATTCTCAATCAATCAATCAAAAGCTAGTTGTGATTTCAAATTTCCCTTTTCCTACATCAAGGGAAAGAAGCCAATAATTCTAAACTTAGAAATCTTCCTAATTTCGAATTCAAATCCTTGAAGAAATGGCATGGCCATGTACTCAAGAGTCTATATAAAGACTCCACAACATTTTTACACTAATTATCATGATGATTTGAAGCAATACATATACTTTCTGTTCATTGCTTGGTGCCACTTTAGTTTACTGCTCCTTCTTCCACAGACTCAGTCAACTTGTAGAGATTGGTGCTCTCTCTACAAAGCTCCAAATCTCGTGATTAAGGTCTTATTAAAACAACATTACTGCATAGTTTATGCTTAAGTTTCACATCATTTAATTCATTACTTACAGAGATATTGAAGATTTACAACCTCAGGGTCATTCTTTGCAACTCCCTGGAATTTCAGGATGACACCAGTTCAGTGTTAAGGTGATTTCTCCTTGTATAGTTCATATAAATTAGGGACTTTATGCATTATAGAAAGCCAACTCTATTTATGACACTCCATTAAGAGGAATGTTTCCAATTGTTACTGCGTTGGATGCTCTCAGTGTTTGAATTCATAACTTCTATCCATTTTTAGAAGGTTCTTGTGAGCTAGTCCTGGTGCAAGTTATCTGTTTTGCATCAACTTGTTCTTGTTCATGTTCCAAAGTACCTATTGGGTTTTATTGTACTAACCATAAGCTTCTAAGGTCTAGTTTACATATACAAAGAGCTAGGGCTGCTCCTATGTTGGTTTGTTGGACCAACTTCACCACTTGACAACTCATCTTTCTAAGCCTTTCCAAGCTTCTCCAACTTCCTTCAATGGTATCAGAGCAACTTCAAGATGGGAGATGGATTTCCATCAATGATTGAGAAGCTTGATAGACACAATTATGCTGCTTGGAAAATCAGAATGGAGGCTTATTTGCAAGAAAGAAACCTATATGGGATTGTATCAGGTGATGAAGCTATGCCTATTCCAAGATCCAAGGGAGGACCTACTCAAGAGGAAATAGATAGGCTTACACTTTGGTGGGCAAGGGATGCTCAAGCAAGGTCATACATACTCAACTCTATCTTTGATTTTCTATTACCACATATTAGATGCAAGACATCTCAAGAGACTTGGAATGCTCTAGAGACTTTCTTTTTTGCTAGTACAAAGGCAAGGAAGAACCATCTTTGGAATGAGTTCAACCAAATGAAGAAGAGTCCAAAACAAACCATCACCAAGTTTGTTACAAAGATCAAGGAGGTTGCTGATGAATTGGCATCCATTGGAGAGCTGATTGAAGAAGAAGCCATCATGAGGAAAATTCTCAATGGGATTAGAGGTGACAAGCAATGGGAATCTTTGACCACAAACTATGATCTCTCATGGATGTGCAAACTCCAGATTTCAACATATTTCTTGGACAACTCTTCAATCGAGAGGCTAACAATAGCATAAAGGAAGGTAATTCCTATCATGGTAATTTAACTACTGCTCTATATGTAGATAAGAAAGGACCAAAACATGAAAAGAGAAAAGGCCAGAATGTTCAACCTTGTGCCATTTTTCATAAGACCAACCACACCACTCTCAATTGCTCGTTCAATAAGAAGACCCAGAAAGGAAGTGGAAGAGGTGGATATGGTAGCAATAGAGGCAGAGGTGGACACAACTTCAACAATAACAATAGAGGCCATAACAGAAGGGACTACACCAATTATTTTGAAGATTAACAACATGAAGACTCATTGCTCTTGATGAATCTAAGCCACAAGGAAGGTAAAAAGGATGATCATTTATTCTACATAGATTCAAGATGTTCAAATCATATTGCAGGCAACATAGCTCTCTTATCTGATTTTGAAAGTCTAAAGCATAGACATGAAGTTCAAATGGGGGATGATAAAAAGCATAGTGTGGAGAAGATTGGTAATGTCAAAGCTTCCAATGGCAGGACAAATATTCTTAGCAAGGTAATCTATGTTCCCACTATCACTAAATACCTAATAAGTGGAAGCCAAATAGTTGAAAAAGTCTTGCAAGTTAGGTTCAACCAACATGGAGCTTTTGTGGAAGATTCATGTCAAGGCTTCAAGAAGATAGCTAAAGGTGAGAAGCATGGTAGGCTCTTTACTTTTGAAGTAGGAGAAACCAAAAACATAGCTCTATTCAAATTTGGGTCTTAAAAGGGAGCTTGAAGTGTGGCATAAGAGGCTAGCTCATGTGAATGAAAGAACCTTGAAAGATATATGCAGGGATCAAAGTGTTCTAGGACTGCCAAACATATCAAAGCAACACATGCTCAATAGATGTGATGCATGTCAGCTTGAGTAGACACAAAGACAACCATTCAACCACAAAGGCTACATTCACAACAACGTATTGGACTTAGTACATAGAGATGTATGGGGACCGAGTCAAGAACCTTCATTAACATGAGCAAGATATTATGTCTCATTTATTGATGACCATAGTAGATGGAATATTCTATAATTTATCAAGAGTAATAGAGAAGTGTTTGATTGCTTCAAAAATTCTCTAGCACATGTGGAGAATCATACAGGTAGGTCATTCAAGAAGCTCACATCTAATGGAGGGGGAGAATCCATCTCCAAAGAGTTTGATGAGTTCTTGGAGGATAAAGGTATCAAAAGGGAAGTGAGTACTCAGTACTCTCCTCAAGTGAATGGAATTGCTGAGAGGAGAAACAAGAAATTGGTTGGATTAGCTAGAACAATGCTTGAAGAGAAGAGGTTGCCACGTTATCTATGGGAAGAGGCTATTTCAACTGCTATGTACCTTGTCAATAGACTACCATCCAAATTACTTCAAGGTATGACTCCTTATGAAGCATAGTATGAAAGAAAACCTAGTCTTGGACATTGCAAGGTGTTTGATTGTTTAGCTTATGTTCATGTACCATCACAAATAAGAGGTAAGCTAGATGAATGGACAACAAAGGTAGTGCATATTGGCTATGAGTCAACTCAGATGGGTTACATGTTTTATAATCCTTCAACCAAGCAATTAACTACAAGTAGAGATGTTGTGTTTGAAGAACACAGGTTTTGGTATGATGAAGACAAACAAAAGGTAACTCTACCATATGATCTTGATTCTTATTCTCATCAATTAGGAAGCAAGCATGATACAGAAGTCCAAGATCCAAGAAGTGATATAGATGATGACTAAGATGAAAAGGAAAAGGACTACAAGTTGTGGAAGTCAAGAGGCAAAGCAAAGATGCAAGAGTGTGGAGAATGCTCCAAGCAAGCACCTAGAAAGTCAACAAGGGACAAAAGACAACTAAAAAGGTATGGATATGATTGCATGTTTGTTACAAAGCATTCAATCTACTTGGAAAAGGACTCAATTTTAGAGGAACCTTCAACCTATGAAGATTCAACGTGAAACCCTAATTGGGAAAAGGCCATGAAAGAAGAAATAGATGCATTGAAGGAGATGGACACTTGGGATTTGGTTCCAATGACATCCTATCAAAAGGTAATTGGTTGTAGATGGGTATATAAAGTTAAAAGAAACTCATATGGATTAGTTTCTAGGTACAAGGCAAGATTAGTTTCCAAATGATGCTCACAAACTCATGGTATAGACTATGAGGAAACATTCTCACCAGTTGCAAAGATGACTACAATAAGAACATTGATAAGTGTAGGTGCTGCAAGAAATTGGAGACTCCTCCAACTTGATATAAAAAATGCATTTCTAAATGGTTGGATAAGTGAAGAGGTATACATGTCACAACCACCAAGTTTTGAAAACCCTAATCATACATCTTATGTTTGCAGACTTAAGAAAGAAATGTATGGATTGAAACAAGCTCCTAGAGCTTTTGATTACAGGTTGGTTAGATACCTTCATGATTGTTCAAACCTAGCAATTGAGATCCTTCTTTATTCATCAAAAGGGGTCATAATGAGGTTATCTATCTATGTGTATATGTAGGTGATATTATTGTGACACGTGATGATCTAAATGGCATTCAAAGGATCAAGAGACACATGCAAGAGGAGTTCAAAATCAGTGACTTAGGTGAGCTCACATATTTCCTAAGTATGCACGTGATTTATACAGATGAAGGGATGTATCTCACTCAGAGAAGATACATTGAAGACCTACTTCTCAAGTTCAAAATGGAGAACACAAAGCTTGCATGTGCCTTTGGAGATGAATCATAAACTACATGTTTATGAGGGTGAGCAGATTGATGATCCTAAAGAGTATCAAATCTTTGTTGGTAGCTTGATATATACTCATACAAGACTAGACATATCACATAGTGTGGGAGTGCTTGGTCAGTTCATGCACTCACCTAGAAGGCCACACATGGATGCAGCTAAGAGAGTAATTAAGTGTCTCAAAGGTACAATCAATGAAGGTATATTCTATCCTTACTCTTTAGATTTAGAAATTGTTGGTGCATATCAAGCCTTCACACATTGGCTTGGAATCATGGAAGACTAGCTTGGACAAAGCTTTATCAAGGCTTCACTTGAAGCAAGGTTCATGTGATAATATGCTTAGATGTTCTTACCTTTTTACCCCTTTGTAAAAGTCTATACGACTTGACATTTATATGTAATCACTTTAGTCACTTACCTACTTCATTAGTCGTGGAAAAGAGAATGATTTAGTGGAGAGAATATCTCCCTACTTTTAGTAGAGATATTCTAGGGAGCCTAAGTTTGAATTTGAAATTCAAATTAACCTTCAACTCCTATAAAAACTACAAGCAAAAAGTCACGGGTGTCCATCATCAATTCCGAGACTATTCTGTACTATCTAGTGAGTGTGTGAGGTATACTCCATAGCCTACACCTCTGAGTACCATTGTGCTATGTCTATCATGCCAATGGGAATGTACATTCATATGATATAATACAAATACTTACATTCATCATCTCTGTTTTGTCTGAGTCTCCTACTCCAAGTCTGTCAACTTCCAAGGAGCATTTCTCAGTGCTCACGGAACCAAATCAAGAGTTCAATAGCTCATTGGAACCAGCTCAAGGTCTTCTACAAGCATACAAAATCTCAGAAGATTTCATTCAGCCATTTGGGAGAAATCCGCTTCGAAGTGCACACTGGTCTGTGTCTGCAGAGTTCCTAAAAAGTCGGGGGTAATCAGAATTTTGCTAAACTTATTTCTCAGTGTATGGTTTATCAATTTGAGTGATTCCACTTGTGATTGGTAGCTTGTTAAGGTACTTTAATACTCCCAAAAGGAATTGTTTCAATTTCAAGTGTGCTGGTCACACTGAGCATAACATTGAGCAGGTGTCATTACAGAAATAACAAGTTTTCTAGAATTTGTGAAGTGCAAAGTTGTCTGTTTTGATTTGGTCATTACACAAATCATTTGAAAAGTACATATATGGTTTCTTTGTGTCATTTGGAAACTAAGCAAGTGTACTAAGCATATCTGGAACCAAAGGAGGGCAGGTGTGAAGCAGGTTTTGCAGCATCAACTCATTTCTTGAGTGCATCCAACCATCACTCCCAACAGTGGTATCAGAGCAAAGAAGGTAAACATGGCTGATGGTTTCCCTTCATTCATTGACAAATTGGACAGAAACAATTATCAGGCTTGGTCATTGAGAATGAAGACCTATCTACAAGGGAGAAGCTTATTTGGATACATATTAGGAGATGAGGAATTGCCCTCATTCAAGACTAGAGGACTACCCACAAAGGATGAACATGAAAGACTCAACCAATGGTGTGCAAAGGATGCTTTGGCAAGGTCTTACCTTCTAAACTCTATATCTGACTTTCTTCTACCTCATGTAAGGAATTGTAAGACTTCCCAAGAGACTTGGGAAACCTTGTCAAACTACTTTTCTTCCAACACAAGGGCTAGGAAGAATCAATTGTGGATTGAGTTCACAACCCTTAGGAAGCAGCCCAAGCAATCAGTCTCAGAGTATGTGACAAAGATCAAAGATGTGGCAGACCAACTAGCAAGCATTGGAGAGGAGATTGAAGAGGAGCAAATAGTCAGGCAAGTAACAAATGGACTCAAGGCAGATGATAAGTGGGAAAGTTTCACCACTGCAATGGACCTCTATATGGACATGCATACCCCTGATCTCACAACACTCATGGGCCAACTATTTACACATGAAGCAAAGTTTACAAAGGCAGGAGATCAATCAAAAGGTAATAACCCCTCTGCTCTCTATACTGATAAGAAAGTTAAAGATAAAGGTAAAGGGAAGAAACAGGATGAAGAAGGCTCTACCTCTCAAGCTAATTATGCAGGGAGAGGTAGGTCATCTAGAGGAAGAGGCAGAGGAGGTAAGTCAGGTAGGGGGAGACCCTACAACTCATCACCATGCAACATTTGTGGATTGTCCAACCATACCACAGATGAATGCTACAAGAATTACAAGAATCAGAGAGGAAGAGGCTACTCAAGAGGTGGATACTCTCAAGGGAGAGGCAGATTCAATCAACACCAAAGCTACAATGGATACAACAATCAATACAACAACAACTACAATCACAACCACAATGGTAATTACCAAGGTGGATTCAGAAATAGAAGAGACTACAACAATTACACACAGGAGCAAGATGACTCCCTATTGATCATGAATATGACCTCCAAGGCAGGTACAAATGATGATCATTTATTTTACATTGACTCAGGATGTTCTAACCATGTAGCTGGCAATGTGGCACTACTTTCTGATTTGGAAGAGCCCAAGGGCAAACATCAGGTACAAACAGGTGATGATACTAAACATTCTGTTGTTAAGATTGGAAATGTGAAGACATGTGATGGTAACCAGAACCTATTGAGCAGGGTACTCTATGTACCAACCATCACCAAGAATCTAATGAGTGTTGGTCAGATTGTGGAGAAAGGTTTGCAGGTCAGATTCACACAACATGGAGCATATGTGGAGGACCCAAGACATGGATTCAGAAGGATAGCCAAAGGGGAGAAATCAGGTAGATTATTTACATTTGAGCTAGAGGATACCAAGAACATTGCTTTGTATAGTTACAAGGATCAGACACTTTTAGAGTTAGAAATATGGCACAAGAGATTAGGGCACATAGGTGAAAGAACCCTAAAGCAAATGTGCAGGAATCAATGTGTGCTTGGGATACCTAATGTATCCAAGCAACACATGATTTACAAATGTGAAGCATGTCAGTTTGGTAAGTCTCACAGGTTGCCATACTCAAGGAAAGGTTTCATGCATGAAGACTACCTAGACTTGGTACACACAGATGTTTGGGGACCTAGCAAGGACCCTTCCATTTCAGGTTCAAGGTATTATGTGTCCTTCATTGATGATTATAGCAGGTGGACCATTTTATACTTTATGAAGCATAAAGATGAAGTGTTTAATTGTTTCAAGAGGTATCTTGCACTTGTTGAAAATCAAACAGGAAGAAGCTTGAAGAGGCTAAGGTCAGATGGTGGAGGAGAGTACTTCTCAAATGAGTTTGAAGATTTCTTGCAGGAAAGAGGCATCAAAAGGGAGATTACTACAAGGTACTCACCTGAACAAAATGGGGTAGCTGAAAGAAGGAATAGACTCATAGTAGAAACAGCTAGGTCTATGCTTAATGAGAAAAAGTTGCCAAATTATCTTTGGGCAGAGAGTGTATCCACTGCCACCTATCTCATCAATAGGTTGCCATCCAAATCACTTGATGGCATGACACCATATGAAGCTTGGCATGGTAAGAGACCCTCTCTGGAGCATTGCAAAATCTTTGGTTGTGTAGCATATGTGCATATTCCCTCACAGGTAAGGGGAAAGCTAGATCCCAAGGCTGAAAAATGTATCTTCATTGGTTATGATTTGAACCAAAAAGGATACAGATTCTACAACCCAACAAACAAAGGTTTCAAGGTAAGCAGATATGTCATCTTTGATGAGAATGACTCATGGTATGAGAATGAATGCAGGAAGATTAGTCTACCCTATGACATGGAAGAAGATTTTCCAAAGCTCACTAAGGAGGAACCAATTCAGCAAGAAGATTCAAGCTCAGATGATGATGATACAATAAACCTTGAAGAGTTCAAGGCTTGGAAATCCAAAGGGAAGATGAAGATGAAGCAACTAGAAGATAAACCAGAATCCTCAACACAAGCAATGAGGAGATCTCAAAGAGAAAAAAAGAAGCCTATCAGATTTGGGTATGACACATCACTTGTAACTAAACATTCTGTATATCTTGCAAAGGACTTGTTGAATGAAGAACCAGGTACCTTTGAAGAAGCAATTACCAAACCAGAATGGAAAGAAGCCATGGATGAAGAGATGGAAGCTCTCAAGGAGAGTGATACATGGGACTTGGTACCCAAGAAAGACTCTATGAAGGTAATAGGATCCAGATGGATCTACAAACTAAAGAAGAATTCAGATGGAACAATAAACAGGTACAAAGCTAGGTTGGTAGCCAAGGGTTTTGCACAAACCCAAGGCATTGATTATGAGGAGACATTTTCTCCTGTGGCCAAGATGCCAACTATCAGAATTTTGGTGAGTGTAGCTGCATCCAAGAATTGGAATATGTACCAATTAGATGTCAAGAATGCTTTCCTGAATGGATGGATATCTGAAGAAGTCTACATGTCACAACCACCTGGCTATGAAGATCCAAAAAAGGTACATTATGTTTGTAAATTGAAGAAGGCTCTGTATGGTTTGAAGCAGGCACCTAGAGCATGGAATTACAGGTTGACAACCTACCTCCAAGACCAAGGATTTGTGATGAGTAAAGCAGACACTTCCCTATTCATAAAGAGAAGTAGTACAGAGGTAATCTACTTATGTGTTTATGTTGATGACATCATCATTACAGGCAATGATGTCAATGGGATTAGACACATCAAAGGACAGATGATGAAAGAATTCAAGATTAGTGATCTTGGATTATTGAAGTACTTCTTAGGTCTTGAGTTAGTCTACACCAACTCAGGTATATACATTACTCAAAAGAAGTATGTGCAGGATATGGTCAAGAAGTTTGGTTTGCAGGATGCTAAGGTATCTACTACTCCAATGGAGGTCAACCTAAAGCTAAGTGCTCATGAAGGAGAAGAAGTCAAAGACATCACAGGATACCAAAGTATGGTAGGTAGTTTGAACTATGCTACATTGACAAGAATTGACATAGCATATGGAGTTAGTGTGCTTAGTCAATTCATGCACAAACCAAGGGTACCTCACCTAGAGGCAGCAAAGAAGATCTTGAAGTATCTAAAGGGAACTCAAAGTCATGGTTTGTACTTTCCTTATACATCAGACATTGACATTAAAGTTTATTTAGATGCAGATTGGGCAGGATGCAAGGATGATAGGAGAAGCACCTCAGGATACATTTGTTTTGCAGGAGATAAGCCTATTTCTTGGTCAGCAAAAAAGCAACCTACAGTGGCATTGTCATCCACTGAAGCAGAGTATAGAGGGCTTGCCAATGCAACTCAAGAAGCTATCTGGTTGAAGCTTCTATATACAGAATTAGGCCTATATACAAGGCCACCAATTATCTTTGGAGATAACACTAGCTCTCTTCACCTTGCAGCTAATCCAATTTATCATGCCAGAACCAAACACATAGAGGTTCATTACCACTATGTGAGAGAGAAGTTGCTAAGCAAAGATATACAATTGACTTATGTGTCTACTAATATGCAATGTGCAGATTTACTTACAAAGGCATTGGATGGAAATAAGCTATGCAAATTCAAATCCATGATTGGATTGCAGGATGTAATTGAAGAATGAAGAAGAAGACTTAAGCCAAAGTGTTTGGCTTGAGGGGGAGCTGTTGGTGCATATCAAGCCTTCACACATTGGCTTGGAATCATGGAAGACTAGCTTGGACAAAGCTTTATCAAGGCTTCACTTGAAGCAAGGTTCATGTGAACATATGCTTAGATGTTCTTACCTTTTTACCCCTTTGTAAAAGTCTATACGACTTGACATTTATATGTAATCACTTTAGTCACTTACCTACTTCATTAGTCGTGGAAAAGAGAATGATTTAGTGGAGAGAATATCTCCCTACTTTTAGTAGAGATATTCTAGGGAGCCTAAGTTTGAATTTGAAATTCAAATTAACCTTCAACTCCTATAAAAACTACAAGCAAAAAGTCGCGGGTGTCCATCATCAATTCCGAGACTATTCTGTACTATCTAGTGAGTGTGTGAGGTATACTCCATAGCCTACACCTCTGAGTACCATTGTGCTATGTCTATCATGCCAATGGGAATGTACATTCATATGATATAATACAAATACTTACATTCATCATCTCTGTTTTGTCTGAGTCTCCTACTCCAAGTCTGTCAACTTCCAAGGAGCATTTCTCAGTGCTCACTGAACCAAATCAAGAGTTCAATAGCTCATTGGAACCAGATCAAGGTCTTCTACAAGCATACAAAATCTCAGAAGATTTCATTCAGCCATTTGGGAGAAATCCGCTTCGAAGTGCACACTGGTCTGTGTCTGCAGAGTTCCTAAAAAGTCGGGGGTAATCAGGATTTTGCTAAACTTATTTCTCAGTGTATGGTTTATCAATTTGAGTGATTCCACTTGTGATTGGTAGCTTGTTAAGGTACTTTAATACTCCCAAAAGGAATTGTTGCAATTTCAAGTGTGCTGGTCACACTGAGCATAACATTGAGCAGGTGTCATTACAGAAATAGCAAGTTTTCTAGAATTTGTGAAGTGCAAAGTTGTCTGTTTTGATTTGGTCATTACACAAATCATTTGCAAAGTACATATATGGTTTCTTTGTGTCATTTGGAAACTAAGCAAGTGTACTAAGCATATCTGGAACCAAAGGAGGGCAGGTGTGAAGCAGGTTTTGCAGCATCAACTCATTTCTTGAGTGCATCCAACCATCACTCCCAACAGAAATCAAAATCTGTTCAAATGCAGATTGGGCAGGAGAAAAGGATGATAGAAGAAGTACCTTTGGATACTTAGCATTTGCAGGTTCAAAGCTAGTGTCATGGAGTTCCAAGAAGCAACCAACAATTGATTTATCTTCAACTAAAGCATAGTACAAATGTTTGACCATAGCAACTCAAGAGACAATATGGTTAAAAGCATTGTATACAGATTTGGGACTTGTAAGTTCCAAACGTCATCTACTTGGAGATAATGTAAGTTCCATGCATTTGGCTGCAAATCCAATTTTTCGTGCAAGGACAAAGCCCATAGAAGTCCGCTACCACTTTGTAATAGAGAAGCTTATGGTAAAGGAAATTGACTTTTCATTTGTTCCTACTAAGAAGAAAATAGTAGACATGATGACAAATGCACTTGATGGGATAAAGCTTTGTAGATTCAAATCTATGGCAAGCATTCAACCTTTCAGAGAATGAAGACTCAATCATACTTTAGCATGAGGGGGAGCTGTTGGAACAACAATATTTCATTGTGCTTGAGGTGGACATGATCTTCATCAAACTCATCATTGGAATGATGCCACATATACTCCTTGTAGAGTTTTATTTGCATTCATTTGTTGTATTGAGAGTTTGATCATATGATCACCCTCTTATGTAAGTTGAAAAGCATTTAAGTTTGTAAAAAGAAAAGTAAAAGGCCTAGAAGCCATGAGTTAGAAGTGGTTGGGATTGATTCTCAATCAATCAATCAAAATGTAGATGTGATTTTAAATTTCCCTTTTCCTAGATTATAGGGAAAGATGCCAATCAATCTAAACTTCGAAATTTGCCTAATTTTGAATTCAAATCCATGAAGAAAAGGCATGGCCATGCACTCAGAAGTCTATATAAAGACTCTGCAACATTTGTACACTAAGTAGCATGATGACTTCGAAGCAATACATATACTTAATTTTCGTTGCTTGGTGCCACTTTAGTTTACTGCTCCTTCCCGAGACTCAATCAACTTGCACAGAGTGCTGCTCTCTTTACAGAGCTTCAAATCTAGTGATTAAGGTCTCATTGGAAAGGTACTACTGTCTAATTTATTCTTACAAATCTGCACATTATTTGATTTATTACTTATAGAGATATTGAAGATTTATAATCTCAAGGCCATTCTTTGCAACTCCTTGAAATTTCGGAATGAGACCAGTTTAGTGTTAAGGTGATTGCTCTTTTATAGTTCATACAAATTAGGGCTTTTATGCATTATAGAAAGCCAACCCTATGTATGATACTCCCTTAAGAGGAATGTTTCCAATTGTTATTGTGCTGGATGCTCTCAGTGTTTGAAGTCATAACTTCCATCCATTTTTAGAAGGTTCTTGTGAGCTAGTCATGGTGCAAGTTATCTATTTTGCATCAACGTGTTCTTGTTGATGTTCCAAAGTATCTATTGGGTTTTATGTTACTAAGCACAAGCTTCCAAGGTCTACTTTACATATCCAAAGAGCTTGGAATGGTCCTATGCTAGTTTGGTGGACCTTCACCACTTGACAACTCATCTTTCTAAGCCTCTCCAAGCTTCTCCAACTTCTTTTAGTGGTATTAGAGCAACTTCCAGATGGGAGATGACTTTCCATAAATGATTGAGAAGCTTGACTGGCACAATTATGCTGCTTGGAAAATCAAAATGGAGGCTTATTTGCAAGGAAGAAACCTATATGGGATTGTATTAGTTGATGAAGCTTTTCCTATTCCAAGGTCCAAGGGAGGACCTACACAAGAGCAAATAGATAGGTTCACACTTTGGTGTGAAAGGGATTCTCAAGCAAGGTCGTACATACTCAAATCTATCTTTTATTTTCTATTACCACATATTAGAGAATGCAAGACATCTCAAGAGACTTGGGATGCTCTAGAGACTTTCTTTTCTGCTAGTACAAAGGCAAGGAAGAACCGTCTTTGGAATGAGTTCAACCAAATGAAGAAGAGTCCAAAACAAACCATCACCAAGTTTGTTATAAAGGTCAAGTGGTTGCTGATCGATTGGTAGCCATTGGAGAGCTGATTGAAGAAGAAGCCATCATGAGGCGAATTCTCAATGGGGTTAGAGATGACAAGCAATGGCAATCTTTGACCATAGCCTATGATCTAATCATGGACATGAAAACTCTAGACTTCAACATCTTTCTTGGAGAACTCTTCAATCGAGAGACCAACAATAGCATAAGAAAGGTAACTCCTATCATGGTAATTCAACTATGCTCTATATGCAAATAAGAAGGACAAAAAGCTCAAAGGAAAGAAGAAGGAAGGAGATGAAGAGGAGACTTCCAAAGCCAATTTTGCAGGTAAGAGCAAGTGGAAAGGGAAGAAGAAAGGACCAAAGCATGAAAAGAACAAAGGGGAGAATGTTCAACCTTGTGCCATTTGTGATAAGACCAACCACACCACCCTCAATCATTGGTTCAATGGGAAGACCTAGAAAGGACCTGGAAGAGGGGGATATGGTAGGAAAAGAGGCAAAGATGGACACAACTTCAACAATAATAATAGAGGCCATAACAGAAAGGACTACAACAATTATTATGAAGATCAACAACATGAAGACTCATTTCTCTTTATGAATCTAAGCCACAAGGAAGGTAAAGAGGATGATTATTTATTCTACATAGATTCAAGATGTTCAAATCATGTTGTAGGCAACATAGCTCTCTTATCTAATTTGGAAAGTCCAAAGCATAGACATGAAGTTCAAATAGGGGATGATACAAAGCATAGTGTGGAGAAGATTGGTAATGTCAAAGCTTCCAATGGCAGGCTCAAATATTATGAGCAAGGTACTTTATGTTCCCACTATCACTAAAAACCTAATCAGTGTAGGCCAAATAGGTGAAAAAGGCTTGCAAGTTAGGTTCAACCAACATGGAGCTTTTGAGGAAGATCCATGTCAAGGCTTCATGAAGATACCGAGAGGTGAGAAGCATAGTAGGCTGTTTAGTTTTGAAGTAGGAGAAACCAAAAGCATAGCTCTATTCAACTTTGGGTCTCAAACCCTAAGTGAGCTTGAAGTGTGGCATAAGAGGCCAGCTCATGTGAATGAAAGAACCTTGAAAGATATATGCAGGGATCAAAGTGTTCTAGGACTGCCAAACATATCAAAGCAACACATGATCAATAGATGTGATGCATGTTAGATTGGGAAGGCACAAAGACAACCATTCAACCACAAAGGCTAAATTTAGAGAGCATTATTGGTATTAGTACATACATATGTATGGGGACCGAGTCAAGAACCTTCATTGCCAAGATCAAGGTATTATGTCTCATTTATTGATGACCATAGTAGATGGAATATTATATACTTGATGGAGATTAAGAATGAAGTGTCTGATTTCTTTAGAAAGTATCTAGCACATGTGGAGAATCATACATGTAGATCACTCAAGAAGCTTAGATTTGATGGAGGGGTAGAAGACTTCTCTAAAGAGTTTGATGACTTCTTGCAAGATAAAGGTATCAAAAGGGAAGTGACTACCAGGTACTCTCCTCAACTGAATGGAATTGCAGAGAGGAGAAACACCAAATTGGTTGGATTAGCCAGAAGAATGCTAGAAGAGAAGATGTTGCCACATTATCTATGGTTAGAGGCTACTTCAGCTACTGTGTACTTTGTCAATAGAACACCATCCAAATCACTTCAAGGTATGACTCCATATGAAGAATGGTATGGAAGAAAACCTAGTCTTGGACATTGCAAGGTGTTTGGTTGTTTGGCTTATGCTCATGTACCATCACAAATAAGAGGTAAGCTAGATGAAAGGGCAACGAAGGTAGTGTTTATTGACTATGAATCGACTCACATGGGCTATAGGTTTTATAATCCTTCAACCAAGAAATTCACTTCAAATAGAGATGTTGTGTTTGAAGAATATAGGTATGATGAAGACAAAATAAGGGTAACTCTACCATATGATCTTGATTCTAATTCTCATCAATTAGGAAGCAAGCATGATACACAGGTCCAAGATGATGACCAAGATGAAAAGGAAAGGACTAAAAGCTATGGAAGTTAAGAGGAAAATCAAAGATGAAAGAGTGTGGAGAATGCTCCAAGAAAGCACCTAGAAAGTCAACAAGGGAGAAAAGACAACCAAAAGGGTATGGATATGATTCCACATTTGTTACAAAGCATTCAATCTTCTTGGCAAAGAACTCAATTTCAGAGGAACATCAAACCTATGAAGAGGCAGAGGGAAACCCTAATTGGAAAAAGTCCATGAAAGAAGGAATAGATGCATTGAAGAAGATGGAAACTTTGGATTTGGTTGCAATGACATCCAATCAAAAGGTAATTGGTTGCAGATGGATATATAAAGTTAAAAGAAACTGAGATGGATCAATTTGCAGGTACAAGGCAAGATTAGTTGCTAAAGGATGCTCACAAACTAATGGTATAGAATATGAGGAAACATTCTCACCAATTGTGAAGATGACTGCAATAAGAACATTGATAAGTGTAGCTGCTGCAAGAAATTGGAGACTCCTCCACCTTGATGTAAAAATGCATTTCTAAATGGTTGGATAAGTGAAGAGGTATACATGTCACAAAAACTAGGTTTTGAGAACCCTAATCATACATCTTATGTTTGTAGACTAAAGAAAGCATTGTATGGATTGAAACAAGCTCCTAGAGCTTGGAATTACATGTTGGTTACATACCTTCAGGATAAAGGGTTCAAACCTAGCAACTCAGATCCTTCTTTTTCATCAAAAGGGTTCGTAATGAGGTTATCTATCTATGTGTATATATGGATGATATTATTGTGATAGGTGACGATCTAAATGGCATTCAAAGGATCAAGAGGCACATGCAAGAGGAGTTCAAAATCAGTGACTTAGGTGAGCTCACATATTTGCTAGGTATGCAAGTGATTTATATAGATGAGGGGATGTATCTCACTTAGAGAGGATACATTGAAGACCTACTTCTCAAGTTCAAAATGGAGAACACATAGCTTGCAAGTACACTTTTGGAGATGAATCATAAACTAAGTATTTATGAAGGTGAGCAGATTGCTGATCCTAAAGATTATCAAAGCTTAGTTGGTAGCTTGATATATGCTACTCATACAAGACCAGACATATCATATAGTGTGGGAATGCTTAGTTAGTTCATGTAGTCACCTAGAAGGCCACACATGGATACAATTAAGAGAGTACTTAAGTATCTCAAAGGTACAATCACTAAAGGTATATTCTATCCTTTTCAGATTTAGTCATCAAAATCTATTAAGATGCAGATTGGGTAGGAGCAAAGGATGATAGAAGAAGTACCACTGGATACTTAGCATTTTGCAGGTTCAAAGCTAGTATCATGGAGTTCGAAGAAGCAACCAACAATTGCTTTATCCTCAGCTAAAGCAGATTATAGAGTTTGACCATAGCAATGTCTCACATAATCCTAGTAGGAGATGGTTGAACCATACCTTAAGAGAGAGGATTATGAATTAATCCTAAACCATGGCTTTTGGGGCAAGTGGTTAGCCCATCCCACTCCTAACTAGGAGGTTGTGAGTTCAATTACCAACAGTGGTATCAAAGCCAAGTTGAGAAATTGGGCAACATGGAGGTTCATGCCTCATTCATGGGCACTTGGGCTCATGATTGATCCCAAGAATAGTTTCTAGAAACTCATATGAATCAAGGATATAAGTGATTTTAAACTTCCACAGGGTGTAGTTCGTACCATCAAGTTTACCTTCTATGAAGGTTGATGGTCATATCCACAACATTGGGATGACTAGAATCATTATTGCTCCTGTCTATGCTCCACCTACTTCCATTGATGAACCACCTTGATTCCCAGTTGTAGATGATGATGCTCTCCTTGAAATCTTCTCTTTTTTGTTTTTGAAACCTCTACAATCTCTATCTTTAGGCTTTTGCACCACTCAGAACCTCCTGAGCTCTGATACCATGCAAGAAAATAATAGCACAAATGGAATAGATAGTAGAAAGAGTTGAGAGAAAAATGTAAACAAGGATAGACATCGACTAAGAGATAAAGAACTCAAATTCTCAGATTGCCAAGAGTAATGCAATTACAAAGATGGTGTTGTCCACCCATGCACTCCCAATGTGGATCTTAGATGGGGATCTAGATAGATTCTAGATGAAGGGATTACTAGTGCGCAATCCTATGTAAAGCTCAACCTATTCCATGCTTATATAGTTTTTTACAAGGGGAGTCAGTATAGATCAATGTAGTCAGAAGATACAAAATAGTAATCAAAATATACAATTGAACAATATCTCCATGAACAAAATTCCTCTTGTCTCCACCCTATTGGCCAAGGGGATAGGCCCCACATAACCTGCAAGAGGAGTTAAGCCCCCTATTCACTCCCCCCATCAAGGTTCTATGGGGAAACCATGCAATGCCACAAGGTCTTTATTTTTGCCTTGAATGGAAACCCAAGGGCATAGACGTTTATGCCCTATCTAACCTAATGGCTAGGCTCACGAAGATCATTAATTACCATCAATGGTCACACATAGAACTCATCTAACTTGGAAGTTAGTGTTCCACAAATGTACCATCTCTCACAATGGCTTCTCCTCATAATGGGGCCTTAAAACTTAGAGTACCATGGATCATTTGTGATCACTTGAGGGTGGAGTATTTAGCATATCTAAAAAAAGTTAGGGTATGTCTTCCACCTACATCATCCAAGGGACCCTAACATTTGAGTGTCCCATAATAACAAAAATCTCTCCATGAGCCTCTTTTACACATCTAAAAGGCTTATGAAAAACATAATTGATGTGTTATACAAAATTGTTAAAGTGGCATGCACATGTTCACATTTTATATTTTAATTAAGGCTCAAATTGAAGGGTCTACGAAGGGTTGCAATGGAAAGTCATGATGCCCCATGTGAATGGGTTTGACAAGTTGTATAAATATATCACTTCGCTTAATAAAAAAAAGAGAGAGTGCGCACGTTTCTTGGCAAAAGTCTGTGATCTTGTTGGTTATGGCTTTGTTGTCTCTCTCTACCTTCTTGCTATTATATTCATATTGGTCTGCGTACGTCGATGATGAGAAGTGTGTGGCTGTAATGTTATCTACTTGTTAAGAGAGAAATATTCTTGTTCTTTTCCATTCTTGGCATTTGTGCCGCATGTAGTCCTTCTTTCTGTTCATGCAGGCGATGATGCGAAGTTGATGGCAGGTTTTCTCTCCCTCTCTCTATCTCTCTTCTTTGTTGCAGGGAATGTGTATGCATGCCTGTAAACATTGGTGCCGTCTGGACTTACCCCCGTGGCTCTATCGACTGGAGCATGGTTGTGTAATCATGTCATCAGTATCGTTCTTGTGTCACCTCTGTCTTACGTGTATGTTCCGTTGCCCTGGTTCTGTATGCCAAGGCCTCTTGCATGAATTCTCAGAGCGTCAAGACCGACCATCACAATGCACATTTCTTTTATGGCTACCAACCACTGAAAAAGCTTGGCAAAAGTAATCCCCATTCTCGATTTCCACCTCCTTTCTTGCTCTCCCTGTGTTAATCACTCCTTCGTGACCACACGTTGGTTGGCGATGACGATCACATGGCACGACCTTCGAAATGGGTCTAGATGCACCCCCGCTTGCCACCAGGTGTCCATACCGTGATCTACTAATCATTGCGGTCTTTTTGGCATTTTCTGCTAAGAATTGTTGTTCGGGTATATGTGTTAACCATTCCTGATGCTGGGCTTTGGCTTGGTGATGCGTGCGCCTCACGAATAGCGAAGGCACATAACCAGTGAATCAGAGAACTCTGTTAATTCTCGTTGTCTCCGTATCTAGAATTAGCGGCTCTGATGGGTGCTCGTTCTGGTCTTTTCCGATGCTTTCTCCCCACTCCGGTGGTTGTGTTTCGGTGCTCGCCGAGTCCGGTGATAACTAGATGATTCCGGTCTGAGGGATTTGCACTTTTCGGTGCAGTAGCTGTTGGGAGAGATGGTTGGATGCACTCAAGAGATTGAGTTGAAGCTGCTAGACCTGCTTTGCTTCAGCACTCCTTTGCTTCAGATATGCTTAGTACACTTGTTTAGCTTCCAAATGATACCAAGAAAGCATATATGTACTTTGCAAATGATTTTTGTAATGATCAAATCAAAACAGACTACTTGAGACTTCAAGAATCCAAGAAAACTTGCTATTTTTGTAGTGACACCTACTCAGTCTTTCACTCAGTGTGACCAACACACTTACAATTGATCTAATTCCTTCTGGACATATTAAATTAGCTTAACAAGCTACCATTTGCAAGTGGAATGAGAAGAAATGATAAACTACTCACTGAGAAATCAATTTAGCAAAATTATATGTACCCCTGACTTTTTAGGAACACTGCAGCAGAATACCAGAGTCCACTTCGAGCGTGATTTCTCTCAGATGGCTGATCCTTTGACCTTGAACTTTTGTAAGCATGTATTATGCTTGGAGCTGGTTCCAATGTGCTTTGAATCACTTGATTTGGTTCAGTAGATCCTGAGATATGCCCTGTTGAAGTTGACAGACTTGGAGTAGATGACTCAGAGACAACAGAGATAGTGAATGTGTATACTTCTATTGATTGATGTAGTTGTACAATCTCATTAGCATGACAAGCATAGCTAAATGAGGTGTTGTGGTGTAGGCTATGAAGTAGCACTAACACACACTGAGTTACAATGGTAGAATGCCTCGGGGAGTGGGCTCAATTAGACCAGCTTACCCGCGACCTTTTGATTGCATCTTTTATAGAGAATGAGTTGAGATTTGAATTTGAATTCAGATTCAAATCTTCTATAATCACTCCTCTAAAAGTAGGGAGATATTCTCTCAATCACAAGTTCCAATTTTTCCACGAATCTATTAAGTAGATGTGATTACAAGAGATGCCAAGTCATATAGACTTTTAGAAGGGGTAAAGAGGTAAGAACTTAGAAGCATAAGTTCATATGCTCCTTTCTTCAAGTGGATTAAACTTCCAAGGTTTCAACACTAAATTTCCAAGGTTCCAAGCCAAGTGTGAAGGCTTGAAATGCACCAACAGCTCCCCCTCAAGCCAAACACTTTGGCTTAAGTCTTCATCATTAGTCTTCAATCACATCCTGCAATCCAATCATGGATTTGAATCTGCATAACTTGTTTCCATCCAATGCTTTAGTGAGTAAATCTGCACATTGCATATTAGTAGACACATATGTCAATTGAATCTCTTTGCTTAGTAACTTCTCCCTCACATAGTGGTAATGAACCTCTATGTGTTTGGTTCTAGCATGATATATTGGATTAGCTGCAAGGTGAAGAGAGCTAGTATTATCTCCAAAGATAATTGGAGGTCTAGTGTATAGACCTAACTCTGTATACAAGAGCTTCAACCAGATAGCTTCTTGAGTGGCATTGGCAAGCCCTCTATACTCTGCTTCAGTGGATGACAGTGCCACTGTAGGTTGCTTCTTGGCTGACCAAGAAATAGGTTTATCTCCTGCAAAACAAATGTAACCTGATGTGCTCCTCCTATCATCCTTGCATCCTACCCAATCTGCATATGAGTATACTTTAATGTCAATATCTGATGTATAAGGAAAGTACAAACCATGGCTTTGAGTTCCTTTGAGGTACTTCAAGATTTTCTTTGCTGCCTCTAGGTGAGGTACCCTTGGTTTGTGCATGAATTAGCTTAGCACACTAACTCCATATGCTATGTCAATTCTGGTCAAGGTAGCATAATTCAAACTACCTACCATACTTTGATATCCTGTGATGTCTTGGACTTCTTCCCCTTCATGAGCACTTAGCTTTAGGTTGACCTCCATTGGAGTAGTTGAGACTTTAGCATCCTGCAAGCCAAACTTCTTGACCATGTCCTGTACATACTTCTTTTGAGTGATATATATACCTGAGTTGATGTAGGCTAACTCAAGACCTAAGAAGTACTTCAATAATCCAAGATCATTGATCTTGAATTCCTTCATCATCTGTCCTTTGATGTGTCTAATCCCATTGACATCATTGCCTGTAATGATGATGTCATCAACATAAACACACAAGTAGATTACCTCTGTACTAATCCTCTTTATGAATAGAGAAGTATCTGCTTTACTCATCACAAATCCTTGGTCTTGGAGGTAGGTTGTCAACTTGTAATTCCATGCTCTAGGTGCCTGTTTCAACCCATATAGAGCCTTCTTCAATTTACAAACATAGTTTACCTTCTTGGGATCTTCATAGCCAGGTGGTTGTGACATGTAGACTTCTTCAGATATCCATCCATTCAAGAAAGCATTCTTGACATCTAATTGGTACATGTTCCAATTCTTGGATGCAGCTACACTCACCAATATTCTGATAGTTGGCATCTTAGCCACAGGAGAAAATGTCTCCTCATAATCAATGCCTTGGGTTTGTGCAAAACCCTTGGCAACCAACCTAGCTTTGTACCTGCTTATTGTTCCATCAGAATTCCTCTTTAGCTTGTAGATCCATCTGGATCCTATCACCTTCATAGAGTCTTTCTTGGGTACCAAGTCCCAAGTATCACTTTCCTTGAGAGCTTCCATTTCTTCATCCGTAGCTCCTTTCCATTCTGATTTGGTGATTGCTTCTTCATAGGTACCTGGTTCTTCATTCAACAAATCCTTTGCAAGATATACAGAATGCTTGGTTACAAGAGAAGTATCATACCCATATCTGATAGGCTTCTTACTTTCTCTCTGAGATCTCCTCATAGCTTGAGTTGAGGATTCTGGTATATCCTCTAGCTTCTTCATCTTCATCTTTCCTTTGGACTTCCATGCCTTGAATTCCTCAAGGTTAATTGTATCATCATCATCTGAGCTTGAATCTTCTTTCTGGATTGGTTCCTCCTTGGTAAGCCTTGGAAAATCTTCTTCCATGTCATAAGGTAGACTAACCTTCCTGCATTCATTCTCATACCATGAGTCATTCTCATCAAAGATGACATCTCTGCTTACTTTGAAGCCTTTGTTTGTTGGGTTGTAGAATCTGTATCCTTTTTGGTTCAAATCATAACCAATGAAGATACATTTTTCAGCTTTAGGGTCTAGCTTTCCCCTTACCTGTGAGGGAATATGCACATATGCTACACAACCAAAGATTTTGCAATGATCCAGAGAAGGTCTCTTACCATGCCAAGCTTCATAGGGTGTCATGCCATCAAGTGATTTGGATGGCAACCTGTTGATGAGATAGGTGGCAGTAGATACACTTTCTGCCCAAAGATAATTTGGCAATTTCTTTTCATTAAGCATAGACCTAGCTGTTTCTACAATGAGTCTATTCCTTCTTTCAGCTACCCCATTTTGTTCAGGTGAGTACCTTGTAGTTATCTCCCTTTTGATGCCTCTTTCCTGCAAGAAATCTTCAAACTCATTGGAGAAGTATTCTCCTCCACCATCTGACCTTAGCCTCTTCAAGCTTCTTCCTGTTTGGTTTTCAACAAGTGCAAGATACCTCTTGAAACAATTAAACACTTCATCTTTATGCTTCATAAAGTATAAGATGGTCCATCTGCTATAATCATCAATGAATACCTTGATCCTGAAATGGAAGGGTCCTTGCTAGGTCCCCAAACATCTGTGTGTACCAAGTCTAGGTAGTCTTCATGCATGAAACCTTTCCTTGAGTATGGCAACCTGTGAGACTTACCAAACTGACATGCTCCACACTTATAAATCATGTGTTGCTTGGATACATTAGGTATCCCAAGCACACATTGATCCCTGCACATTTGCTTTAGGGTTCTTTCACCTATGTGACCTAACCTCTTGTGCCATATTTCTAACTCTGAAAGTGTTTGATCTTTGTAGTTGTATAAAGCAATATTTTTTGTATCTTCTAGCTCAAAAGTAAACAATCTACCTGATTTCTCTCCCTTGGCAATTCTTTTGAAACCATGTCTTGGGTCCTCCACATATGCTCCATGTTGAGTGAACCTGACCTGCAAACCTTTCTCCACAATCTGACCAACACTCATTAGATTCTTGGTGATGGTTGGTACATAGAGTACCCTGCTCAATAGGTTCTGGTTACCATCACATGTCTTCACATTTCCAATTTTTACAACAGAATGTTTAGTGTCATCACCTGTCTGTACCTGATGTTTGCCCTTGGGTTCTTCCAAATCAAAGAGTAGTGCCACATTGCCAGCTACATGGTTAGAACATCCTGAGTCAATGTAAAATAAATGATCATCATTTGTACCTGCCTTGGAGGTCATATTCATGATCAATAGGGAGTCATCTTGCTCCTCTGTGTAGTTGTTGTAATCCCTTCTATTTCTGAATCCACCTTGGTAGTTACCATTGTGGTTGTGGTTGTAATTGTTGTTGTATTGATTGTTGTATCCATTGTAGCCTTGGTGTTGGTTGAACCTGCCTCTCCCTTGAGAGTATCCACCTCTTGAATAGCCTCTTCCTCTCTGATTCTTGTAGTTCTTGTAGCATTCATCTGTGGTATGATTGGACAATCCACAAATGTTGCATGGTGATGAGTTGTAGGGTCTCCCCCTACCTTGCTTACCTCCTCTGCCTCTACCTCTTGAAGATCTACCTCTCCCTGCATAATTAGCTTGGGAGGTAGAGCCTTCTTCTTCCTGTTTCTTCCCTTTACCTTTATCCTTAACTTTCTTATCATTATATAGAGCAGAGGGGTTGTTACCTTTTGATTGATCTCCTGCCTTTGTAAACTTTGCTTCATGTGTGAATAGTTGGCCCATAAGTGTTGTGAGATCTGGGGTATGCATGTCCATGTAGAGGTCTATTGCAGTGGTGAAGCTTTCCCACTTATCATCTGCCTTGAGTCCATTTGTTACTTGCCTGACTATTTGTTCCTCTTCAATCTCCTCTCCAATACTTGCTAATTGGTCTGCCACATCTTTAATCTTGGTCACATACTCTGAGACTAATTGCTTGGGCTGCTTCCTAAGGGTTGTGAATTCAATCCACAGTTGATTCTTCCTGGCCCTTGTGTTGGAAGAGAAATATGTTGACAGAGTTTCCCAAGTTTCTTGGGAAGTCTTACAGTTCCTTACATGAGGTAAAAGGAAATCAGATATAGAGTTAAGAATGTAAGACCTTGCCAAAGCATCCTTTGCACACCATTGGTTGAGCCTCTCTTGTTCATCCTTGGTGGGTAGTCCTCTAGCTTTGAATGAGGGCAATTCCTCATCTCCTGATATGTATCCAAACAAGCTTCTTCCTTGTAGATAGGTCTTCATCCTTAGAGACCAAGCTTGGTAGTTGTTCCTGTCCAATTTGTCAATGAATGAAGGAAAACCATCTCCCATGTTTACCTTATTTGCTCTGATACCACTGTTGGGAGAGATGGTTGGATGCACTCAAGAGATTGAGTTGAAGCTGCTAGACCTGCTTTGCTTCAGCCCTCCTTTGCTTCAGATATGCTTAGTACATTTGTTTAGCTTCCAAATGATACCAAGAAAGCATATATGTACTTTGCAAATGATTTGTGTAATGATCAAATCAAAACAGACTACTTGAGACTTCAAGAATCCAAGAAAACTTGCTATTTTTGTAGTGACACCTACTCAGTCTTTCACTCAGTGTGACCAACACACTTACAATTGATCTAATTCCTTCTAGACATATTGAATTAGCTTAACAAGCTACCATTTGCAAGTGGAATGAGAAGAAATGATAAACTACTCACTGAGAAATCAATTTAGCAAAATTATATGTACCCCCGACTTTTTAGGAACACTGCAGCAGAATACCAGAGTCCACTTCGAGCGTGATTTCTCTCAGATGGATGATCCTTTGACCTTGAAATTTTGTAGGCATGTAGTATGCTTGGAGCTGGTTCCAATGTGCTTTGAATCACTTGATTTGGTTCAGTAGAGTCTGAGATATGCCCTGTTGAAGTTGACAGATTTGGAGTAGATGACTCAGAGACAACAGAGATAGTGAATGTGTATACTTCTATTGATTGATGTAGTTGTACAATCTCATTAGCATGACAAGCATAGCTAAATGAGGTGTTGTGGTGTAGGCTATGAAGTAGCACTAACACACACTGAGTTACAATGGTAGAATGCCTCGGGGAGTGGGCTCAATTAGACCAGCTTACCCGCGACCTTTTGATTGCATCTTTTATAGAGAATGAGTTGAGATTTGAATTTGAATTCAAATTCAAATCTCCTATAATCACTCCTCTAAAAGTAGGGAGATATTCTCTCAATCACAAGTTCCAATTTTTCCACGAATCTATTAAGTAGGTGTGATTACAAGAGATGCCAAGTCATATAGACTTTTACAATGGGTAAAGAGGTAAGAACTTATAAGCATAAGTTCATATGCGCCTTTCTTCAAGTGGATTAAACTTCCAAGGTTTCAACACTAAATTTCCAAGGTTCCAAGCCAAGTGTGAAGGCTTGAAATTCCGGTGCTTATAGCCATTCTATGGTAGCCTTCTACGACTGTTAACAGTGTCGATCGGGTATTTTTGGTGCTCATATGGTGCTTCGCTGCTCGAATTTGATCACAATGCTGTGCAAGAATACTTCGAGATCATGATCGATAGGATGAAACATTTCTTCTGCTTGTATACACTCTTTCTGTCATGAACTTGTCATGTCATCAGGTTGTTACCATCACGCATCCGGTGATTACCATCAATGGGTCATGTATGACTGCACGCACATCTCCATCACGCCGGTGCATGGGTGATGTAGTCGCCTGGGTCATTGTTTGGTGCATTTGCATCATTGCGCTCCATTACGGTTGCTTCCCAGTGACTACGGTGTGCTTGTGCAGAGTCTGATGATCCCCAGTATTGCGGTTCCCTAGTCCGGTCACTACCGGAATGTCCAGTGTTACAGTGGCTGTCGGTTATAGCCCTCTTGTCCTGTGATACAGTCCTGTGCTCCGGTAGCTGTTCGTCTTGTATGTTGCGTGTAATCGTTTGAATCAGTTCGGCTTCCAATCTTCGGCATAGACATGATTGAATCGGGCATTTGTGATTGCATTATTTGGAGACATCATGAAGGGTATTCTTCTGCAGACAAACTGGATCGTCTTGCTATTTGGGTTGGAGGCAGTTTAGCCTCTACATTCCTTGCATCACTGGCGTGGTGCTCATGCATCAACCGTCGGCGCTCCCATCCATGTTCCCCGGCCTGCGGTCATTTTTCGGTTCAATAAAATGCTCCTACATTTGTTGCGCTCTGCTGGGATTTGCGCCACTTGATGCCTCCATCAATTTAACGTCATGCACTCATGTGCTCAGGGCCTAAATTTCACGGCCAAGACAAAATGTCATATGACAGGCAAAATTTTGCTTCTACCTTTCATAAGACGAATTCGCACATGTTTAGACAAGGCATATACATATAATATATATACAATTATACAAAGAATAATAGGATAATTACCAATTAGCGCTTGTTAGTTGACAGGAAGTTTCAAAAACACCTCTTTTGACAGGAAAAATGGCCAATGACAGGCAAAAAGCTTGTCAATTTTAGGCCTTGCATGTGCTTAGCTGTCTTTTTCCGACCGATGTCCATGTGAAATGGCGTGCGCTTTGCCGTTGCCATGCATTTCAGTTATAACCGTTATAATAATCCGGTCATAGTCCGGTGCATTCTTGCTTGATCTTTCGGTCGATTCCAGTGCACGTGCATGACACCAACCTAGGAGGGTAGGCTCTCGCTATGCATGATTAGTAAATGGTATGAGGTGGCGAACAGTCCGTCGAGCCCATGCTCTGAGGAATCCTAGCCAGCGTCACTGAGTACAGCAACAACTAAGTGAGCAGCATGGTGCAGCATTGTGGATATGCATGGATGATGGAACTACTTTGATAACTAGTTAATTGCGCGAAAACCTTCAAACTACTTTCTTTATGTCTCTCTAGGCCACATGCCGCTATGGCCACATATGATCGTGATAATTCCAGTAATACAATTGGTTTCATTCTATATATATACACTTTTGGTGCATGCTTACCATGTCATTTTGATATATCTTATGATGCAATTGAGATCATCGTTGCACTCACAATTCTTTTAGCATTGGTGGTATGAAATGAGCTGTTGTATATCACTATTCATGATTGCTTGAGGGGTATACTTGCTTTATGGAAACCCTATCACATGAAGGTTTGTTATCTATAAAGTTGGCATGTTGTATGATGGATGATGATAAGGGCTTGCATGAGGTGGTACGGTCTGAATGCGAGGTAGCGTTAACTCGGCAAAAGCACTCATTTGTTTTGTTTTCGGTAATGAACAAGTGTGAGGTAGCATTAAGTCGACAGAAACACTCAATGTGGATTGTGAATGTGAGGTAGCATTGATATGGCAGAAGCATTCACTAATTTTCTTTTTCTTTTGTGTGTATGATTTGGCTGGTGGATGATGTGGGACTATGGGATCCAAGCCGTCATGTTGATTTGAGTCTTCATATATGGTTATTTGATGCTGATCATACTAATCCAAAAAGACAAGCTCTACTTGATCATTATTTGATGATTTATGTTGTAGTACTTACGGGGAGAAAAATATGCAAAATAGAAGTGAAGATTGACGAAGATAAAGCCATGATTGGATGATCAATCCTTCTTGAAAATTTACATCACTTGTATATGATAATGATGTATTGTAGGCAAACATATGACAAAGATGTAATTGATGTATAAGATGAAGCAATGTAATTATGTCACTCTTGTACTTCATGTTCATACATATAGGTGGGCGGACTATGGGTTGTATGTAATGCACTTGCATAACTTGGATTAAGTTCCAGGCACTTTGCTTGGCATTACACATTTCTCCTAGTTTTGGATTATTATGATCATTATCTTACCTTCCATACCATGGATTTGGGCCATGCACTGTGGTTGAAGGATAATGTTTCATAGGGTAGTTTCATATAGTACACCTAGGAAATTGGTAAGCATGGTGTGGGATTCGAGTCCACCGTGCGTGCCAATGTTAAAGTGGCACGCACATGTTCGCATTTTATATTTTAATTAAGGCTCAAATTGAAGGGTCTATGAAGGGTTGCAATGGAAAGTCATGATGCCCCATGCGAATGGGTGTGACAAGTTGTATAAATATATCACTTGGCTTAATAAAAAAAAGAGAGAGCACGCACGTTTCTTGGCAAAAGTCTGTGATCTTGTTGGTTATGGCTTTGTTGTCTCTCTCTACCTTCTTGCCATTATATTCATATTGGTCTGCGTACGTCGATGACGAGAAGTGTGTGGCTGTAATGTTATCTACTTGTTAAGAGAGAAATATTCTTGTTCTTTTCCATTCTTGGCATTTGTGCCGCATGTAGTCTTTCTTTCTGTTCATGCAGGCGACGATGCGAAGTTGATGGCAAGTTTTCTCTCCCTCTCTCTATCTCTCTTCTTTGCTTGCAAGGAATGTGTATGCATGCATGTAAACAAAATGAATGTGCATAGATTGTGCCCACAGTTATGTGCGTAGTATGTGCTCAACCAATATATATGAGAAATGAACCAATGTAGATGACTTGAAGAGCTCAAAGAGGACTCAAGATCAATCTTATGCAGGGCTCAACACCCTCATTTGAAACAAGCTCACAAGTGTTAATTAATTATTGATGAGTGGAGGTTGCTCCCACTCAACTTAGAGCTACTTAAGAAACTTGTAATCAAATTGAGATGGGAGTCATCGAGTCACCAAAGTCATCATTGGCACCGTTGGCTGCATGCAAGGGAGGACCTCAATGATCAAGGAAGACGGAGGTTCTCGGTACTTCCCAGGAGGACACCCATCCTAGTATTCTTCCCCTCAGAGCTCGCTTTAAGATGGACATCTCTTGCCTAAGCTACACTCTTGTGGTGCTTGAAGAAGGGGAAAGACTAAGGTTCACATTACCTTCAACAAGTTTTGGGCCCTCAAAGCTTCATTCTTTGCTTTCAAAGCCTATTTCTGAAGCATTTCCAGGGTGATTTTTGGAGCCATGTTGGAGTACTTTCATGCATAGTTCTCTTCATAGAGGTCTAAGAAAATAAAAAAGAGTGTTCTTTGTACTTCTTTGATAATGAATGTTCACTTTCGGGCTTTATTTTCAGCCAAACTAGATAATCTATAGGTTTCTTGAAAGGTTTTAGTTATGGTGGGAGCTACCATCACAAGTCTATGCAAGTTTTCGAGCATAAAGAACATAGTTGACAGACACTTGCAGGTGTTGTTGGCTAGTGTTTGGGTAGTGAATTCAGCTTCTTAGTGCCATGTATGATTTTGTGGATACCGCTTATGTACGTCCATGTGGTCATTGATATAGCATTTACGTTTTTGCATAAAGCCTTTTACATTTGATAAAGAGGGTCGTGGTGAGGTTATTTGAACTGGGACACACCCAGATGTCGGGGTCTCTTCGGTGATGCAGGTGGAAGACTTACCTATCCTTGCCATAGGAGATGTATGATAGTTGTTCATAAGTGCTCGATAAGCCTAGTTGGCTTCCTTTGGGTAACTAATTATATGGAGTGGAGTCATTGATTCACTATGCAAGTAAACATGTTAGTACTTGTAGTTTTATGAGATTTTGACACTAGTCATATGCTCATTGTGGAGAGGATACTCTAGCAAAAGTTTTCCAGATTTTTGGTTTTGTCAACCATATAGTGGTCGATTTATTCCTTGATACACTTATTGGTGTGAACACATTTATTCTCACATAATCCTTTTGGTTGGTCATTACTATTCGTTCATTCATTTTTCTGAGAAGACTACTAAATTCTCTTCTAGAATGTGACACTTGGTCATCATTCTTTGAGCCTTAGTAGTGTTTGGACTCTTCTATCTCCATTATCATTCTATTCAGTTCTCTACCATCATGGCATCAGAGATCTCATGCACATCTGGTGCATCAGGGTCTAGTTCCAATGTTTCCACGAGGAGCTATAACTTGTAGGGCAAAGACCATTTTGAGATCCAAAAATTTGATGGTACAAACTTTTCTCTATGGAAGAATCATATTAAAGATGTGATAATTCAAAGGAGGCAATGGAAGCCAATAAATGGAATCTCAAAGAAGCCTACTGACATGGATGAAGATGGTTGGGATGAGTTAGATGAAATGGCCTTGTCTACCATTCAATTGCACCTAGAAGGTAATGTTTACTTTATAGTACTAGACTATGAAAGTGCAGAGGAGCTTTGGAAGAAGTTATGCAATACATATGAAAAAGAGACGGCATCAAATAAAGTGTATCTGATGAGAAAATTATATGACCTTCACATGAATGACATAGATAGTGTTGATGCTCATCTAAATGAGTTTGATGCTATATTCTCCCAGTTACAAGATCAGAAAATGGATATGGATAATGAAATGAAAGAAATATTGTTGTTATGGACCTTGCCATCATCATGGGATATGTTTTTCACAGCTATTAGCAATAGTGCACTTGGTGGTAAACTGGTCTATGATGACATATATGGAGCACTCTTGAGTGAGGAGACTCATAGAAAATCTATGGTTGGCATTCAGAGTGGAGATGCATACAGTGTTCATGATTCTTACCAAGGAAAGAATCAGTAACGTGGCAAGAGCAAGAACAAGGAAAAGAATGGTTAACGAAATAAGGGTGGAAGTAAATCAAGGAAGAGGGATATCGAATGCCATTATTGTCATAAGAAAGGACACATGAAGAAAGATTGTTATGCATTAAAGAATGCTAAAGGTAAAGGACATAATGTTGATGTGCATGTTAAATAACTATGTGCACCATCTACTTCGATTGTGAAGATTGAAGAAATTAATGCTATTTCTGATGATGCTGATGTGTTCACACTCAATCGCACTGTGCCAACTGATGCTCTTATGGTTGATTCTCTTTCCCACACATGGCTCCTAGATTGTGGTGCTTCTTTCCATGTGACACCACACAAAGAATGGTTCTCTAATTATGCAGCAAAGTCTCTTGGTACCATGAGACTTGGTGACTCTTACCAGTGTGAGGTTGTGGGGATCAGAGATGTGGTGTAGTTCATTGATGGTTCAAACTTTACTATGCATAATGTATGCCATATACCTTAGTTATCATTTAGTTTGATGTCGATTAGTCAACTTGATGACCTTGGTTAAAAGTTGGTGTTCTATGCTGAGTCCTTTCGCATATCAAAGGGCAATATGGTTATTGCAAAAGGAAGCAAAGTTGGCTCACTTTATCCTTTATTTGTATCAATGAAAGAACACTTGTTAATTGTTACTGAACAGCCTATGGCTTGTATTTGGCATGGCCATTTGGGTCATATATCACGTAGAGGAATGGAAAATCTTTCTCGTTCTCACTACTTACATATGTTGTCTTTCTTTGATTTTTCAAAATGTGAGCATTTTCAATATGGAAAGCAAACTAGGGATGTGCACAAGATGCACATTGACTCTTCGATTCAGCCTTTAGATCTCGTTCATATAGATGTGTGTGGTCATATGCCCACAAGGTCATTAGGTGACTCTCGTTATTTTGTCACTTCATAGATGATGCTACTAGAAAAGTGTGGGTATATCCTATCAAAGCAAAGGATAAGGTATTCCCTAGTTTTAGAAAATGGCTTGCTTCAGTTGAGATTGCAAAAGGAACTAAGGTTAAGGCTTTATGTTCAGATATGGGGGTGAGTATACCTCATATGAATTTAACTTTTAGTACAAAATGGCGTAGCTGAAAGGATAGAACTATTCAGATAATGGGGGTGAGTTCTATGTTGCATCATGCAAACCTTTCACAAGGCTTTTGGACAAAAGTAGTATTGATTGTAGTTCATGTGATTAACCTTTCACCTAGTACTACCAAAGGTCTGAAAGTGGCACAGAGTTATGGATAAGGAAGCCAGCATATTTTGATCATCTTTGAGTTTTTGGGTGCAAAGCATATGTTCATATACCCAATAATCTTAGACAAAAGTTAGACCATAAGTCAAAGAAATGCATTTCTCTTGGATATGGTCGAGAAGGACAATTTGGATATTGCTTATGGGATCCTAAAACATGATCACTGACTAGTAGTGATGTCATTTTCAATGAGTCTAAGATGCATAAACAACCCATTAAGGAGGTTGAAGTGAGAAGAGTGGTGTTTTAGGATATTATTCCTCCAATTAGCATGCATAAAAATGTTGCACATAGGGATGTTCAAGAGAATGTTCCATCAAATCAGTCTACAAATGTTCCTATTGAGCAATCATTAAGACACTACATGTGTCTCACATCCACCCGATAGATATGTTCCAAGTTTGGATTTTGTTATGCTAACAGATGTTGGTGAGCCTTCTTGCTACAAAGAGGCTATGCAGACAATGGATCATATCAAGTGGGAGCATGCCATGAAGAGTGAGTTGGATTCTACTCACAAGAATGGTACTTGGGGTTTAATACCTTTGCCAAAGGGCAAGAAAAGTTTACCATGTAAATGGGTATATAAGTTGAAATTCACATCATATAGTGCTTCTCCAAAGTATAAAGCATGACTTGTTGCAAAGGGTTTTAAGCAACAACATGGTGTTGATTTTGAGGAAATCTTCTCTTGAGTGGTCAAGATGACTACCTTGTGAATGTTGCTTGGATTCGTTGCAATGGAGGACTTAGAGCGAGTCCAAATGGATGTGAAAACTGCATTCTTGCATGGAGATCTTGCAGATGAGATCTTATTGTTGGAGACCTCTTAATCTCCAAAGGTTTGATCTATACTGATCTAAGAACACTTCTATATCAGTTATGGATAAAACTTTACACAAATATTGTCTTCATTTATGAAAACTTTCACTAGCACTTCTCTGAGTGAAGAAATTCCTTCTTCAGAAAGTCTGCTTCAAAAATTGACTTCAATACCTGCACATATCTTCAGATTTCTTCAAATCAATGATGCACAAATTTTCACACTACCTTTGCGCAATCATATCAACCATTAGTTCTTCAAAAGAATCATTAGAACTTTAATTTGATCCTTAAGATCAAAAGTATGTCAGAAACTGTTTTCTTGAACTGTTACAAGCGACTTTGACATAGGTAACTTCTAAGGTTGATTTCTCATAGCACAGATCCCGTTTTGTTAAATGCTTTTAGCCATAGATTTCTTACCTTCTAAATTAGATTTTAAGTGTCCCACCCAAAACTTTACACTCTTCATTGAGATCTAAGCAAATCATTGACATGCAAAAGTGCGCAACTCTGAGAAGTTTTTCTGCAGACTTTACATACACATGTTCCTATTGATCATACTCACAGCAAGAGAGGAATTAGACCATGAAACTTTGAACATAGCTTCATTAGCTTCTAGATTAGATGTGTACAAAAGGATTTCTGATCCACATGACCAAGCTGAGAGAAATCTACAAAATACTCATCGCTATTTGCTGAAGATGACTCTCCTCACATCTATCTCTATGACACTTGTCTTCTAATGACTCTCCTTCATATTTCTTTACATCATTGACTTATATACATATGGTTCTAGACTTATCCTGCGTCTATTACATTACTCTTTATCATCCTAAGGATTATCTATACTCATATTACAAGAATTTACAACTGTAATGTACATATGTATACAAACTTCACTTCTGAGATCTCTTCACTTTCTCAAGTGTCTTCTTCCACTTTAATCTGATCATAAGCTTGCTTTAAGCTCTTTGTAATCATCAATTTGTGATTGGTTTGTTCCAACAGCTCCCCTTCAATCACTAATGTGATTATTCCATTCTTCTTCACTCCTGCCATCCCTTTGAATCTCTGTAGCTTAGGTTCATCCAAGCTTTTTGTCATCATATCTGCAACTTGCTCTTTTGTTGGAGTATACATCACTTCAATCTCTTTATCAAGTACCTTTTCCCTCAAGAAATGATACTGAATCTCTATATGCTTAGTCCTGGCATGAAAAACAAGGTTAGCTGCCAGATACAATGAACTCATATTGTCTCCAAAAATAATTGGAGTACTCTGATCAGTTCCAAAACTCTTCAACAAGGTCTTTAACCAAATCACTTCTTTTGCAGCCTCTACCATTCCTTTATATTCAGCTTCTGTAGATGACAAAGCAACTGTATGTTGCTTCTTTGAGCACCAAGAAACTAGTTTATCTCCAATATAACAGAGATACCCATGAGTAGACCTTCTATCATCTGAATCACCTGCCCAATCTACATCACTAAACACTTTCATTCTTGTACCAGAAGTAAATCCATAATACAAACCTTCACTTAAGGTCCCTTTGATATATCTGAGTACCCTTTGAGCTGCAACCCAATGAGTCTTCTTTGGACAATGCATAAATTGTGATAACACACCTACCGCATATGATAAATCTGGCCTTGTCAAGGTAGCATAAATTAAACTACCTACCAAAATTTGATATTTCTTCATGTCATTAAACTCTTCACCTCCATACCTGATCAATTTATGATTTACCTCCAATGGTGTAGTTGAAGACTTGCAATCCTCCATGTTGAACTTGACCAGAAGATTCTTCAAGTATCTCTCTTGTGTAACATATACTCCATGTTGAGTATATACAATCTGCATTCCTAAGAAATAAGATAAGTTTCCCAAATCACTTATCTTAAACTCCTTCTCTATGTTTTTCTTAAACTCATTGATTCCTTGAGCATCTGTACCTGCGACAATAATATCATCAACATAAATACACATGTATATGTATCCATTTTCACTTGCCTTCACTAGCAAGCTACTATCTGCCTTTGATGCCTGAAATCCATATTCATTCAAGAACTTAACAAGCTTGTAATTCCATGATCTTGGGGCCTACTTCAACCCATACAAAGCTCTCTTGAGCTTACACACATAATCTGATGCAATTGAATCCATGAAACCTTCTGTTTGCTCCATGTACACTTCATCTGCAATGTATCCATTCAAAAATGCATTCTTCACATCTAATTGTGATAACTTCCATCCTTTACAAGCAGCAATAGCAATCAATGATCTAATTGTAGACATCTTAGCAACAGGACTAAAGGTTTCATCATAATCTACCCCATAAGTTTGGGCATAACCTTTGACCACAAGTCTAGCCTTATATCTTGACACCTTACCATCTGCAAACCTTTTTGTTTTATACACCCACTTACATCCAATAACCTTCTGATTCTTTGGTCTTGGCACCAACTCCCATGTCTCATTTTCAAGTAGAGCATCATACTCTTCTTGCATTGTCTTCTCCCAATTTTGTTTACCTTTAGCTTCTTCATTTGTGATTGGATCCTCTTCTATCTTCACAATGTAAGCATAATCTTTTGTTGTTAAGAAAGATGTGTCATAGCTATACGTGATAGGATCTTTTCTTTCCCTTGAGGATCTTCTAACCTCTGCACTTCTTGAAGTCTCAGCCACATTTGATTCTGGATCAAATCTTGGCCCATCTTCAACATTATCTTGCAATTTACTTTTATAATCAACATCATCAATATCTTCTTCATACACACTTACTTTTGTCTTTCCTTTCCTTTGTATTTCTTTAACATCTGCATACTCATTTATTGAGCCTGTATACCATGTACATTCCTCATCAAATGTAACATCTTTGGTAACAAGAAATTGCTTTGTAGATGGACTCCACAATCTGTAACCCATCTGTCTATCATCATACCCAATAAACACATACTTCTCTGCTTTGGGTTCTAACTTATGTCTCAATTGTGAAGGAACATAAGCATATGCTAAACATCCAAATACCTTACAATGATCAAGAGTAGGTTACTTACCCCACCATGCTTCATAAGGAGTTCTTCCCTCTAAAGCTTTACAAGGTAACCTATTCACAAGGTATGTTGCAGTGTTGATAGCTTCTGCCCATAAGTAATTTGGACAATTCTTTTCCTTCATCATTGCTCTTGCAAACTCTACAAGAGTTCTATTTCTTCTTTCTGCAACTCCATTTTGTTGAGGAGAGTACCTGCAAGTTACTTCTCTTTTTATACCTGCATTCCACAAATAATCATCAAATTCTTTAGAGAAATACTCTCCCCCTCCATCTGATCTCAACCTCTTGAGCTTTTGTCTTGTAATCCTTTCTGCATAAGCATGATAATGCTTGAATGTCTTGAACACTTTTGATTTGTCCTTGAAAGTAATCCATTTGGTTGCATCATCAACAAACAACACATAATATCTAGATCCATTTATACTATAGTCCCTTGAAGGACCCCACACATCTATATGAACTAACTCAAGCATGTTTGAATACTTGTATCCTGATTTGTTGTAAGAACTTTTGTGTGCTTTACCTAATTGGCAAGCTTCACACTTGTACACCATGTGTTGCCCTTCAACATTTGGAAAACCAAGCACTACATCATTCCTTGACATTTCATTTATGGCTCTCTCATTGAAATGACGTAGCCTTTTATGCCATAGGTCTAACTCAGACATCTTCTGACTTCCGTAAGTAAATAAAGCATGTCCCACATTACCTTGGACTTTGAGAGTAAACAACCTTCCTTCCTTTTTACTTGCAATTATGTTTCTATATCCCTAATTTGGATCTTGCACATAAACACCATCATTTGTGAATCTGACTTCATATCCTTTCTCCACAATTTTCCCTACACTTATCATGTTTTTAGGAATAGTAGGAACATAAAGTACCTTGCTTAAGAGTGTACTTCCATTCTTTTTCTTTACTGATCCAATGCTTTCCACCTTATGCTTGGTATTATCACCTGTTTGAACTGTATGTCCATTCACCTTTGCTTCCATATCAGCCATCAATGATATATTGCCACTCAGATGATTGCTACATCCTGAGTCAATATAAAACACCCTTTGATCTTCTCCTACTGCTTCATGAGTTGCATTCAAGATGAGAGTCATGTCATCCTTTTGATCTGATGCATAATTATAATAATTATTGTTGTAGGACTGAGATTGAAAACTTCTTCCACCTCCTCTAGCATATGATGTCCTACTACCTCTTCCTCTAAAGTTACCTCTTTGGTTTCTGCCTCCTCTACCTCTTTGATTGAAGCTCTGATTATTACTTCCACCATTTTGATTGTTATACCAACAATCATTTGCCAAATGATTGGTTCTGCAACAAATCCAACAAGCTTTAGTATTATCTTTGTTCTTACCTCCTCTTCCTTTACCTCTGAAGTTCATCTTTCCTTTTGTAAAGTTAGCTTTACTTGAAGTTCCTTCATCATCAATTGACTGCTTCCCTTTGCCATTCTTTTTCTTGTCCTTGGAGTACATAGCTTGACTTGCACTCCTATCATTGTCTCCCTTAATGTTCTGCTCAAAAGTTAGCATGTGTCCTAGCAATTGATTAAGATCAGGAGTAAAGTGATCTAATGACAATTCTATGGACAATATGAAAGGCTTCCACTTCTCATATCCTCTCAGACCTGTAAGTATTTGCCTTACCAACTTATCCTCTTCAATGTCTTCATCTACAGCTCCCAAGCTGTCTGCAATATCCTTCATCCTTGCCACATAATCAGAAATTGATTGTGAACTCTTCTTCTTGAAAGTTGTAAACTCTGCCCATAATGAGGACTTCCTAGACTTGGTTGTGTTTTGGAAATGCTCTTCCAAAGCATTCCACACATCTGTTGCACTTTCCAATCCTCTGATGTGAGGTAGAAGATAATCATTTACAGCCATGTAAATGATGCTTCTAGCTTGAGCATCCTTTCTCATCCAAGTCTTCAAATCTGTAAGCTCTTCCCTAGTTGGAATACTAGGATCTGCAAATTCAGGCTTTTCTTCTTCTCCTGTAATAAATGCCATCAAATCTTTGCTCATGAGGTGTGCCTCCATCCTCATGGACCAAGCTGGATAGTTCTCCCTATCTAGCTTATCAATCAGCAAACTTTCTCCCATCTTTGATCTTCTGTGTTTGCAATTACTACGATTTATGATAATAAAGTGTACGTTTGATATGAAGCTTTAATCCTTCTTGATTCTTCAAACTCGTGCTTTGTAATTCTGCAGGTTATCTTCAAGAATTTGTCCTTGTCCACCTTCAATCAGAAGAAACTTCAATACCTGCAATAGTCAGGACTTCCAATGCTTTTACTTCACTTGTATTGCAGCTTATGCTCTGATACCACTGTTGGAGACCTCTTAATCTCCAAAGGTTTGATCTATACTGATCTAAGAACACTTCTATATCAGTTATGGATCAAACTTTACACAAATATTGTCTTCATTTATCAAGACTTTCACTAGCACTTCTCTGAGTGAAGAAATTCCTTCTTTAGAAATTCTGCTTCAGAAATTGACTTCAATACTTGCACATATCTTCAGATTTCTTCAAATCAATGATGCAAACATTTTCACACTATCTTTGCGCAATCATATCAACCATTAGTTCTTCAAAATAATTATTAGAACTTTAATTTGATCCTTAACATCAAAAGTATGTCAGAAACTGTTTTCCTGAACAAGCGACTTTGACATAGGTAACTTCTAAGGTTGATTTCTCAAAGCACAGATCCTGGTTTGCTAAATGCTTTTATCCATAGCTTTCTTACCTTCTAACTTAGATTTTAAGTGCTGATTCACCCAAAAAATTACATTGTGCATTGAGATCTAAGCAAATCATTGACACGAAAAAGTGTGCAACTCTGAGAAGTTTTTCTGTAGACTTTACATACACATGTTCCTATTGATCATACTCAGAGCAGGAGAGGAATTAGACCATGAAACTTTGAAGATAGCTTCATTAGCTTCTAGATTAGTTGTGTACAAAAGGATTTCTGATCCACATGATCAGGCTGAGAGAAATCTACGAAATACTCATCGCTATTTCCTGAAGATGACTCTCCTCACATCTATCTCTATGACACTTGTCTTCTAATGACTCTCCCTCAAATTTATTTACATCATTGACTTATATACATATGGTTCTAGACTTATCCCACATCTATTACATTACTCCTTATCATCCTAAGGATTATCTATACTCATATTACAAGATTTTCCAACTGTAATGTACATATGTATACAAACTTCACTTCTGAGATCTCTTCACTTTCTCAAGTGTCTTTTTCCACTTCAATCTGATCATAAGCTTGCTTCAAGCTCTTTGTAATCATCAATTTGTGATTGGTTTGTTTTAAACTTATATGGACTTAAACAGTCCCCTAGACAATGGTACCGAAAGTTTGATGCTTTTATGAAGTCTCAAGGCTATTCTCAAAGTAATGAGGATCATTGTCTCACACAAAGAGATGCTCATATGGAAGCTTGATATGCTTAATACTTTATGTCGATGATATGTTGATTACTGGGAAGTCGTCTTATGACTTATCAATTCTCAAAAATACGTTGAGTCAGACCTTTGATATGAAGGATTTGGGGGATGCCAAACATATTCTTGGCATGTGCATTACTCATGATAGGAGTACAAGATGCATATACTTGTCTCAATGTGAGTACATATCCAAAGTACTTCACAGGTTCAATATGCAGGGTGGAAAGGCATTGAGTACACCTTTACCCACATATGTGAAATTGAGCGAGGATGATTGCCCCAAATCAGATGAGCAAAAGGAATTCATGACCAAAATTCCTTATCAGTCTATTGTTGGTAGTCTCATGTATGCTATGCTAGCTATGAGACCAAACATTGAATTTGTAGTGGGACTTGTGAGCAGATATATATATATATATATATATATATATATAATCTTGGCAAGCAACATTGGGAAGTGATCAAGATGATTTTGATATATTTGAGTGGCACTAAGGACAAGTGTCTATGCTTAGGTAGAGGAAAAGCATCCGTTATTGGTTACACAGATTTTGACTATGCTAGTTGTGTAGACAATCTTAAGTCTACATCAGGGTACATCTTTCATTTTGTTAGAGGTGGTATCTCTTGGAGATCTTGTCTTCAAGAATGTACAATTTTTTCCACCACAAAAGCAGATTATCTTGTGGCAAGTGAGGCATGTAAGGAAGCATTGTGTCTTTCTCGTCTTGCTTGTGATATGGGTCTACCTCAGCATGAACCTCATTGCACAATGATAGTCAGAGTGCCATTGCTTTGGCTAAGAATCTGGTCTATCAAGCAAAGACCAAGCTCATTGAGGTGAGGTATCACTTCATTAGAGATTGATTAGCCACTGAGTGAATTATTCTTGAGAAGGTTCATACTCAAGATAATGCTACAGATGCTTTGACTAAAGCTCTTACACAATATAACTTTTGACACTATTATCACTTGATGGGGGTTACCTGATTCATGAACTTACACTATCACTTGTATATTGTGTAACATGCCCATCACGTGGGAAGTATAGTTTGATGGAGAGTGTTAATCTCCAAAAGAACAAGCTACTCTTGAAGTTAGAGCACCTCTATAACAAGAGTAACTCAAATCCTTCACCAATTTGGAGGATCAGTACTCAACTAAAATTTTCAACAAACTGTGAAGAAGATGACTACACAGAAAGTCTGCTGCACATAACTAATCCATTGACTTATCAAACATGTAAAGTTTTTGATAAAACTTTGTACAAGGTGTCCCCTATAGTTTCGGCAACTCCTCCAACTTAAATCATTTCAAAAGACTCAGTAGATCTTGAGAAATGATCTTAACAAGTCATCTATTTCTAAAACTATTCTTATGAGTAGTCGATTCAGACACCTGTAACTTCTAAAGCTTGGTTCTCTCAATCTAGAACCCATTTATGCAAATGCTTTTAGCCATAGATGGCTTACCTTTCAACTTAGATTTTGACTTCTCATTTGTGAAAAACTTTACACTGTGCACTGAGAACTAACCATTTCTTTGACCATCGGGATTGCACCTATTTCAGAAGACACTTGGCATTTTCTCACATATGAATGTTCCTCTTCATAATTCTCACAGGATGTTTAAAATTAGGCTCTCAAACTTTAACCATAGAATCATTAACTATGGAGTTAGACACCTACAAAAGGATTCTTGAAATGATCAAGCACAGAAAGAGAACACTCAGAAAAATTGGGCGCAATATTTCTTCATTTTTTAAAAAAACTTGACATCTAATTCTTCTTAAATCTTGTTCTTACACACTCTCTCATATTTGCCCCGACATTTTTTCTTTGTATATATAGGCAAATATTTAAAAGCTCATAACTATTAAAAACATAAGTGAGCTAACTCTAAATTAATGTACATATATGTACACATCTTCATCTTTTGGATATGCACTTCCTTCATGCTTCATAACTTGATCTTTTCCTCAGTCCTTGACTTCAAGTCTTCATCAAAACATCAATTGTTGATTGTCTTGCACCAGCAGCTCTCCCTCAATCATCAATTGAGGTTTTCTCTATCTTTTTTATACTTGCCATGTCTTTGAATCTCTGTAGCTTTGGTCCATCCAAGGTTTTGGTTAGCATATCAGCTATCTGATCTTTTGTTGAAGTATGTATAACTTCAATCTCTTTATCCATCACCTTCTCTCTCAGAAAATGATACGGAATCTCAATATGTTTAGTCCTGGCATGAAAAACAGGGTTAGCAGCTAAATACAATGAACTCATGTTATCTCCATGAATAGTGGGTGTACTCTGAATGATGTCAAAACTCTTCATCATAGTCTTAAGCCATATCACTTCCTTTGCAGCTTCAACCATACCTTTGTACTCAGCCTCTATGGATGATAAAGCAACTATGTGTTGCTTCTTTGAACACCAAGAGATTAACTTATCTCGCACATAACACAAGTATCCATATGTTGATCTCCTATCATCAGGATTACTTGCCCAATCTGTATCACTATATATCTTGATGTTTGTATCTCATGTAAAACCATAATACAAACCTTCTTTGAGTGTACCCTTAATGTACCTCAACACCCTTTGTCCTGCAACCCAATGTTCTTTCTTAGGACAATGCATGAATTGAGACAATACTCCAACTCCATATGACAAGTGAGGCCTAGTTAATGTAGCATAAATCAGGTACAACCGAACTTTGATTTCATGTCCTTGAACTCTTCTCCTCCATATCTGCTCAATTTGTGATTCACCTCCATTGGAGTAGGTGCTACCTTGCAATCATCCATTTTAAACTTGATCAACAAGTTTTTCAAATACCTTTCTTGAGTTACATACACTCCATGTTGAGTGTATGAGATCTCCATGCCCAAGAAATATGACAAGTCTCCCAAGTCACTAATCTTGAACTCTTTTTCCATTTGCTTCTTTGGGCTTTGAATGCCTTTCTCATTTGTACCTCTAAGAATTATATCATCAACATATATGCACATGTAAATGAACCCATCATCACTTGCTTTAACAAGCAAGCTACTATCTACTTTAGATACTTGAAAACCAAGTTCCTTCAAGAACTTCACAAGTCTATAATTCCATGCCCTTGGGGCCGGCTTCAAACCATACAAAGCTCTCTTGAGCTTCCATACATGATCTGGATACCTTTCATTTGTGAATCCTTGTGGTTGCTCCATGAAAACATCATTTGAAATATAACCATTTAGAAAAGCATTCTTCACATCTAATTGACATAATTTCCAACCTTTACATGCAACAATGGCTATCAGTGTCCTGATGGTTGTCATCTTTGTCACAGGACTATAAGTCTCATCATAATCTATACCATATGTCTGAGCAAACCCTTTCATAATAAGTCTAGCTTTATATCTAGACACACTTCCATCTGCAAACCTCTTTGTCTTGTAGACCCATTTGCATCCAATGATCTTCTGACTATTTGGTTTAGGAACCAAATCCCAAGTCTGATTCTCCATCAATCCATCATACTCTTCCTGCATAGCTTTCTCCCAATTTTCCTTACCTTTTGCCTCTTCATATGTAGAAGGGTCTTCATCTGTCTTTATCATATAAGCATAATCTTTGGTAGCCAAAAAAGAAGTGGCATAGCTATACCTTGTAGGTTGCCATTTGTGTCTTGATGACCTTCTGAGTTCTCCACTCCTTGAAGTTTCTGGTTCATCACATTCTAGATCAAACATTGGCACTTCTTCAACTTCAACCTGTACTTCATTGTTCTCCTCTTCATCAAATATCTGAACCTTTGATTTACCTTTCTTTTGATTCACAACTTCTTCATCACCTGCATAAATATTGATTGTACCTGCATACCAAGTACCTTGCTCATCAAATGTAACATCCTTTGATACAAGAAATTGTTTTGTGGATGGACTCCACAACCTATATCCCATCTGCTCATCATCATATCCAATGAACACATACTTTTCAGCTTTAGGTTCCAATTTGTGCCTTAACTGAGATGGCACATATCCATATGCCAAACATCCAAATACTTTTCAATGATCTAGAGTAGGTATCTTACCCCACCATGCCTCATATGGTGTCATACCCTGGAAAGCTTTACATGGTAATCTATTAACCAAATATGTGGCTGTATTTACAGCCTCAACCCACAAATAATTTGGGCAATTTTTCTCCTTCATCATGGATCTTGCAAACTCAACAAGAGTTCTATTCCTTCTTTTTGCTACACCATTTTTTTGAGGAGAGTACCTGCAAGTGACTTCCCTTTTTACACCTGCATTCCACAAGTAATCACTGAACTCATTAGAAAAATACTCTCCCCCTCCATCTTACCTTAGTCTCTTCAATTTTTGACCTGTAATTCTCTCTGCATACACATCATAATGCTTAAATGTATTGAATACTTCTGACTTATCTTTGATCACATAGATAGTGATCCATCTAGTAGCATCATCAACATAAATCACATAATACCTTGAACCATTGATACTAAAATCCTTTGATGGTCCCCACACATCTGTGTGTACCAACTTCTGAATACATAAAACCATGCTTGGAATAAGACTGCTTATGAGCCTTACCTAATTGACATGCCTCACATCTGTATGTCATATGTTGACCTGCAACATTAGGCAATTCAAGCATTGAATCATTGTTTACCATATCTTTAATACGTCTTTCATTGAAATGTCCAAGCCTTTTGTGCCAAAGATCTAACTCAGAGATCTTATGTCCTCCATAGGTGAACAAGGCATGACCAACATTACCTTGGATCTTCAATGTGAACAATCTTCCTTCCTTCTTCCCTGAAACAATTTGTTTATACCCATTGCTAGGGTCTTCCACAAAAACTCCTTCATTAGTGAACCTAACTTCATAACCTTTTTCAACAATTTGTCCTACACTTATCAGATTCGTAGGAATTGTAGGAACATACAAAACCTTACTCAAGAGAGTACTACCATCCTTGGCCTTCACTGATCCAATTGATTTCACATTGTGCTTTGTATTGTCACTTGTCTGAACTACATGATTAGTTACCTTATTCTCCAAATCAATCATCAAAGCTATGTTGCCACTCAGGTGATTGCTACACCCTGAGTCAATGTAGAAGACTCTTTGGTCTTCACTTTGCCTTTCACAGGTTGCATTCATTATCAATGTTGAATCCTCCTTTAGATCTGAAGCATAATTGTAGTAGGTATTGTTGTATTGTTGGCTTTGGAATCCTCTACCTACATTTGTTCCAAAATAACCTCTACTACCTCTACCTCTGAAATTACCTCTTTGATTTCTGCCACCTCTTCCTCTTGAATTAAAGTTCTGATTATATCCACCATTATTCTGAGTGTTATGCCAACAATCATTAGCTAAATGATTTGTCTTACCACAAATCCAGCAAGCTTTGACTCCATCTTTATTACTCCTGCCTCTTCCTCTACCTTTGCCACCTCCTCTTCCTCTTAGGAAGTTAGCCTGGCTAGTTGTTCCTTCATCTTCATTTGCTTGTTGCTTCCCTTTGCTATTCTTCTTCTTATCCTTTGAATACATTGCTTGACCTGCACTTTTATCACTTTCACCTTTCACATCCTGCTCAAAGGTTAGCATGTGTCCTAACTGATTTGAGTCAGGAGTAAAATGATCTAGTGATAATTCAGTAGACAAAATGAATGGCTTCCATTTGTCATCACCTCTCAAACCTGTGAGAATTTGCCTTACCAAATTATCCTCCTCAATATCTTCATCAACTGCTCCTAATGCATCTGGAATATCATTCATCCTTGTTACATAATCTGAGATGGATTGAGAGACCTTCTTCTTGAATGTGGTAAACTCTGCCCACAAGGATGCCTTCCTTGACTTTGTGGTGTTTTGGAAATGCTCCTCCAAAGCATTCCATATATCACTTGCACTTTCAAGACCTCTAATATGAGGTAGCAAGTAGTCATTAACTCCCATATAGATAATGCTCCTAGCTTGAGCATCTCTCTTCATCCAAGTCTTCAATTCTGACAATTCATCCCTAGTTGGAACACTAGGATCTCTGAACTGAGGCTTTTCTTCTTCACCTGTAATATAACCTATCAAGTCTTTGCTCATAAGATGAGCTTCCATCCTCATTGACCATGATGGATAGTTCTCTCTATCCAACTTCTCTATCTGAAGAGAATCTCCCATCCTTTCTTCACGTGTGTATTGAATTCTTCAAACTTTATGAGTAATAGATGTACCTTTACTTCGAATGAAGGTCCTTTTGACCTTTTGATAACTTCTGGTCTCCTTCTCAAGCTTTGCTTTCAAGCTTTCACCTTTTGAACCTTCAAGTGTTGAATTCTTTGCAACTGTAGTAGTCGAGGCCCTCCTTTCTTCAATTTTGATGCTTCTTGCTCTGATACCACTGATGGAGAGTGTTAATCTCCAAAAGAACAAGCTACTCTTGAAGTTAGAGCACCTCTATAACAAGAGTAACTCAAATCCTTCACCAATTTGGAGGATCAATACTCAACTTCTAAAATTTTCAACAAACTGTGAAGAAGATGACTACATAGAAAGTCTGCTGCACATAACTAATCCATTGACTTATCAAACATGTAAAGTTTTTTATAAAACTTTGTACAAGGTATATTTTGCACACCTCCTCCAACTTAAATCATTTCAAAAGACTCAGTAGATCTTGAGAAATGATCTTAACAAGTCATCTATGTCTAAAACTGTTGTTCTGAGTAGTCGATTTAGACACTTGTAACTTCTAAAGGATCTCTCAAGCTAGAACCTGTTTATGCAAATGCTTTTAGCCATAGATGGCTTACCTTTCAACTTAGATTTTGACTCCTCATTTGTGAAAAACTTTACATTGTGCATTGAGAACTAACCATTTCTTTGACCATCGGGATTGCGCCTCTTTCAGAAGACACTTGGCATTTTCTCACATATGAATGTTCCTATTCATAATTCTCACAGCCTGTTTACAATTAGGCTCTCAAACTTTAACCATAGACTCATTAACTATGGAATTAGACACCTACAAAAGGATTCTTGAAATGATCAAGCACAGAAAGAGAATACTCAGAAAAATCGGGCAGAACATTTCTTCATTTTCTGGAAAAACTTTTCATGTGGATGAGAGAGCTATTCTATTCACTTCACCAATGTCTAATGACATCTAATTCTTCTTAAATCTTGTTCTTCCACACTCTCTCATATTTGCTCGGACATTTTTTCCTTGTATATATAGGCAAATAGTTACAAGCTCATAACTATTAAAAAAAATAAGTGAGCTAACTCTAAATTAATGTACATATGTGTACACATCTTCATCTTCTGGATATGCACTTCCTTCATGCTTCATAACTTGATCTTTTCCTCAGTACTTGACTTCAAGTTATCATCAAAACATCAATTGTTGATTGCCTTGCACCAACATAGTTTGCATACTTACACTCAGGTATTCTTTATCATTCTTCCTTTTTCCCCCATAGTTACTTTGGCCATATTGGCCTTTAGTGGGAGATTGTTACCATTACTGTCCATGTGAATGGCCAAATGGCCACCGAACACTTTTTTATATGTTCTTTAATAAAACATATAGTGGCCTGGTTAGCCACATACTATAATTTTGATCGCATTTGTAATAGCTAAGAAGTTTGTGTTCATGCTCCGTGTGTATTGTGTTTTTCTGTGTATTATGTAGCCTTTATTCAGAGGACCATGTGTGGCACTAGGAGTTTGGTTTTCTACTCTGAGGATATCATCGTGGAGCTCTTGACAAGGATAGTGCACTTTGGTGCATCGCCATTGAAATACTTTAGCATCCATGTGCAAAGGACTATGATAGCATGAAGGGGAGCTTTCCGAGCTCTTGGTAGCATAGCTTATCTTATGCATGGCATCTTGATAACTCTTTGTGCATGTCTATGCAGGCATGTAGCAAAAACATAGAGGACCAGAGAACAAAGATTATGATTTGATGTACATAGTTTTTAGAAATGGTTGATCTTAACATGATTTGTGGTTGACCAAGCCACTATATGCTTTATTGAAACAAACACATGCAAAAGTGTTATGCAGCCATTTGGTCTTTAAAATAGACACTAAGGATAACAATCCACAATAGATCTCACTTCTTTTCTTCATCTCTTTGATCCATATTCTCTCATCTATCTCATCATAGCTCACTTCTTTCTTCTCTTCCTTTCTTCCTCTCTATTTTTATCTTCCCTCACTTCTCATCATTCCTGTTCTTTTTCATTATCTTTGCTCCTCTTTTCATGGTTTACTTTTTGTTGAGATATCAAGCTCAACATGTGATGATCAAGGATGTGTACCACTTTGTTCTTATTTGACATGTATAGTGGTTATGATGATATATAAATCAGGGATAATTTCAACAAGGTTAGATTTATCTACTAAGGGAGATGGCATATTTTTTTCTTTCCAATTCACTCATTCATAGACATTAGGGTTTTCTTTATGTACTCCTCATATATTTCATAGGTTGTATTGTTGAGTTAGTTCATTCTTGTACATCCTTTTTATGTAATATAAGAAGTAAAAGAAGACTATTCTTCCTTGCCTCAATCTATATGTGATCCTCTCCTTGTGTGTGAGAGTGTGTAAAATCTCACTTCCTTATCTCTTTCTCTTGAAATGGTGTTAGAGCCAATTTGGTTATAGAGATCTCATGAACAAGGTTAATAGTGAAGAGTCCGTGAGAAGAAATGGAGAACACACACTTCACAAACAATCTCAAATTGCTATGATATTTTATGTGCAAGTAGAAGGAGGAAAATTATTTTTGGAGCCATTTCTACCTTCGTTTCAAGCCCATAAGGTGGGGCCCATAGAAAAGAATAGTTCAATTTGCAAAACTATAAATTGCACTATGTTCAACATCTCCCAACTATATTAGATCCATAATTTCAAGCAACTTCGTGTGCTATTGATAAACAAACACTATGTTTTTGTGAGTATCAATTGTCATGTCATAGTGTGATAGTGTTCAAGTAGAGGTATTGTTTCTAGTGTTTCTGTAGCATTGTGAGTTGTTGTAGAAATGGTGAATGCTCATGTAATTAGTCAATTATGAGTGATACATTTGACAAAAAAAACTTTCATTCTTGGAGATTTAGAATGAGAAATTTCCCAATGGGAAGAGGCTATTGAAAGTACATCTAAGGGGACAATAAACCCCCCCCCCCCAGTTATGAGAGACAAATCAAATTTCAAACCAATCAAGAGAATATGAAGAGTGGAATCAAGGAGCACAAAAGGTAATGTATTGTTTTTCTGTTAGCATACAAGATGGCATGATTGGCCACACATACAAAATAGCATGACTCGACACATACACGATGCCAAAACTTCAAAAGAGGCTTGGAATAGTTTGTTCATATTGTATGATACCACTACAAAGGCATGGACATTGAAAGTCAAGAATGAGTTGCATACACTAGAGAAAAAGAGCATGTTAGTAAGTGACTACACATAAAAATCAAAAGCACATTGAGGCACTTGCATATATTGGCATCAATGTAGAGGATGATGATAAGGTTGAAGTGTGCCTTCATGGTTTAGGAGTTGCATATAAGAAGTTCAAAACTTCTATGTAGACTACATAGAATATTCAAAATTTTGTTGATCTTGTGCCTATGCTAATAATTGAAGAAAATAACTTTGTTCAAGACTCAAACTCTCAAGGAAAATCTAGTTTTGAGTAGCCATTCTACTCTGGTAGAAGAAGAGGCTAAGACAAAGGCCTCAAAAGTGGAAGAGGAAACTATAACCAAGAACAAGGTAAAAAACACACTAATGTAGTAGGTAGAGGATAGCTTTGAAGTTGGGGGAGCCAAAGAGGCCACATATATTTCCAAAGAAATGATTTAGGTAATGAAAATAAGGGATGTTATAGTTGTGATAAACCTAGTCACTTGAATGTGATGGCAGATTGAAGAATCAAAATAGCAAAAGAAACAAAAAAACTATGCATTCACAATTGCAGATGATTTAGAGAAGTTGTGCATGGTCCATCATCATATGATGAATACAATGTTTACTAATTAATGTTTCGAAATCGAATGATAATGTCTGGTATGTTGATTCAGGTGCTTCAAACTTTGAACAACCATGCAAAATGGTTGAGTAGTTTGGAGAAATTTCTAGTTCTTGGATTTTTTGAAATAGGCGATGATGTATCACATCCTAAAGAGGACAAACTAAATGGAAGGAAGATCCTAAAATGAATGCAACCATGTTTTCAAAAGGTTCAGTTTTTATTGTTGACATAGAGATATGGCACACAACAAATTGGACATGCAAATTTTTTGAGCTTGAAGTTGATGTATTCAAAGGAGCTTATCAACCGACTACCAATAGTAAAATTTGTAGAGATGCAAAAGGTATGCAAAACATGCAAATTTGGTAAACAATCAAGAGCATTATTGCCACATGAAAAGCACATTAGTGAGAATTTACTAGAGATAGTGCATACAAATGTTTGGGTTTCTTCAAAGACCACATCCATGGGAGATTACAAGTTTCATGTCACATTCATTGATTGCCATACACAAAAATTATAGGTGTACTTCATGAAGGAGAAGAGTGAGGTGTTTACTCACTTTCAAAAATTGAAGAATATGGTGGAAAAGAAGATAAGGAAGTATATTTAGACATTAGATCTGATTGGGAAGGCAAATACATATCAAATGAACTCAATAGTTTTCCAAAAATCCATCTAATTTGAAGGTAGTTTTGATTCAAGTACACACCATAAGAGAATGGTTTTGTTGGACACAAAAATAGACATATTTCACAAATAACAAGAGCCCTGATGGTTGAGAAAAAAATGCCTCATGATGATTGGGAAAAAATTGTGCACATTCTTGTATACATTATGAATAGAACTCCAACTATTACTCTACATCAAGTTACAACTGAAGAGAAGTTCACAGGTAAAAAGGCAAACTTATGACATGAAAGTATTCAGTTGTATTACATATGAACATGTTCTAGATGAGTTGAGGAGGAAAATTGATCCAAAAGAAAAAAAAATGTATCTTCATTGCATACACCCCTGAGAAAAAGGGATATAAATGCTACAACCGAACCACACAATAGGTGAAGGTAAGTAGAGATGTGGTCTTTGATGAAATGGCAAGTTTTTATGTTGATGCAAAAGGACTTGATATTGATTCGCATAAAAAAATAAATGATGAAATCTCAAGTACATAATCTCAAGTTGTGAGTGGGCAGATGTGTCACCTAGCAATAGTTCCAACTCAAACTCATGAAGTGAAAGATTTCATGGAAATTTTAGTCCATCAAATTCATCAGCTTTAAATAGTTAGTCAAGTATCTTTTGAGTGTATTGAGACACATGAATTTGATGAGACACACCAAGATAACATCAAGATAACATTGATGGTGTGTTTCCACACTAGGAAAAACTCTTTACCCTAGCTTCAAAAGCTTCAAACATCATTGATAGATCTTCAAGGAGAGGGTCTGCAAGTACAAAAATTGCCTTCTTTTTCCTAGAAGTCTTCTTAGGCTCTAAGGCCTTAAATGTCTATAGAATTTTGAAGAAGAATTTTTATGCCATCAATTTGAAAATTTTGGGGCTCCTCTTTTGTGCCTCTTTTCTCTGCAACACTAGGTTTGGATAGGGCCAAAATTAGTCAAAAAACTATAAAAAGATCTAAAGAGCTCATTTTTGAGGTTAGCTTGTGGTAGATTTGAGATTTTTTATGAGAACTCTTTTGTAATCAAAGCTTTCCATTGTTCCTCTCTTTTCTCTTACCGTGTGCATGTGTGTGTATTGAAAGAACCTGAAGAAGCTTGTAGGAGGTAGAAAAGTGTGTTTTGACACGACAAAGTTTGGTCTAGCCAATCGGCACAAGACCAACCCTTGAGCTTATGGAGATTCAAATAGATCTTATAGACATGTGAAAAGTGCAAAGAAATGCACTATGTACATTGGAGCATCAAGGATAAGGAGTCGATACAAAACAGATAGGTTCGTGCATCGACTAGCTCAAAATCTTACTATCTATGGAGGAGACAATAAACTTCAAATGCCCATAGCGACCAGCGTGATTACAATTAGGAAAAATCCTTTCATGGGATTGGTACACATAGGCTTGAGTGTATATAATTCACAAAAGTATAAGGAATAAGAAAAATATGCTATAGGAATGAATCAGACACTCAACGGTGGTACCTCCTATTTTTTAGGAATACGTAGAGATTGATCCCGAGACAAAAAAATTGAGATTTCTCCCAATCTACTAACCCACGTGCTATGAAATATCTTTCCAATGAGCCATATTTGATCAAATTTAGAGATCTAGAGAGAGAGCATCAACCTTTGCAAGATTACCGTTGGTGAAGAAGATGATGCAGAAAATTGAGGAAGCAAGACAATGATGGTCACAAGTGTATGTATATTGCTTCCATGTATTGTACAAGTGATTTCAAGTCTTTATATAGACTCTAGAAATGATCCACAAATTCTAAAAGTGGATTTTGAATTCAAATGAAGGTGGGAATGGTTGTTGGAGGGAATCAATTCACTTTCCTACAATCTAGGAAAAGTGAAGATCTAAGTTGATCTACTTTTAGGTGATTGATTGCTTGATTGATTGCAACTCAACCACCACAAATTCGTGGAATTTGGGCTCTCTCTTTATAATTTTACATGTATAAATCTCAAGGCTTTTACGATGGTAAAAGATCCATGAAAAATCTTTTAAAAAGTACATTAAGTGAGAATAAATAAAAGAACTCTCCAACGTATATTCTTTCGATGCGATAGCCTTTGATGTAGATCAAATCCACCTCAAGCATAGTGTAAGCTTGATGTTGCAACAACTCCTCCTCAAGCTAAAGTATGCTTGAGTCTTCGATCTCTAATAGGTTGAATACCTACCATAGCTTTGAATCTACAAAGCTTTATTCCATCAAGTAGCTTTGTTATCATATCTGCTACTTTCTTTTTAGTAGGAACAAATGAAATGCCAATCTCCTTTGCCATGAGCTTCTCTCTGACGAAGTGGTAATGAACCTCTATGTGTTTGGTTCTTGCATGAAAAATAGGGTTTGTTGCTAGATGCATGGAACTTACATTATCTCCAAATATGTGAGGTTTGGAACTTAGAAGTTCCAAATCTATATACAATGCTTTTAACCATATTGTTTCTTAAGTTGCTATGGTCAAACCTCTATACTCTACTTCAGTTGATGATAAAGTACCTGTAAGTTGCTTCTTGGAACTCCATGAAACTAGCTTCGAACCTGCAAATGCTAAGTAACCAGAAGTACTTCTTCTATCATCCTTTGCTCCTGCGCAATCTGCATCTGAATAGATTTTGATATCCAAATCTGAAGAATAAGGATAGAATATAACTTCATTGATTGTACCTTTGAGATACTTAAGTACTTTCTTAGCCGCATCCATGTTTGGTCTTCTCGGTGAGTGCATGAATTGACTAAGCACTCCCACACTATATGAGATGGCTACCCTTGTACGAGTAGCATATATCAAGCCACCTTCCAAGCTTTGATACTCTTTAATGTCTTCAATTTTCTCACCTTCATAAACACTAATTTTATGATTCCTCTCCAAAGGTGTACCTGCAGGTTTAGTGTTCTCCATTTTGAACTTGAGAAGTAGATCCTGAATGTATCTTCTCTGAGTCAAATACATTCCTTCATTTGTGTGTATCACCTGCATACCTAGAAAATATGAGAGCTCATCTAGATCACTGATTTTGAACTCCTCTTACATGTGTCTCTTGATCCTTTGAATGCCATTTAGATCATCACTTGTCACAATAATATCTTCTACATATACACATAGATAGATAACCTCATCGTGATCCCTTTTGATGAATAGAGAAGGATATGAGATGCTAGGTTTGAACCATTGATCTTGAAGATATGTAACCAACCTGTAATTCCAAGCTCTATGAGCTTGTTTCAATCCATACAATTCTTTCTTAAGTCTACAAACATAAGATGGATGATTATGGTTTTCAAGACCTGGTGGTTGTGACATGTATACTTCATCACTTATTCAACCATTTAAGAATGCATTTTTCACATCAAGTTGGAGGAGTCTCCAATTCCTTGCAACAACTACACTTATCAATGTCCTGATTGTAGTCATCTTTGCAACTAGTGAGAATGTTTCCTCATAGTCTATACCATGAGTTTGTGAGCATCCTTTGGCAACTAATCTTGCCTTGTACCTGCAAACTGATCCATCTGAATTTCTTTTAACTTTATATACCCATCTGCAACCAATTACCTTTTGATTCTGAAACATTGGAACCAAATCCGAAGTGTCCATCTCTTTCAATGCATCTATTTCTTCTTTCATGGCCTTTTCCCAATTAGAGTTTCCCTTTGCCTCTTCATAAGTTGAAGGTTCCTCTGAAATAGATTCTTTTTCCAAGTAGATTGAATGCTTTGAAACAAATGTGGAATCATATCCATACCTTTCTGGTTGTTTCTTCTCTCTTGCTGATCTTCTAGGTACTTGCTTGGCGCTTTCTCCAAGCTCTTGCATCTTTGCTTTGCCTCTTGACTTCCATAGCTTGTAGTCATTTTCCCTTTCATCTTGGTCATTGTTTGTATCACTTCTTGGATCTCGGACATGTGTATCATGCTTGCTTCCTAATTGATGAGAATCAGAATCAAGATCATATGGTAGAGTTACCTTTTGTTTGTCTTCATCATACCAAGACCTATGTTCTTCAAACACAACATTTCTACTTGTAGTGAATTGCTTGGTTGAAGTATTATAGAACATGTTACCCATCTGAGTTGAATTGTATCCAATAAAATGTTGCCCTTTCATGTCTTCTTTCTCCTCTCGGTGATTCCATTTAGTCAAGAAGAGTACTTGGTAGTCACTTCCCTTTTGATACCTTTATCTTGCAAGAACAAGCACGTGGGATACAAAATTTGAGAAACCATCTGAAGATGAAGAAGCCCAAGGTGATCTCTATGCAGTTGAACATGGTTCTCAAATGGATCCCTATAAGGAGGAATGATTAGTTGTCATCTCGATGTCCAATGGACACCTCTAAGTATAGCTAGCATCCACGTCCCCAAGTAACATTAGAAACCTTGACATGCGACAACCATGTGCCTTTGGCGTAACCTTGTCTTTTGCACCATTCAGGTCATGCATTTCCAAAGTATGCATTAATATAGGGCCACATTACACGGTCGTGCATGAACGCTTTTGAGAGTCCTAGGCACATGAGACACATTTGACGTATGTAAATTATTTTATTGATACTAACATCCTTCTGCTTGTTTTGTGAAAATCATCCAAAAAAAGGGGAGAGCTTGTTCCCAGGTTTGGCTCGTGGAACATGAATGAGTCATGCTTAGTTGAAGATGGAACCGTAGATTATTGGGCATTTATTAGTTTTGATAGAACTATGTCTTGGCTAGCACATGATATTATTGAGAGGGGGGAGTGTTAGCACTCAAGGTCAAGAATGAGGCGCAAGAACATGTCAAAGAAGCAGACACACAAGAAGAAGGAGCAACTAGGGAGCTCCAAGAAGTATATGTCAAAGTTTCAAGAGGAATCCCTATAAAAATAGTGATTTTAATCACTAAAAGCCATTGTAAATACCATTTCATATTTTATTAACTCTATTTTGTTCAAGCCAAGGAGTCATCAAGCTTGAGGAGTATTAAAAGTATCATCCTACCAATTTTCATAATTTTTAGACTCCGTTTGACCCTCGAATAAGCCCTAGAAACTAATTTTTAACTAGGCAAGACACTAGGTGTGGACAGGGCCAAAACTAGTCAAAAAACTATAAAAAGAGCTAGAGAGATCATTTTTGAGGTTAGCTTGTGGTAGATTTGAGCTTTTAAAGTCTGCGCGGATTGACAAGTAAAGGAGGTGATACTCACGCATGAGCTATAGATGCCTACATAGATCAAGAAGGAACCATGTACATTGTGACCAATCAACCCAACAGTACCAATGAATTGAGGGTAGTGATGCCAAAAACGGAATTGGGATATTTAGAACATGGAAACCCAGAAGAAGAGCCTAGAACACCTAGAGTCAAATCTTTCTTGATTAGAGTACTCACCCTAGAGTGGATTCCCCAAGACAATAGGAGTATAGAATTGTTCCAAAACAAGGAAATAGATGAGGCATTCTAGAGGTATAAACTTGAACAACCCACTGAAATAGGAGCAATTACCATTTATGAATTCAAGGACCCTAATACCCCAAGAAAAGTGGTGAACTTGGATAGTATGTTTGAATGTGTATTTGTGGTATCGGAACATGGTAGGCATGCTTACACATGGAGAGGAGATTTTGTCTTTCCTCAACCTAGTTCAAATATCTCCATGGGGAATCAAGGAGCTATAACATCCCAAGCTCATGGTTCACAAAAGGGAAAGGTTAGAGAAAGACCCAAAGTAAGCTTTGTTGACCCTACAGGTCAAGTTCAATCTAGAATAGGAACTACCAGATTGGAACATGAAAGAATGAGAGAGCCCAAGCCTCAGCAGGGTAGAGAAGACTTTCCTCTACCTACACCTAGAGAGCACCCCAAAATATTGATACCCACCCAATAAATGAAATCCATTAAAAATTACTTTGATGGAATAGGAGATCCCTATGATCATTGGGCTGAGTTCAAGCAAGTATTGAGCATAGAACAGGTAGACAATATGTTCACTCAATACAACGCATTTGGATTGACATTAAAGAACACTACACTAACCTGGTTTCAACCCCTACAATAAAGACAATTTAGGGAGATCCATCACTATTAGAGACCTTCATTACTAAGTTTTCAAAGAGTGGGATCAGACACAACACATCATCTCTAATTCACAGCTTCAAACAGAATCCATAAGAAACAGTCAGGCTTGTTGGATGTAGGTAGAGACAATATATTGAAAGGTGCCCCATCCCAGAGTTGCCCACTCAAGGCAAACAAGTGTTTCTATTCTTGGACCAAATGCCTTCGTATATCTTCTTCTTCATTGTGGTGCTCTAGCTTGTGGTGGTGGTGGTGGTGGTCTTCGTTGGACATTTTCCTGTGGTCTTGGTTGGGGTGGTCTACGACGGGGTTGAAAGACTTTCTTCTTATGTTGCACGCATCTTGAGCTTTCTCCTTGTTCAGGATGTTGTTGCTGGCTTTTCTCCCTCTCTTGATCATTTGGTATGGCCCCTTGATTTGTTGGTAGAGTCTTTCCCACTACAGTAACCCTATGATTTGTAGGCATTCCTTGGTTAACCCATGATGGCAATGTTTGACTCTCCTCACTTGATTCTGAATGTTGTTCAGACACATCCTCATGAGATTCATCAAAATCATCATTAGAAACTACCTGTCTGTGAGCACGATCATTCACCCTTGTCTTTGTTGGTCTCTTTCGTGATGGAGGCTCATCATATGATGACGGTGGTGATTGGGGTTGATTTAGGACCTCTTCCCTGGATTGCCCATGTTCCAGTTGTTCATGCAATTGTTCAATCCAGGGGTATGACCAACACCTGTTTCGCGATGGGATGCAAAGCGCGAGACACTACGTGGCCTTTTGTGGTGATTAATCCATGGTGGCTTCTAAGTGCCTTGCACATAGGTAGGAAAGTTAATGGGATCCTTCCTTGCAGTTTGCTTTGTTCGTGCCATCCTCTATAGTGCTAGAATGTTGAAATGAGACAATGAGTCTCCTTTTATAATGTTTCACTTAAAAAGGTTCTGTTCACATCTGAATGGACAAAAAATAGTTAAAAAATAAAAAATTACCTTAAAAAATTTCAAACAAGAGATTAGTGTGTAGCAAACCTTATGAATTATTCAGAAAATGCCATGAATGTATTAAATGACTTCACCTCCATGATGAACCCTGTCGTGTTCTTGTAGCCTGCCATTGAGCATGATGTAATGGTCCCAATGATGACTTCCATTTTTCACTAGCTAATTTATGTTGATTAATTCTTGCAAGTTTGCAACTTTCGACTCCTTGGCTCATTCCATTGCATATGTCCTTGAAAATGCAGTACAATAAAACCAATTAAACATCTCTTCCATATAGTTTGATTGCATTGCACCACCACCATGTCGTGTGTTCTTGAAGTAAACACCTCTAGCCTTGTAGTGTGACTTCTCCATTTCTTTTGTACTAAAAATCTCCAACATACTATATCGATGCATAAAAAATGCTCCATGTGCAAATAAAATATGCTGAAATGATATAAGTACATATAACACACTCTTATCAACAAGAAAATTGAAAAAATAAGAAAAGTTACGATGTAATGTGTAATATTGCTCTCTCTCCCCAAGATATGATGAAACACTTTGCAAACTCCATTAACGTAAACGGTCATTTTTGTTGGATCTATTAAGACTCATTAAGCCTACCAACTTATCTAAGCATGACCAAACCTTCTTTCGCCTATTACTAAGGTCAATTTGAGAATCATTATCAGTGGTGATCATGCACAAGTCTTTCCATAGCTCCTTGCATTCATTTTTCTTAGGGCTCATACCTCTTCTGAAAAATTTTGTTGCCTTCTTCCCTGTCATTGACACTTGTTGCAAACTATTTTGCGATTCACCAGGTTTTTTGACAAATAGAGTTACATTACCACCATGACAACCAATCGAATTAAGAAAATCTTCCAATTTTTTGATGGCTTGTACAAATTTATCAATTGGCTTCATGGAAAATGCATATTCTATGTGGAGCTTCAATAATCTATCAAATATTCTCATGAAAGCATGCAAGGTGTAAAAGTGAACATTTAACTAATGGAAATGGAATAATGGGATTCCAATCTTTATCTAATGTGTCACAGTTAAGTATTTCTAACATTGGACACCTTAACAAAGGTCTATCCCATTCCGTGGAAGTAGGTGCATCTATGTAATAAAGTAAGTCTATGATCCAAGGGTCTGGCCGGTTCAGACAGATCTGAAATCGGACACCGTTTGGTCATCCGTGTGTATGACCAAAGATCTCGAGTTTAGACTTACTAGGAGGTCTTGTGCTCTTGTGAACAAGTGATCCACTTAGCTTAGTGGTTAAGTCTCAAGGATGTGAAGGAGGAGGTCTTGGGTTCAACCCCCATGGGGTACATGGGGAGAGTGTTTTGCCCAAAGAGCTCTAGAGCCTTCTAGAAGCATCCACTTGAGTTAACTCGAGTTAACTGGGACACTTGGCGCACATGTAGTTACATGGCTGACACTTGGATGGTTAGTATCCACCTGCCCAAGAAGGCAGTCCCCTGGAGAGAGCTATATATAGAGGCATTTGGTTGGGAGGAGAGTCATCTCTCAAGCTTGTGGTGGTCGTAATTCTTAGATTGTTGCATTGGTATCAGAGCCTTCTCCATAGCTCTCTCCATCATCTTGCTCATCATTTTTGCTCGTGGATGTCTTGCTCCCTTTCGAATCTCTACAAGCGGCTGTCTTCAATAGCGGCCCGAGATTATCCTGGCAGTCGATGGCCTTGAGTAGCAAAAGGTAAAAAATAATCTCTGCCGTGACCCCGCAGGAGGATTGAACTCGAAACCTTTCGTTGGGAGAGCTCCAGCCTATCCACGAGCCCGTAGACGCTCGCGGAGTAAAATTGCACATGATAATAATTTACTTTATAATAATATGGCTTTTCGGCTGAAGAAGGTCTCGTCCAGGAGCAAAACAGAGAATATCATCTCTGCTGTGAGCGACAAGAGATTCGAACTCCCATCCTCCCGGTAATCAGCGCTGTTCTATCCACGAAGACAGCAGTTGTTCGTGTGATCTACTACCCGCCAGAGCATTACTTATTGTCGTTTTGCTGTACAAGACTTCAATAAGGAGCAAAAGAAATAGACAAGAAGAACAACTCTGCTGTGCGATCGGCGAATTCGAACCCTGTACCTCCCGGTGGCAGGAAGCTCTCTTAACCACAGAGCAAATTCTTGTTCGTGACTTAGAAATTGAAGCGGTACCATGTCTGTACATACTTTTGGCGCAGAAGAAGGCCTTATGAAAGAGCACAAGACCTCCTAGTAAGTCTAAACTCGAGATCTTTGGTCATACACACGGATGACCAAACGGTGTCCGATTTCAGATCTGTCTGAACCGGCCAGACCCTTGGATCATAGACTTACTTTATTACAATCTATGTATATCATCTAAGCTAGATAGTATTTTTTGTTGTTCCTTTGTTACTTTATAGCCTCGGGTACAAAATGGAAATGGATAACGAGTAGATGCACCTTGCTTGCAGCCTAACATGCATTTGATAGTTTTTAAATCCCCACCCAAGTGCCAATCTATCTCAAAATCACCAAAGTTTTCTATGTGGAGCTTTGCACCATGAATTTGAGAAACTATTACTTTAGTGATCCATGGGGTCCTACTAAAAATCCATGAAAGAACATCATTGGATTATTTAGGTACTTCAATAGCACCTAACCACCATATTTCTTTCTCGGATTGAACACTATATGTAGAGTTAGAGCTAGAGTTACTACTTTCATCAGATATGGCATTTGTCATAGCTTCATTCATGAGTGTCAAACTCAATCTCTCCATTCGTCGTCCCTTTATGATCTGGCATTCATCTAACTTCAATATAAACTTTAATTTGGTATTACAATCTGCATAAATTACCAAAATTTTTATAACATCAAAATACAATGTATATCAAGGTAACAATAGTGGACATACCTGGTATAGTAGATTTGTAAAATTGAACCATTGCCTGTTGAAGCCTCTCCAAATCCACGAATATGTTGTTGTACTTTGTGTAAGGAAATCCATTTCTAGTTGCACTTTTCAACTCTTTTTTTGGATGTAGATAAATGATAAATAGACATAGGCATAATATCCTCTATATATAAGTAGTTTCCAAGAATACTAGTTATTTTAGCGGCACCGATGAACTGAAGTAAAGTTGAGAGGTTATGGAATGTTGGATGGTAAGAAGACATTGGATCAAGAGGGTATAATGAACCATGAGTTCAAAGATCAATATTCTTTTCTCCAGCTTCATGACGCTCATTTTGAGAGTTCACATCATTGTTGCACTGTGTATTTGGATCAAACTCTCTGGGCATACGAACATGGATACTTGTTGATGCTGGGGCATGAGGACGTCCTAATGTGAGGTTTGTAATAGGTGTCAACACCATCTTTTCCAACAATTAGACAATATTGAGAAAGAGACCAGAAAGTTGTTTGGAAGAGATGCTAGAGCATGATTTTCTTAGGAAAATTTTGTTTTCTTGGATGTGGATGGGTCACAGTGTGTTTTTCCACTGAGAATAGCCAAAAAAGATGAAATTTTGAAAAAGTCATTTTTTGTGTGAAGAGTAGTTACGGATTTGATGATGTGGCACTCTACTTTTGGAGGGATTTTAAAAATATTACTTTTTCAAAAGGAAAATAAAAAATTAAACTAAAACAAGTCATTTCTAACATATATATTAAAAATGAGCCCTTTCAAGTAAATAAACACTGAAATTGAGACTTTGAAAAAGAAATCATTTTTTTGTTCCCATACATGCTCGAGTTTGATGATGTGGAAAGTAGATTCTCTTTCTCTCTCTCTAATAGAAGAGAGAGAGGAGCCTAGTAAGCCTTAGAAAAAGCCTACTCTAGCCTACTAAAAAGTGCCCTATTAAATGCACTTTGTCCCCTTAAACAACAACAAAATTAGGCTTAATCCCTTAAAATTAGGGATCCTTACAAGGCCCATGCAGGGTTCACCTTTTTTCCCAATGAGCATTCTTTCCAAGCATCACACATGCATACAAGCTCACAAAGGAGAAGATACAGAGAGGAGAAGACACAAATTTGAAATTCTGTGCTCTTGATTCTCACAATGGCAAAAAGTCTCTACAAAGAGTCACAAATTGACTTATATACATGTGCCCTAAAAATGGTCCTTTCACACAAGAGACCGGCATTTTATTAACTAAAAGGCTAATTTCCTACTAATTTACCAGGGTAAGATACGAATCCTTATGGGTATGCATCTAGAGGACTCCTCTAGTGCATTTACATCAGAAAATATGTTACAAAATGGCTATAATACAAGAACAAAGTGTCCAAATCGGAAAAATTTTGGGCCCCTCTTTTTCTTTGCCTCTTTGCTCTTCTTAGCTCTGCAACACTCTCCCCCTCTTTGTCTCTGTCGTCCGTTGACAGGCTTCACTTCTGGTCTACAGCTCGTTTACTTCTTTTTACTGCTCACAACCCGTGGAGATGGACTACCTGAGATTTGTAGTCTAGCTCACCAATAACCTCTTTAAATCTATGTTGCTGTGTTAAGTCGGGCTGCCACGCACGCCACCAGTGGAAGGTATGAAGGTGTGGATCTTCAGCCTTTGATCTGGACCTTTCAAAGATCAAGAGGTTAAAGCACCTTCTTGGGGCTCTGGATCCACCGGATATCTTCTTGCACTTCTTCATGGATACTTGTTGGCCTTGATCCGCCCTTGTCGCTTGCGTACCTTCCCCTGTTGTATGCCCCTACAGGGCTCTGTGCAGAGATGGGTGTTGCATGCCCCTGCGGGGCTTCGTGTAGAGATATGTCTTCAGATATAATATTTTTAGTGAAGCTTCTTTCTTAGTCTTCTTCTTTTCTTCTTTTTGCTGGACTCTCCCTCAACTGTGCCCCCCTCCTGAACTCTGTTGTCCCCGACAGGCTTTGGAATGCGACGGGAGTACGTTTTGTAAACCTTTCGCTCTCTCTCATTAAGTAGATTAGCTTCACGTATCAGTAGTAGCTTTCGTTGTTCAGCTTTCACACCATCATGTGGTGGCTGTCTATGATCTGCGAAGAAGCTCAATTCATATGCTACCATTCTAGCATTCAAATTCGTTGACAATTTGAAAATCTCGGAGGCAATTTCAAAAAATCTGGTAAAAAAATGCTTCCACGAAGGTTTGCATATATGGGCTTGGTAAGAACATGAGCCTTGAATAATATGCCATGATTGTAGGGCAACTGGGCATAATAGAGAGATAAAAAATGAGGATATTTGTGCCCTGGTTAATACCGATGAAATGTAAAAATATATATGCTGCGTGTTTGAATACTTTCAAAAGTGTAAGTATCATGCTGAGAATTTTATTGGTCATCTTGATAGTTAGATGAGGTACTGTTGCATATCGATGTAGCCAAAATTCAATGGTTTTCACCATGTAATCCTAAGTCGGTAAGTAATTGTGAGGTGGACTTGGAAGCAGAGGATACTTTAACCATTGTTTATTGAGCACACCACTCTTTTGCATATCCAAAAATTCACGTGCTTCTCGACGACATGGTGTGGGGCAAAAAGAAGGATTTACCTGTAATAAATAAGGTGCTGCTTGCCAGTGCACCCGCAATGTAGGACTTTTCTCCAAAAAGTTTCTTCTCCATAAAGGTTGTGCAGCTTCAAATTCTTCGTGAGTGTAATTGAATGTATTGTCTTTAAAGTATAACTGCTCATCTGGATCCTTTTGTGTGATCTTCTTTATATATTGTCATGTTTTCTCTTTCAAGAGCCCATACAAAATATTGAAAACCTTCATTATTGTATCCAAGTTTTTTCCTTTTATTTTGGCTTCTTTCTAACTTATTTCTGTAGTATATGGCCTGTGATGATCATCACATGGTTCTACATCTGCTCTTTTATTGGAGAATGATAGATTGGGGGAGATAGAGGATATACCTCTACCTCGTCAGTAGGATTCTCTGATTTTGGCTCTACTTGAGTCCCAATATTTTCTTTTTATTCGATTTGAGCTTCCAATTGTTCAATACGCTCAGTCTTTTTGGTAACTTCGTGAAGTGTTGTCTGGAGAGCATCTTTGGCTGCGAGGAGCTCATTGCCGATTTTCGCTATTTGATCGGCGTCTTCATTATAGATTACAAGGAGTTTTTCTTTAGCCGCTGTGAGTTGTTTCCTCAGTTGATTTGTGTCTTGTATGTACTTTTGTTCCCATTCTTCTTTTAAGATTTGCTCCTCTTTCAACAGATTCTCATACTTTGCAATCTAATCTGTCCAATCTTTTTGGCCGATTACCTTCGTTTCTTGTGTCTCTATTGGTTGATCATATAACAAGGCCTTCATCAATTCTTTATTCCTGTTGAATAGATTATCGTTTTCCTCCATATATACTTTGCACTGTGTTTCTAACACATTGCTTCTGGTTTTCATTCTTTCTTTGTCCGCTTCACCTGCGTCATGTTGTCTTTGTAATTCTATCAGTTGTTCTTGGAGCTTGTGATTCTGCTCCATTAGTGTAGTGCATTGTCCTTCGACTTCTATTATTTCTGTCTCTTTAGCTGAAGCCACTTGTTGAACTTGGATCAACTGTGCGGACAACTGTTTGCTCATCACTTGAAATTGATTCTTTTCTCGCATAGTTATGTCATAATATGCGTCTGTTTCCATCATTTGTTGCTGTGTATCCATGGCCTTTTGTATCATTTGCTTGACTATTGGTTTTAATTGAGTAACATCAACGTTTAACCAAGTTTTTGGGATGCCAGGTTCTTCACCTGTGGTAACATCTTTTCCTTGTGCCACATGCAATGTTGTGTCGTGTGGCTGCCGAATATGAAGTTGTATCTTTGGCTCAACCTCCTTACTTACTGTCTTACCTTGTGGCGTGTCATCAGGGATCTCAATAACAATTTGTTCCATATTTTGTTGTAAACACCTTTCTTTTCCTACACATGTTTGTATTTCTTCTTTTATGGGTGGCACTGCATCTTTATGTGTGATTGAAGCTTTCTTTATGTTGATTAGTGACTTTTCGTTCAATTGAATGAGGTGTGTTTGTTCAGTGGATGCTTTGTGGTTCTGTGTGCATGAGTGTTGATTGTCGGGTGTGACCTCGACCTGGTTTATCTCTGTCCATTCTTCATTGTTTGTTTCTATTCTTATGTCAGTTTCCAAGGTATCCTTTTCAGGGCTAAATTCCTCATTAGAGCTTGAATCCTCCAATCCCAATTCTTTATACCTGGTGGCCAATTCTGGAGTATGTTCTTTTTCCTTTTGTTGTTGTCCTCGTCTTGCCTGTCTATATTGATGTCCTTGTACATTGAGGTTCAGCTGGCCCCGCATGTACGTATGGGTTTCTTCTAGTGCCGCTAAGAGATCTCTTTTGGTGATGGGAGGTTGTGTCAAAGGGATCTTTGGTAACGTGTGTGTCCGGTTGGATTGTGGTGTTTCTTGTGCCACTTCTTCTCGAGCGCGCTTAGTCCCTCGCATGGGTTTCTTGGAACTTGTTCCCACTTCTTCTGTGGAAATGACTGTTTTCTTTTTCTTTGGAACTATAAACAACTTTACATATTTTTCCGTCTCGGTAGAGTTTGGCATCAAACGTAAACATTCTTTCATCTCAAGCGCCACCCACAATTTTTTGAGGCGTTGTATACCTATTCATGCTGGGAAAGCAAAAATGTTGATGCACCAAGCTAACTGATTTTTCTATATCAATCCGGTTGATTTCCAAGAAGGTTTTCTTTTTAGCATCATGACCTTCATCCTTTACATTAGTGAGACCATCTTGACTCCATCCAAAAGCTTTGTTGATGACTTCATGAGTGAATCGGAGTGTTTTCCATTCACCTGTTTTGTTAAGCACTTTAGCCTCCGGGATTGATGGCTTATCTGCTGCAGACTGGAGTGTGTTCATAACTTGTGTGCATCTCTGAAAATCTGGCAAATATATAGGAAGTCACAGAAATGCATCAATTCTAGCTCTTGTCCAAACATCTGTGATGCGCGGTAATCCCTGTATTATAGTTTGAAAATCTTGTGACATGATTGGGAAGTAGTGATCCCTATCCATAATCTTAGTGGTGGCCATGAAAAGTAGATCCGACATAGGTTGATCTTCAAGGAACCAATGACCTCTTGCTCTTGAGATTGATTCCAAAGGAAGTAGGAGGACTTCTTCCTCTTGTGTAGCCCCAGAATTTGAAGATGCCATCTGCACTCAATATATACCAGTAATCAGTGTAAAGCTGGTATCGAGAGTTATCCTTCAGTTATCCTCCATAAATTTGGCAACTCTCTGAGTGATGTGAGTCGTCCCTTTCCCGTGGGTGTGAGAAAGGTAGTACCTGGGATTTTCTTCATACATACATATATTTGTTTCTATATATATTTTTTCTGAAAGAAAACATAAAGCGTTAGTACCTAGCTGAAGCTTTTATTGTACTATTAGTCATTTTCCTTGAGGTTATGGTACAAGTACTCTCCTATTCCCTAAGAGGGAAATGTGCTTCACTATCCAGTAGAAGAAGAATTAGGTGTCGCATGCATGGCCTTTTAATGTGGCCCTATCATGCATGCTTGGGACTCTTGCAACTCAGGATGTGTGCAAATTGAATTATCTAGTCGATGTATACAGTTTGCTTTGCCTTTAGGCATCCAGATCTGCTTTATTCTTCTACGGCAGACTGTATCTCCCACATTCCTGGTGATTTTTGTGCTTCTCACGTTGTACCTCTACTTTGTCCGCCTTTGGAATCTTTGAATGGTTTTTGTTGCGTATTTCTGCTCCTACAATGTCCTGTAGTTGTTTGTTTCTTGTTGCTTAGCCTTCATGTTGTACGGATCCTCCTTGAGCATTAATACTTCCCTATTAATGATTGTCGTTGGTGCACATGATTTGGGAATCCATATCTACGTTCGTGCCAGTTGGGCCGCCATCACCTTCTTCGGAATCCATCCTGTAGCAATCCTTTTTGGGCCTTTGAGTCGAGCTTGACTTGTGTTCTTGTACTGTTGTTGTGTCCGGTATAGAGTGTAGCTCCGTTGTTGATGATATGCTGTCACCTGATCTTTTTTGATCCAAGCCTATCTAGTGTGAGGAATGGGATGGATCCTAATGTGTGAAAGTTCGTGACAGTCTTGTTGACTAGTCCCTCTTGAGCTCGATACCTCACAGGGGCTTTTATTGGAAACGATGCTAGCAGTGAGGTTCACTGGTTTAGGAGAGTGTGCGAGATTGGGGTTCGATGCATTCTCATAGGAAGTACTTGATGGTGGGGTTTCCATGGTGGGGTGAATGTACATTCATCATCATACATGTGTGAGTGATCTCTCGGGCCTATACATTTGGCTTTGACAGGTCGTTCGTCTAACATGCTGCATACGGTGTCCTATCTTGGCCAATATGTAACCCAAGGCTAATTGGATAGTCACTTCATATTTATATATCCAATCTTGACCCAACACGAGTTCTTGTAATAAGTCCTGATCATGACACACTAAGAGTCTTTGTTGCATCGTGTTATTTCCGAGATGCAGAGACATGGTAATCTTGCTTATGCATTTAGTAGCTTTTCCTCCTATTCCAATCAATTGTGCCTTAGAGGGGCATAATTCTTCCTTGAGTTTCTGAGTCAATGAAGACTTGAAACAGCTAACTACTGCTCCTCTGTCAATGAGAGCATCCACCAAGTGGTACTCTTGTGTTCCAGCACCCAAATTCAAATATGGTTGCTTTGTTTTTTGCCCTAGGTTTTCAGAGGCTCTGAAGTTAGCCATTGGAATGAGTTCCTCTCCTTGTCGATATCTTTCATCCCTCTCTCTCATCCATTCCTTTCGTTTCCTGATTCGTTCTAGAGCTTCCTGTCTTGCTTCTTCTCGTATTCTTACGGACAATCTTACGAGCCATATGCTTATAGTTGAATACGGACAATCTTACGAGCCATATGCTTATGGTATGGAAGGACTAGATAGCTCTTACGGATATGAGCAGGATTATGTGTCATTAATGTACACATCTCCTAGAGTAACCTTACCCTCTCGACCAATGAATAGACCACCTACACCTAGAGGACCATGTTATAGATGCGGAGGAGATCATTTTATCAGAGAATGTACGTTACCCAACCCACCACCACCCCAGCAAATTTGGGAAGGATATTGTGGTGATTGTGGTAAAGAACATCTTTTTAGAGATTGTCCCAAGAACCCCAACAAAGTTAACTCGAACGTGCACATCAATGTGATAGAAGTGATAGAGTCATCGAGGAGTGATAAGGAGTACACAGTACCACTAAAAGCAATAACCAGAGCTAGAATGAGAGAAACCTCAGAAAGAATCAGAGAAAATGATCATGCCAAAAAAGACTTGAATATACCCACACCTCAAGTAGTTGCAGACTTTGAAGAGTCTAAGAAAAGTATTACAAGTAAACGGACCCAAAGATGAAAGAATCATAGAGAAAGGATGAAAGAAAAGAAACTACAACAAAAGATGGAGGAAGAAAATAATAAACACGGCCAAGAAGAACAACAAAAACTTGAAGGAGAAAATAAGATAGAAAAATGTAAAAAACAAGAGGCAGGATCAGTTCTAGCTGACCCTATGCCAAAAGAGTTAGCCATGTGGATTCGGGCATACCACGCATGAATAAGAGCAGGACCAACCATTGAACAACATGAAAAGGAATACCCTAGAGGTGACCTAGAGAAATAAAGGTTTGAGATATGTAAGAAATTAATTGAAGTGGCTCAACAGACCCTAGAAAAACCTATTCAGCGACTACCCAACTCAAGAATTCCCGAAAAAGAATTCCAAGAGTGTGTCACCCCTAATGATCCCGAGAAAGGAAAAGAAGACGAGACCTGTGGTGAAAATTACTGCGATAATAAAAGAGAAGGATCCGTTATCCCCGAAGTCGAAGGGGAGTGGCCTAAAGACTTGTGGGCAAGAGTCTAAGAAGATAGATGGAAGAAAGTGGAAGGAATTGAACCACCCTTTGAGGAGTTAGAAGCAGAAGGTGAATTTGAAGACCAATACCTGAGTTAAACTCAAAAGGATTGTTACAACTTGACGGGAGCAAAAAAGATGAAGACACTGTGAAAGCTTTACCAAATTACAGGGGGGAATACGAACATAATTGTGAATTATATTGCATTCCCTCAGTGAGAAGAAAAGAGCAGAACCCATCGATTCAAACATCAGACATTATAAAACATCTTCAAAAAGTAAAAATCCCTTGTACTGTGACATTGGAAGAACTCTTGAAGGTAAAACCACAATTGAAGGAGAAACTAACTAGTCAATTAGGGACAAGGTCAAATGAAAAGGAAACGCCTGATGGAGCAACCACAATCAAAATCACAGTCGATAAGGTTGGAGATTTTAGTGAGGGAGATGAAGGAAACACGTGCCTCCCTATCAGTTACAGAGGTTACACCACTAAAGCCATCTTAGATTCTGGAGCAGGAGTAGGGATTGTGACCAAGGAACTTTGGGAAAATGGGGAAAACCAACTTTAAGACCAACACGGATGAAGATTCAAATGGCAGATGGACACACGGAACGACCCCTAGGATTATTGGAGAAAGTAAATTTTATTACCTGTGGAGTTGAATTCGAGCACACCTTAGCAATCTGTCAATTTGAAAAGGCTAGCAATTATGAGATGATACTTGGAAGACCTTTCATGAGACAGCTTAAGGTAGTGCAAGATAGGGGAAAAGACGTGGTATACTTTCAACACGAAGGAACCACGACAAGGATAAATATTCATACCTATACGTATCAAGATGTTCCTCCCTTGCAATGGGATTTGATTCATAAGGAGGAAGATGATCAATCAATTCACAGTATAGGTTCAATTGACCAAACTTGGATGAACGAAGACACTCATCTATGAATATGCCAGGCAGCTAAAAGGGAGGAAGAAAGGATGGCAGCAAAGGCAGGGAGTTGCTAGATCTGTACAGGATCAGGCTTACATGCCCCAAATATTCCTAGATGAAGGATTCAAACCTCATGCTTGGATGGAGATTTTAGCTACTCTTGATGTATGTGTAAATGAAGAGGTAATAACCATGAATGAATGCATCAATGAGGAAGGATATGATGTAAGTTTATACGTGGTTGTTCTCCAAGAAGCCGAAGAAGGAGAGGTAATTGAAAAAGAATGGAAGGAGGATTATGAGAGCATTGAAATGGAGCATGAACGAATTGAGTCAGAAAGCAAAAATCAAAGAGTAAGTGTCATAACGAATGGGTTGAATCAAGGAGTGACACAAGAACTTGGACTAGATAAAGAAAACGAAGAAGGAGAAAACAAGCCTCAAGATCAATTCAAAGTACCTGCCAACTTCAAGAAATATGAGGTAGAAGAGAGGAAAATTGCTATCCAAATGCCAAAACGGGAAGCACAACCAAGAATAGCATATGACAACAAAGAACAGACCAAGAAAATAGTAGTAGCTTTGGAGGAAGGAGAAGAGCGATGTAATTTTATAGGATAGGATGTCTCAATGGAGGAAAAACAAGAGTTAATACGACTCATAAGAGAATATAGGGACGTCTTTGCTTGGACATATAAGGATATAAAAGGAGTAGATCCCTCTATTTGTGCCCATAGAATCCCTATGACATCAGAAGCCAAACCTTCCAAACAAAGACCATACACATATACTGATGTTTACTCAGCAAAAATTAAGGAGGAGATAGATAAGTTGTTGGACACAGGCTTCATTTATGAGATCGAACAGATGGAATGGGTATCACCTTTATTGGTTGTGCCGAAAAAGAATGGCAAGTTAAGGGTATGTATTAACTTGAAGAAAGTAAACGCTGCCACCATATGAGATAGTTACCCATTACCTATCACCGATCATCTTTTGGAAAGGGTTGCAGGAAAGGAAGTCTATAGTTTTTTGGACAGCTTTTTAGGATATAATCAGGTAGCAATTGCTCCTGAGGACCAACATAAGATAGCCTTTGCAACTGAATGGGGGGTGTATGCATTTAGGGTTATGCCTTTTGGTCTAACTAATGCTCCAGCCACTTTTCAAAGGTTAATGTGTCACATGTTCAAGGAATTCTTAACAAAGAGCATGGAGGTATATGTGGACGATTTATGCACCTATTCAACTATACAATCAGAACATATCCCAGAACTAAGAAAGATCCTTTCCAAATGTCGACAATATAGAGTTTGTCTTAATCCAGAAAAGTGTTTCTTCATGGTTCGACAAGGGAAGATATTAGGACACATTGTTTCTAAAAATGGGATTTCCACGGATGAAGACAGAATCAAAGTGATTCTGGGTTTGTCGAGACCAAAGATGGCTAAAGAAGTGCAAGCATTTATGAGACATTGTGGATACTATCGTAGGTTTATCCACATGTATGCCATAATTGCTAGGTCCCTTTACGCATTATTGTCTCAGTTTATTTGGACAGAAAAATGTGAAAAGGCCTTCAAGGAATTGAAGATTCGCTTGATTTCAGCACCAATCCTTAGAGTTCCTAATTGGAAAAAACCATTTCATATTCATGTGGATGCTTCCAAGTTTGCCATTGGATGCATCTTAGCACAACTAGCAGATACAGGAAAGTTAGACCACCCCATAGCCTATGCTAGTAGACAATTAAATCAAGCAGAGCGCAATTATACCACGACGGAGCGAGAGGGCTTAGGAATGGTGTATGCAATAAAGAAGTTTCAAGACGACCTATTGGCAAACAAATTCAAATTCTTCATTGATCATCAAGCGCTATTGTACTTAGTCAACAAGCCTTGTAATACAGGACGACTAGTACGATGGTTTCTATTGTTAATGGAATTTGATTTTGAAGTACTAGTCAAGAAAGGAAATATGCACATCCGAGCAGATCACCTATCAAGAATGACACATGGAGAGCCCCCCACAGGAGTACCAGATGATCTACGAGATACTTATCTTTTTAATCTCGAAGTATGTGCCCAATGGGCAGAGAAGTTGATCCCAATCCTCACATACGGACCTAAACATGGGATCACTACAAACAAAAGTCAGGAGTTATGGAAGACTAAAAATCTCCACATCATTGCTGAAAGCTTATACCACCAAGATCCAAGTGGGTTACTCATGAGATGCGCCGTGGAGGAAGAGGAACAAGAGATGTGGCTTCAAAAAGCACATATAAATCAATGGAAAACTCATTTAAATGCGAATGGAACATGGAAAACACTGAAGAGATTAGGCATATACTGGCCAACCATGCAGATGGATACACATAACTATGTATCTACCTGCCCAAATTGTCAAGAACGAAGGCCAGAAGAGAACTCTACTCTATGTTACTCCACTGTAGCACCTAGGTGGAGTGTGCCCCTGGAAAAATTCTTGAAGACCTAGAAGTACCCGGAAGGAGCTATCCTAGCAAGAAAATGTACCCTCACAGAGCAAAGCAAGGACTATGTTCTTATAGGAAAATAACTCTTCAAGAGAGGAAGAGACAATCATCTACGCATGTGCATTCATGAAGACGAGTATCTTTTTGTCTTAGAGATGGCGCATACAGGGGATGTAGGAGGACATTTTTCTACATATAAAACTGCAAAAATGATTCTCTTCGCAGGAATGTGGTGGCCAACTCTACATCAAGATGCAGTCGCTTACGTCCAAAGATGCGATACCTGTCAACGAACAAAGTATCCTATGAGAAGAGATGAAATGCCACTAAAACCTCTAATCAGTGCCAGAGCATTTACCAAATGGGGAATAGATTTTTTAGGACCTATTAGTCCACCAGCTAAAGGTTCTCATGCCAAGTACATAATTGTAGCAACGGATTATTTGACCCAATGGGTAGAGGCCAAAGCAACCAAGAAAAACGATGCAAGGACTACAGCGAAGTTTCTCTTTGAGAATATATTCACTAGGTTTGGATTGCCTATTGAAATTGTGAGTGATAGGGGTACACACATCATCAATGAAGTGATACAAGCTTTGCTGAATGAATTTTTAGTGATTCATAAGAAATCAGCCCCTTCCCATCCACAAACCAATGGACAGGCTGAAAGTTCGAACAAAATCTTATGCACAATCCTCACTAAGATTGTTAACAATGGCTAATCCGATTGGGAGAAGTAATTACATCATGCTTTATGGGCATTCCGGGTAACCTACAAAATAGCCATAGGAACTATCCCCTTTAACCTAGTGTACGGTCAGAATGCCATCTTGCCAATTGATTTCGTGGTACCTACTCTCAAAGTAGATGCAAATTACGAATGGACTAGGCATGAGTTATCAACTCAATTGGATCAAATAGAAAATTTACACGAAACAAGATTACAAGCTCTGGCAGGTATTTACGCTGCAAAAAGGCGCCAGAAGGCATATTTTGATGCTCATAATAAAGATAAAGTCCTGAAGGAAGGAGATTTGGTCTTGGTCTATACTTTGAAGCAACATGCAAAGAAACTACAAAAAAGAGGATATGGGCCCTTGATAATCAATCATATATCTACCAGCGGAGCCATCAGCCTAGGAACCCTAGATGGAGAAGTATTGCCAAACTATATAAGTGGTTGCCGAGTAAAAAAATATTTAGAGCCATTGACAGAGGAAATAATGTCACAACTACTAATGGCTAAAAATAGACGAGAAGATTACTCATATGCGGAATAATTTCCTTGGCCATAAGATGGGTCATAAGGCTCATTACTAGCCAATGGCATGGCTGGGACTATTGCTCTCTCTGGATTCTCTTCCCGTTGAGCCATTTTTACTGGGACAACATTCTGAGGGTGAGGCAGTTGTTGTCCTAACACGGGTTGTGGTTGAGTGTACCCTTGGTAAGCATAAGGTCGTGGTGTTGGTTCCTGTTGCTGACGTGTGGTATATCTTAAGGCTTCTCCTCCTTGATCTCTCTGAGGGTATCCATAAGGTCTCGTGGGTTGTTGTACCGGTCTTGAGTGCCGATTGTAAGGATAGTTTTCTGTGCTATGATTTGTGTACCTTTGTTCTATGCTACAATAATGCATAGGTCCTAGAGCGGTTGGTCTATTGTAAGCATAAGCAGGTGGTGGAACTACTCCCCTATTGCAAAAATGAGAAGGATGATCACCTCCACAGTGCACACATCTTCTAAGCATGGGTACTCTCATAGGATTGTTTGGGTAGTTCCTCTGCCCTTGAACATTTAGTTTTTTTGCCACTAAATCAGCTATTTCCTCTACATTATTCCTAGGGTTTGACGTGCTGCTGGAGGTATCTTCACTTTTCACATTGCCTTGAGGTATTTTGAAATCTTTTGCTAGATTGTCCTCTAGGTCAATACACTCTTTCATGCATTCTTGCAAGTTTTGGACTCTTTTCACATATACCAGTGATCTCAACGATCCATTCACTAATCCTTCCAAAAACAATGACACGATTTTGTTTTGAGTGGGTCTCTCTTCAATAGGGCATCTTTCCACATATTGCTTAAATCTTATTGTTGGCAATCTCACCGATTCCATAGGAGCTTGCTTAAAACTATGGATTAATGAGGAAGAATTGTCTTTGATTCCAGACTTGGTGAACTCTTCAATTGATTCTTGATAGACTTGTTCCATGTTTTGAAAGTTATTAGGGTCTAAAGGTAGGAACCAAGCTAAGGCCGTGTCTGTAAGGGTTAGGCCTGACTCATATTGAATCAAGAAGTCTTCCACTTGTTCGGCTCTTATTACTTGCTTGAATTCAGCTATGTGGTTGTAAGGTTCACTAGAGCCATGATAGTGGTTTCTCATGCATTTGGCAACTTGGATAGGTCTTAATCTTCTTCTAGGTTCAGGTGGTCTAGGCATTACAGGGAATACTAGTCGTCCTATTGGTATTCTTGGTCCTCTTCCTACTGATGGTCTCTCCTGAACAGGGATTCTAATCCTTGGTTCTACATGTGTAGGTGGTCGATAATTTGGATTATTTCCCAGTGTAGCAAACTGCACATGGGACCTAATTGGGATGTGCATTTGTTGTGTGTGTCCCGAATGCTGATATGAATTATCCTGGTAGGTTCCTTGGGGGTTTTGTGAAGTCGTGGCTTGATCCCTAGGAGGGAACAATGGGATGTTCTGATATTTCAACCCTGCTCTTTCTAATTCCATTAAGAGCCAGTACCTTCTCTGATTCTTGTCCAGATACGTGATGTGAGTGGGGTTTTCAAGATCTTGCAATTCATAAATGGTGGCTGGGTTAATGGCTTCTTCCCACAATGAAGAGTGTGTTATGATAAGATGCTTTATCCCGTTGACTAAATAAACATCCATCAGGGAATCGTCTTGGGGGATTAGGTCTCCTCTCCAAACCCTAATTACAATGGACTTTGCTTGAGGTGTAGATACCTGTTCCTCATGTCCCTCTCCATTAAGATTGTGGCCATTGCCTTCTTCCCTTTCCTCATTGATATCTTTAGGATTCTCTGTTACTACATACAGAATATCCCTTTTGTCCATGTAGAATCCTCTTGCATACTTAACAGCTGGCCTAGGTACTATATAAGCATCTGTTGCTTTCTTCAGCCTAGCCACTGATCTGTTTAGCGCATCTAGGTAGATGGGTAAACCGTGGTGATTGGTGTTCACATATTCTAACGATTTTCGATATTCACCCTCAATAATTGACATCATGCCAATTATTGCTACAGAATTCTACATGTCCTCTAAGGCCATAAGAGTTTCCTGCTCAGACTCACTCGAGGTTTCAAAGTAGTGTGAGTGACTACTTGGTTTGGCTACACTTCCCACTGATGAGATTACACTTCTTCGGCTCCCTAGGGTTCTTCCAGATCTTAGGTTCATTCACTTAAAAGCTCGAGTCGAGTTTTAATCAACCCCTAGCTCTCAATGCTCTTTGCTAAATCTTAGAGTTGTATGAAATATTTGGTTGACTTGGAATTTCACACTGAAATATCTGAAAATCTCCCAACACGACACCTGACATAGCCTAAAATCACGACACTTGCCACTACATAAATATCGTGAACAGAACTCCATGACACTCGACATTCACCAAATGTCGCGATGACAGTCCTATGACATCCGACACCTATAGAGTCATGACGTACGACATTCAACAAATATTGCGAGAGAAATCAGCGATACTCGATACCTATCCAATGTTGCAAAGAAAGTCTCATGATACACGATACTCAACAAATGTCGCGAAGAAAATTTACGAAACTTGATTTTAACCAAATGTCACGAGAAGAATTTGACGATACTCGATATTTGTCAAATGTCGTGGGCAAGACTTCACGATACCCGACACTTGTGAGGTGTCGCGAAATATTCACGACATGTGATAAATGTCGCGAAGAAAATCTCACGACCCACGATATTCAACTGGTGTCGTGAAGCTCAGTCCACAACACTCAAAACCTGTCAGGTGTCGCAAAAATTTCATGACATTCGACACTGGTCAGGTGTCGCGAAAATTCCACGATACCCGATCTTTGTCAAATGTCGCAAGAGATTCTCACGGTATCTGACAAGACTAAGTGTCGCAACACTCGACCACAAGAGATCACGACACCTAGATGTCGCGACACTCAACTACGGGAGAACTCGACACTTGACAATTTTCCAATTTTAGTAGGTAAATATAAGTTTCAACTTAGTGTGGGTGATCCTAGAACTTGTCTCCCCCTTCCCAAGTGCCTATATCAAGGAAAGAAACCTTCTCACCCCTGGGTTAGCCCCTCACGACATCTATCACAGTTGCCTTTTCTTTCATTGATGGACATAGAAGGGAAATTTTTGCAATGAAGGGATGTGCTCACCTTTCTAGCGCCCTCAAGGTCCTCGTTCCACCTCGGCTCATGCTACTCCTGCTACACCCACTTCGTTTCCTTGCTCTCGTGATATCTGCAGTCAGGGCTCTCTCTCTCTCTCTCGATACTTGCTGGAAACATGTGAACTGATAGATTAAGGATTGAGTCTTCATGATGTCAGAGGTGCATTTGATGCTATTCTCTATCAACAGGTTTTTGGATTCTTGATTTAATTATGCATAACTCAGCTTGATATTCAGTTTGTTGTCTCACAGATGAGCAAGTTTATGCATTGCCCAAGTTTTAAGCATTGGTATGCAATTAAGCACATCTTTCACTACTTGAGTGGTACTCGGCTACTTGGATTGTTTTATCCCAAGTGGAGATCACTACCACCAGATTTACATGCTTTTTCTGACTCTGACTCGACTGGTTGCTATGACACTTGTGTGTCCACCAATGGTTTTTTCTTCATACTTGGTAGTTCATGAATACCTTTGGTTGAGCAAGAAGTAACCTACTATGGCTACTTCTAGGTGTGAGGTTGAGTATAGGGTAGATTTCAAAGTTATTAATGAGTGTGTGTGGCTTAGATGCCTTATGGCTGATTTGGGTGTTGGTCGGTCTTCTACCACCACCATCTTTACTTACATTCAGATGACATTGGCAGTTGCAAGGAACCCTTTGTTCCATGCACTAAGCACATTGAGGTGCACTATCATTATGTTAGGGAGAGGTTCTGTGTTGGAGAGATCAGTTTGGCATATGTTCCCACATAGAAGAACATTGTAGACCTTTTCACAAAGGCTCTGCCTAGGGAGACATCTGAAGCTTTCCACAAAGCTTTGGGCTTAATTCCTTTTGTGGATTGATTCCACATAGCTTGCCACTTCCTTATACATGAGTACCACCTCCTTGTTCGTGTTGATATATTTAGGTAATGATGTGTGTGAACACTCTAGGACCGTCGGGGCACTTTTTTCCTCTTTAGGAGGTTTTTTTCCTTCAGCTTGTATATATGCCTATTGCCCTAATGGACTACTTATCTTTGTACATTCTAATGGTAATACATTCAGTATTGTGTGTTGTGCTCCAAGCTCTTCTTCCTTGTGCTTCTCACGTGCTTCTGCAAACATCTAACTCCAACAATTGGTATCAGAGTAAGTCGCCGCTTCATCTAGGGTGTCATCGACACCTCTTCGGTTGCAATCTCAAAATCGAACAAAATTTGGTGAGCATACTCAGAGGTTTGAGAGATCAAAACTGCTTCACGCGATGGTGCCAAAATCGCGATCTAAGCTCATTTCAGCCTCCGAACACACTATTATAATGCTTGTGCAGGCTATTTTGTCTTTTTGTGCCAAAGATATATACCAGTTTCATTTCACCAATATAAGCGTCTCGAAGTCTGTTACAGGTCTAGCAGAACTCGTTTGGGTAGTTTTATTCAACTTTTTCAGATACAATCATTTTTCTACATCAAGGTATTTTTTGTTAGTATATGATCAATTCTACCCCTCATGATTCTATGCACATTTTGTAAGGCCCCCATTATGAGGAGAAGCCAAGTGTGCATTACCCAATTGATGGGAATCCCAACTTGTATGTTGGACGAAGGTCATATTGGACCATGTAAGGTATTGTAAGGAAAGGGAGTTACCAGGGTCACCAATTGTGGGGTCCGTGGCAGCGGTGAGCAACCCCGACTCGGGGGTCCAAGGGGGCGAGTGGGCCCCTTGTCTGGGGGTCCGGGGGCAGGGCCCTTGGTGTGACGATAAAGGGAATATTCCTTGTCGGAGTCAAAAATCATTTATATTTGTTAGGTCGGTTCAACTAGTCTAAGCTGTGTATGGCAATTACGCGGGTGGTGGCTACCCACGCTCTACCTCCGATGTATAGTCTTCCATGGAAGGCCACCTATGATCCTCTATATACATGACTTTTGCACTACCTGAGATATCAAATTGAGCCAGCATACGTCTACCTTGTATCTCGCTATCTAGAGTTGTCTAGATCACCATTTAAGCTCTACCTTGAGAGCGCACGGGTGGACAACGCCATCATCTTTGTACTTGCTATTAGTAAAAAATTGCTTGAGATTCTCCTATATCTGATATCTTCTCTATTAATGCTCCTGTGTTATATTGCGTAACTATTGTCTTACATCATATCAGAGCCGTAAGGTTCGAATAGCTTGAGAAGTATCACTATTTTAGCCTACTAGAAGACTAAAATATCAATAGATTATTTGAGTGATTACATGATGGCTTCATCATGGAACACTGGTCTTGGTGCTTCAACTAATGTTAATGTTGCATCTATTCGAATTTGTCCACCTGCGTTCACTGAAGGGAAGCTAGATGGAACCAACTATACACTCTGGAAGTTCAAAATTTCTCCAATTTTGGACTCCTATGAATTACTTGACACTATCATGCGACCGATGGGATTGGATCCAGAGCCTATACCAGTTGAAGATCCAGCAAATTCAAGATTGATGATTCAGCCAGATCCAGATCTTCTACGAGCTTGGAATAGGCAGAATGCTGATGCATTATGTGCAATTGTCATTAGTGCAAGTGATTCTATGCTTACTTTAGTTCAACATACTTCTAAAGCACATGAGGCTTGGGGCATATTGGCTCATCAATATGAGACCAAGAACCACACTAGGATACAAAATTTAGAAAATTAGTTGGCAAATGAAAAGCATTCTGATTCTGAAAAGGTGGAAGATTTTATCAAACGGATAAAACATCTTCAAGATCAATTGGCTGCAGTTGGTGTTGTTAAAACACCAGAAAAGCTAGCTCGAAGATGTGTACATGTTCTTCCAACAAAGTATGATGGATTAGTAACAACCCTTAACACTCAGGTAAGACCAACTCCCCTTACATTTGAAGAATTTTGTGCTATGCTTTTAGAAGAAGAGTTATGGCTGAAGAATCGGCAAAGTACAAGTGATGCTGCATTCTCAGCAAATGCAAAAGGTAAAGGTTTTTCTGATGGATCAAAGAAGAATCCAAAGAAGAAAAGTTCACATGAAGTTGCTTCTATTGTGAAAAGAAAGGCCATGCTATCAAGGATTGCAGAAAGAAGCAAGCTGATGAACGGAATGGGACTGTAAAATCATCATGGAAGAACAAAGAGTCTGCAAACAACACAGAGCTTGAACTATGGGTAGCTATTGAAGAGGTATGCTCATTTGCTTAAGCTCGTGTTGATGAACCATGGATTTTAGATAGTGGAGCTTCTGGCCATATGACCAGTAAAAAGGATTGGTATAGTTCCCTAGTGCCTCTATGGGAATCCATCAATGTAGTGGTGGGAAATGACTCCAAGTGTACAGCGGAAGGAACTGGAACCATCTCTTTTATCACTTCTCCAGGTGTTGAGAAAAAGTTATCTGATGTTCTCTATGTACCTACACTTAAAAGAAACTTGTTGTCAGTTTCTGCAATAACAGAATGTGGACTAGAAGTTCACTTCAATAAGAGTGGTGCAGAAATCATGGATTCATTAGGTAATGTAGTAGGTAAAGGCATAAGACGTGATAACTTGTATGAGATAAGTGCCTTAACTACGACAGAAGATAAAGATGTGAGCAGGTTATGGCACCATCGATTTGGGAATCTCGGATTTGCAGTTTTGAAGGAGATGCAAAGAACAGGGATGATTGCTCATTTGCCTGCATTTTCAAAGTTGTAGGAACCTTGTGAAGCTTGTATGATGGGCAAGCAACAATGAAAGGCATTTCCAAGAGAGACCAGCAATCGATCTCAAGCTCCTCTAGAGTTGGTACATGCTAATCTCTGCGGGAAAATGTCTACACTTGCTTTAGGAGGATCTTTCTACTCTTTTCTGTTAGTTGATGATTATAGTAGAAAGATGTGGGTTTATTTCATTCGAGAGAAGGCTGATGCTTTTGAAAAATTTAAAACCTGGCATAAGTATGTGGAAAATGAATCGAGAAGGAAACTGAAGAAATTCAGAACAGATAGAGGAGGTGAATTCTTGTCAATAGAATTCAATAGTTAATGTAAGGAGCATGGTGTGAACAGGCAACTTACCACACCTCATACACCTCAACAAAATGGCGTTGAGCATAAGAACAGGACAGTAGTTGAAATGGCTCATTGTATGTTAAAGGCTCAAGACATGCCTGATTCATTCTGGGCAGAAGCAGTCAATACAACAGTCTATATCCTCAATCGAAGCTACACAAAAGCACTGAAGGGGATGACTCCTCAAGAAGCATATTCTAGTAAAAAGCCTTCAGTTTTGCATTTCAGAATTTTTGGTTGTTTTTGTTATGCACATATTCCTAATTCAACAAGATCAAAGTTGGATTTGTTGGAGTTAGACGTCTGCGGAAGCACGCGAACAGCACAAGGAAGAAGAAGAAGCTTGGAGCACAAACACACAGTATTGAATGTATTACTAGAGAGTGTACAAAGGTAAGTAGCCCATTAAGGCAATAGGCGTATATACAAGCCGGGGAAAAAAACCTCCTAAAGAGGGAAAAAAGTGCCCCGGCGGTCCTAGTGTGTTCACACACATCACTACCTAAATATATCAACAAATCCCCCCTGGGAGTGATGCGGTGAACAAGGAGCTGGCACTCATGTATAAGGAAGTGCCAAGCTATGTGGAAATCACTCCACAAAAGGAAGTAAGCCCAAAGCTTTGCGGAAAGCTTCAAACTTCTCCCTAGGCAGAGCCTTCGTGAAAAGGTCTGCAATGTTCTCCTGCGTGGGCACATATGCCAAGCTGATCTCCCCAGCAGAGAACCTCTCCCTGACATAGTGATAATCCACCTCAATGTGCTTAGTGCGAGCATGGAACACAGGGTTCCTCGCAACTGCCAATGCGCTCTGACTGTCAGTGAAGATGGTGGTAGTAGAAGACTGGCCAACACCCAAATCAGCCATAAGGCGTCTGAGCCACACACACTCAACAGTCACTGTGAAAGCTGCCCTATACTCAGCCTCACAATTGGAAGTGGCCACAATAGGCTGCTTCTTTCTCAACCAAGATATACATGAGCTACCAAGCATGAAGCAAAAACTACTGGTGGACACACGAGTGTCATAGAAACCAGCCCAATCTGAGTCATAAAAAGCATGCAAATCTGGCGGTAGTGATCCCCCCTTGGGATAAAACAACCCAAGTAGCCGAGTACCACTCAAGTAGCAAAAGATGCGCTTAACCGCCTTCCAATGTGTGACTCCTGGGCAATGCATAAACATGCTCATCTGTGAGACAACAAACTGAATATCTGGCCGAGTAATGCATAAGTAAATCAAGCATCCAACAGCCTGCTGATAGAGAACAGCATCAAATGCATCTCAAGCATCATGAAGACTCAATCGTAAACCTGTCTCCGTAGGAGTGGCAATAGGCTTAGAGTCTTCAAGGGGAAAATGCTGCAATAATGTGTCAATATATTTCGTTTGACACAAAGCCATTCCACCATCAACTTGCATAAACTGAATGCCCAAATAGTGATGCAAATGCCCCAAATCAGACATCTCAAATGAGGCATGCAAATCAGCCTTGAAATCAGCAATATGCTTCTCAATAGGACCAGTGAGCAGCATGTCGTCAACATAGACAACAATGATCAGAAGCACATCATTAGCACGCTTAACATATAAGGTGCTTTCAGTTGGACTGTTCTCAAAACCATGTGCAACCAGATAGGCATGTATCTTCTCATACCAAGCACGTGGTGCTTGCTTTAAACCATATAATGCCTTCTTTAACCTGCACACCTGGTTTTCATGCCCTTTCTGCACAAAACCACGGGGCTGAAAAACATACACTTCTTCATGCAAGTCACCATTCAGAAATGCTATTTTAATGTCCAACTGATGTACATTCCAACCATGATGGGCTGCAAGTGCACAAATACTCCGAACAGTAGTCATACGACATGTAGGTGCAAAGGTCTCATCAAAATCAATGCCTCTTTCCTGTGCATAACCCTTTGCAACAAGCCTAGCCTTATACCTGTCAACTGTACCATCAGGTTTATGCTTCAACTTGTATACCCACTTAGTGCCAATGGCCTTCTTGCCAGGAGGCAATTCACATAAAGACCATGTACCATTCTTCATTATAGCATCATATTCAAATTGCATAGAAGCCATCCAGTTGTCTAATTCTGTGCTTCATCAAAAGAAACAGGCTCATTCTCATCACAGAGACTAGACGCAGCCATAGCATAGCAATCTGATGCAAAGGAGGCACTATGAGAGCCTGAACGAGTACGATATGACAAAGGTGCATCTAATTTGCTGTCACGCAAAGTCTGCACCAGCCATTTTGGCATAGTTTTTGCCTGCTCAATATCAGCTCTCTCATCAACAAGTGCATCATGTAAATCTGCATCAGAAATGGAATGATCTGCATCATCATATGAAACTTGCAAAGGCTGAGAAGTTGCCTCATTAGGACCAGCACTAGACTGTCCACCTGTAAAAAGAGGCATCAAAGTATCATACATGTCTTTGGAGCTAACAGATGTCTCCTTAGTACATGAAAGCAATGGCAGAATAGCATCTTCCACAAAGACAACATCATGGCTAACCAAAATGTGTTTAGTCTGTGGATGATACAATCGATAGCCTTTACTTTCAAAACTGTACCCAACAAAAATACATTTTACTGCCTTATCATCCAATTTTCTTCGATGTTGTTCAGGCACTAGTGCATATTCCAAACAACCAAAAACACGCAGATGAGCAACAAATGGCTTGCGTTCATGCCAAGCCTCATATGGAGTGATAGACTGCAGCGCTTTAGTGGGACACCTGTTCAGTACATATGTTGCACACATGACAGCCTCAAGCCAGAAACTATGTGGTAAAGCCTGACTTTTGACCGTGCACCTCGCCATCTCCATGAGTGACCTGTTCTTTCTTTCAGCAACTCCATTCTGTTGAGGTGTATAAGGCACTATACACTGGTGTTTTATCCCACGTTCAGCCAGAAATGCATTAAAATTAGAAGAAATATATTCCCCTCCTCGATCAGAACGGAGGGTGCCCATTTTACATCCTGACAGATTTTCAGCCAAAACCAAAAATTGTTTGAAGCACAAAAACACTTCGGACTTTGCCTTCAATGGACATACCCATGCATGCCTGGAAAAATCATCAATGAAAGTCACGAAGTAAAGATAGTTTCCAAAAGAAGGTGTCTACATAGGACCACAGACATCACTATGTACAAGCTGCAATTTCTGTGTAGCCCGAACTGAACCATCTTTTGGAAAGGAGGAACGCTGCATTTTGCCCAAAATATAGCCTTCACATACATGTTTTCCAGGTGCCTCAAGCTTGGGCAAAGAGGACACCATTTCATATTTCTGCAGGCGTAGCAAACTAGCAAAATTCAGATGACCAAAGCATGCATGCCAAAGCTTTGCATCTCACATAGCCTGAGAATCATTTACTGCACATGCCAAATCATTTTCAGATCTTTCATAGTCTATGAGCTTATACATCCCATGACATAAAATGCCAGAAGCAATAATCACATCGCCATTTGATAGATCATGAACTGTACACCTATCATCAACAAATTTCACAACCAAGTCAATCTTGGCTAAGACAGAAACTGATAACAGGTTCTTTTTGATCCCTGGCACAAATAAAGCATCTGACAAAGTGAAAGAACTACCATCAGTAGTAGTCAAAATGATCTTACCAACTCCCATAATAGGATAAGAGGAGTTGTTGGCGCATGTAACAGTATTCCCTGTAGGGGCAGGCTCGAGTGAAGAGAAGAAACTATGCTGCGAGGTAATATGTTTGGTCTCCCCACTGTCAAAATACCAAACATCTGAGTCTATTGCAGACATGCACTGCTCATGAGAAGATGGGTCAAAACTGCAGACAGTAGTAAATGCCCATTCTTCTTCCTGCCCCAGATTTGCAGACTCTGTTTTTGGTGTAGAGGCTTCTGCAACAACCATTCCAGCCTCTTTCTTCTTTGCCTCTTTAGCAGCCAGTTTTGGACGGTTCTTTATGATATGATCATTCCCTTTACAGTACTTACAAAACAATTTCTGCTTTTCTGATTTCTTCTCATCTTTATCATCCTTCTTCGAATATGCAGAATTAGCAGATTTTTGCTTACTAGTTGAAGAGCTCCATTTTCCTTTGCCCTTCTGACTAGCCAGGAAAGCTTGATCTGCAACTCACATAATGGACCTGTTTTGCTTGGACTGATCTTCCTGCAATAGAACAGAGACTAACTCCTCAAATGATAAGGCATTTGGATTGCCTTTCATCATCAATCGAAGAGTAGAAGCAAAACTCTGGTATGAATCAAGAAGACCATTCAGAACGGTCTGCACAAGTGAGCTATCTGGTATAACCTCATCAACAGAAATCAACTGTTCCTTCAAGTCTATGATCTTCGTTAGGAAACTGTCCATAGAATCACCTTCATTCATGTGCTCACTCTCCAACTGTTTTCAGAGGTAAGCAACACGAGCCTCATTCCTAGCTTGGTACAATGTGGTAAGTGTATCCCAAGCATCCTTAGCTATTCTGCAAGAGCGAATATGAGGAATAATGGCACGTTTGACAGACAAAGCTATCAATGCATGTGCCTGGGCATCTCTGCCATCCCAACGAATCTGCTCTGTAGAAGGTGCAGCAGAAACAGCAGCACGAATAGGAATATGCACAATATCATCTTCGACACCATCTTCATCAGCTCCAGCATCTGTATTCGTATTACGTGTTGTTAGAGGTGTAACAGGACATCTTTCAACACCCTGCACAATGTTCCACAGTCCTTTTGCAACCAATACATGTCGCATCATATAAGCCCATAATGGGTAGTTGGTACCATCCAACTTATCCTCAATAGCCAACATACGGAATACATCACTGCTTTCAGCCATGGCCGGTGACTAAAATACCTTGATGCAAAAAATTGACTGTATCTCAAAAAGTTGAATGGAACTGCCCAAACAAGTTCTGCTAAACCTGTAGCAGACTTCGAGACGCTTATACTAGCGAACAGAAATAGGTATATATCTTTGGCACAAAAAGACCAAATAGCCTACACAAGCGCTGCGATAGTGCGTTCGGAGGCCAAAATGAGTGAATCTGAGACTGCAAACGGAGGAGTGTCAACGGCGCCCTAGATGAAGCGACGACCTTCTCTGATACCAATTGTTGGAGTTAGACGTCTGCGGAAGCACGCGAACAACACAAGGAAGAAGAAGAAGTTGGAGCACAAACACACAATACTGAATGTATTACTAGAGAATGTACAAAGATAAGTAGCCCATTAGGGCAATAGGCATATATACAAGCCGGGGGAAAAAAACCTCCTAAAGAGGGAAAAAAGTGTCCCGGCGGTCCTAGTGTGTTCACACACATCACTACCTAAATATATCAACAGGATTCAAAAATAAAAAAGTGTGTCTTCCTAGGATATAGTGAAGAGTCTAAAGCATACAGGTTGTGGGATCCTGAGGCAAGGAAGATTTTTGTCAGCCGAGATGTGGTGTTTGATGAATGACCACACTTAGTAGAAGATAAAGGTAAATCTACTATCTCATCAAACAGAGAAATATCTCACCTTGTGCCTATCAAAAGACAGGTTAAAGTTGAGGAGGAGGAAACATCGCATGGAGAAATTTCCTTAATAAAAAGCCAACCAGTTGTAGCTGCATAGTGTAAGCCACTACCAAAAAGGGCACAACAGCTCTTTGATGATCACAATCCACATGTAGATATACCAAAATCATCCTCAGATGGATTACGAAGATCAAAGAGAATAGAGGAGCAAAGAAGAGCCTCAGAATACATTGTTAACATGGAGCTAATGGCAGATACCATTGGCTCGATAAAGGAACCTACCATCATTGAAGAAGCCCTTGATGATCCAGGTTGGAGAGCAGCAATGGAGTTTGAGTATGATAGTATACTAAAAAATGATACATGGGATCTAGTTGAATTGCCACCAAAGAAGAAGGTAATAGGTACTAAATGGATTTGGAAAGCTAAATATAAAGCAGATTGAGCATTAGAAAAGTATAAGGCAAGATTAGTCGCACAGGGTTTTTCACAGATCGACGGATTTGATGTTCAAGAAAATTTTTCACCAACAGCACGCATGACACCTATTCGGACGGTACTTGTAGTAGCTGCACAAAAGGCCTGGCCTTTTCTAGATGGATGTCAAATCTGCATTTTTGAATGGTCACCTCAAGGAGGAGGTATATGGGTTTTGAAAGAAGTACTTCTGATGCTAACTTGTATGTAACAAAAAGGGATAGCAAGCTAGTTGTTGTCATTGTATATGTAGATGATTTGATCATTATAGGAGATCATCAAGAACTCATCAATCAAACTCGGATCATCTTGGGAACTGAGTTTGAAATGACAGACTTAGGTCTACTCCATTTTTGTTTGGGAATTGAAGTATGGCATAGGAAGGATGGCATTTTCATCTCACAACAAAAATATGCCAAAGAAATTCTCAAGGCATTTGGAATGATGGATTGCAAACCAACTAGCACACCTAAGGAGGTAAATCACAAGATATCTATGGATGATAACATGCCTGATGTAGATGCTAAGAAGTATAGGAAGCTCGTTGGAAGTCTTATTTTTTTGTTCAACACTAGACCAGACATTTGCTATGCTATTGGAGTGTTAAGCAGGTTTTCCAACAAACGTAAGGAGAGTCACTGGAATGCTGGAATGTGAATTCTAAGGTACATTGCAGGAACCTTGGATTTTGGTATTTTTTATACCACAGGTGATACACTTCAAGGATATTGTGATTCAAATTGGGCTGGAGATTCTGATTCTAGAAAATCAGTTTTTGGATATTGTTTCTCACTTGGTTCAGGAATATTTTCTTGGGTAAGTAGGAAGCAACCAACTCTTGCACTCTCCTCCACTGAAGCAGAGTACAAAGCAGCTTTTTTTGCTTGTTGTGAGGCAGTCTGATTAAGGAGAATTCTTGCAGATCTAGGCTTTCTATCAAATATGGCGACTGTACTCAAGTGTGATAATCAAAGTTGTATGGCTATTGCAAAGAACCTAGTATTTCATGCTCGCACCAAGCACACAGAAGTAGAGTACCATTACATTCGTGAGCTAATTGAAGACGAAATTGTGGAGCTAGAATATTGCCCAACACAGGCAAATTGTGCTTACATATTCACTAAAGCACTTGGAAGAGAGCAGCTCAACAGGCATCTTCAGCAGATGGGCATAGGACTGAGACCTACTTGATTTATCATGGGTAGACATTGAGGGGGGGTGTTCGTATATGATCAATGACATTTTTTAAGGCCCCCATTATGAGGAGAAGCCAAGTGTGCATTACCCAATTGATGGGAATCCCAACTTGTATGTTGGATGAAGGTCATATTGGACCATGTAAGGTATTGTAAGGAAAGGGAGTTACCAGGGTCCCCAATTGTGGGGTCTGGGGCAATGGTGAGCAGCCCCAACTGGGGGGTCCAAGGGGGCCAGTAGGGGTCCGGGGGCAGTGCCCCCAGTGCGACGGTAAAGGGAATATTCCATGGAATATTTGCTATTGGAGTTAGAAATCATTTATATTTGTTAGGTTCAACAGGTCTAAGTCGTGTATGGGAATTACGTGGGCGATGGCCACCCATTGCCTTCTTGATGTGATATTCTTGGATTTTATGCGCTTTCTTCTTGTAGTGAAAACACTCTCCCTTGGACTTCTTTTTTTAATTCTTCTTTTTGTTTCCATTTTTTGAAGAGTCCACTTTGCCTCCTTTGCCATTTGTTGTGAATGCAGCATTTCCCTTGCTATCACCACTCCTTGCCTTGAGCCACACCTCCTCCTCCATTAGTAAGGCACTAAATTCTTCAAACATTAATGGTGGAGGTATAATTTGATTATTAAGAGTAATTACCAAACCAGCAAGCTTTAGTGGCCAGATTCAAAGACAACATTGAGCTAGCTCCTCAATTGAATTTTGTACACCTACTCCCACCATTTCATCTTGTAGATTCTTTATGCAAGTGATAAACACCTCTATAATCTCCACATCAGAAAACCTTTCTATTGTTAGCTGATTCTCCAAGTTCTGAATACGTTTCTGATTACAAAATTCATATTTATTTCTCAGGCGCATGGGCATTTGGGCACCCATAGAGGGTGGGATAGGTCCAAATTTGGTCCATGTGTTGGCGTTTGAGGTTGGTGGAAGCATTCATGCATGGAAATTGGTCCAAGAGAGTCAAAAAGGGTCCACAAGTGAGCATTGAGGGCATTTTTTAGTCTAAGTGGAAAGGAATGTCACATAGTCCTAGTAGGAGATGGTTGAACCATGTCTTCAGAGAGAGGATTAGGAAGTAATCCTCAACCATGGCTTTTGGGGCAAGTGGTTAGCTCATCACACTCCTAACCGAGAGTTTGTGAGTTCAATTCCCACCACAACTCAAGAGGCAATATGGTTAAAAGCCTTGTATACAGATTTGGGACTTGTAAGTTCCAACCCTTGTCTACTTGGAGATAATGTAAGTTCCATGCATTTGGCTACAAATCCAATTTTTCATGCAAGGACAAAGCACATAGAAGTCCACTACCACTTTGTAAGAGAGACGTTTATGGCAATGGAAATTGACATTTCATTTGTTCCTAATGAGAACCAAATAGCAGACATGACGACAAAGGCACTTAATTGGATAAAGCTTTGTAGATTCAAAGCTATGGCAACCATTCAACCTATATTGTTCACTCACAAGTCTACCTACTTGATTCCACTACATTTATTGATTTCAAAGGAGATGAAGTTGGAATTTGTTTGTAAGGGTTATTTTGGCAATCCCTTATTAAATGATCCTTTCCACAATCTTTCCAATAAACTTCTACTTTCAATATGGGAGGTTGAGGACAATCTCTTATGAAATGATCTCCCCTACACCTATGACAAGTCCCCCTCTGAATGTTTCTAGGGTTTTGTCCATGATGGAGAGTGTTAATCTCTAAAAGAACAAGCTATCCTTGATGTTAGAGCACCTCTATATCAAGAACAACTCAAAACTTTTACCAATTTGGAGGATCAATACTAGATTATCAAAATCTTGGACTAACTGTGAAGAGAGTCACTACTTAGAAAGTCTGATGCACATAACTCACTCATTGACTGATAAAATGTGTAAATTTTTTTATAAAACTTTGCCCAAGGTGTTGTCTAAAGATTGCACACCTTCTCCAAGTTAACTCTTTTCAAAAGATTTTGTAGATATTGAGAAATGAATCAAACAATTCACCTATGTTTGAAATTGTTCTCTTGTATAGTTGATTTTGACACCTGCAACTTCTAACACATAGTTCTCCCAAATTAGAACCCATTTAAGCAAATGCTTTTAGCCATATATGTCTTACCTTCCAACTTAGATTTTCACTCCTCATTTGTGCAAAAATTTACACTGTGCACTGAGAACTGATCAATTCTTTGACCATCAAGACTGCGCCTGTTTCAGAAGACACTCAACACTTCTTCACATACAAATGTTTCTACACATAATTCTCTCAGCCAGTTTATAATTAGGCTCTCAAACTTTAACCATAGAAGCATTAACTATGGAATTAGACATCTACAAAAGGATTCTTGAATTGATCAAGCACAGAAGGAGAACACAGCAAAATATCGGACCTAACTTTTCCTTCTATTTAGAAAACTGTACATCTGAATGATGAGAGAGTTCTTCCTCACTTCTCAAGTGCCTAATGACTATTACAAAATCTAATTCTTCTAATCTCATGCTCTCTCATACTTGCCCCTGACTTTTTACTTGTATATATAGGCATATATGTACAAGCGCATGACATACAAAAGGTATAAGTGAGCTAACTACAAATTAATGTACATATGTATACAAGTCTTCATTTCTTGAACATGCTCTATCTTAAATCTTCAGTTGTTGATCTTTTCTTCATCCTTTGACTTCAAGTCTTTATCCAAAACATCAATTGGTGGTTGACTTGCACCAACAGCTCCCCCTCAATCATCAATTGAGGTTTTCTCTATCTTCTTTATACCTACCATGTCTTTAAATCTTTGTAGCTTTGGTCCATCCAAGCTTTTGGTTAGCATATATGCAATCTGATCTTTTGTTGAAGTATGTATTACTTCAATCACCTTTTCTCTTAAGAAGTGATACTGAATCTCGTGTTTAGTCCTAGCATGAAAAACAGGGTTAGCAGCTACATACAATGAACACATGTTATCTCCATGAATAGTGGGTGTACTTTGAGCGATGTCAAAACTCTTCATGAGAGTCTTCAACCATATGAATTCCTTTGCAGCTTCAACCACACCTTTGTACTTTTCCCCTTTAGATGATAAAGCAACTATGTATTGCTTCTTAGAACACCAAGAGATTAACTTATCTCCCACATAACACAAGTATCCATATGTTGATCTCCTATCATCAGGATTACCTGCCCAATCTGTATCACTATATATCTTGATGTTTGTGTCTGATGTAAAACCATAATACAAACCTTCCTTGAGTGTACCCTTAATGTAACTCAACACTCTTTGTATTGCAACCCAATGTTCTTTCCTAGGACAATGCATGAATTGAGACAATACTCCAATTGCATATGAAAAATCAGGTCTAGTTAGAGTTGCATAGATTAGACTACCAACCAGACGTTGATATACCTTCATGTCCTTGAATTCTTCTCCTCCATATCTGCTCAACTTATGATTCACCTCCATTGGAGTAGGTGTACCCTGCAATCTTCCATTTTAAACTTAATCAACAAGTTCTTCAAATACCTTTCTTGAGTTACATACACTCCATGTTGAGTATATGAGATCTCCATGCCCAAGAAATATGACAAGTTTCACAAGTCACTAATCTTCAACTCTTTCTCCATTTATTTCTTGAGGCTTTGTATGCCCTTCTCATTTGTACCTGTAAGAATTATATCATCAACATATATGCATATGTAAATAAACCCATCATCACTTGCTTTAACAAGCAAGCTACTATCAGCTTTAGATACTTGGAAACCAAGTTCCTTCAAGAACTTTACAAGTCTATAATTCCATGCCCTTGGGGCTCGCTTCAAACCATACAAATCTCTCTTGATCTTACATACATGTTCTGAATACCTTTTATCTCTAAACCCTTCTAGTTGCTCCATGAAAACATCATCTGAAATATAACCATTAAGAAAAGCATTCTTCACATCTAATTGACATAGTCTCCAACCTTTACATGCAGCAATGGCTATGAGTGTCCTGATGGTTGTCATCTTTGCCATAGGGCTATAGGTCTCATCATAATCTATAACATATTTCTGAGCATACCCTTTCACAACAAGTCTAGCTTTATACCTAGACACACTTCCATCTGCATACCTCTTTGTCTTGTAGACCCATTTGCAACCAATGATCTTCTGACTATTTGGTTTAGGAACCAAATCCCATGTCTCATTTTCTATTAATGCATCATACTCTTCCTGCATAGCTTTCTCCCAATTTTCCTTACCTTTTGCCTCTTCATATGTAGAAGGGTCTTCATTTGCTTTCACCATGTAAGCATAATCTTTAGTAGTCAAAAAAGAAGTGTCATAGCTATACCTTGTAGGTTGCCATTTGTGTCTTGATGACCTTGTGAGTTCTCCATTTCTTGAAGTTTCTGGTTCATCACATTCTGGATCAAACCTTGGTACTTCTTCAAATTCAACTTGTACTTCATTGTTCTCTTCTTCATCAAATATATGAACCTTTGATTTACCTTTCTTTTGATTCAAAACTTCTTCATTACTTGCATGATTATTGATTGTACCTGCATACCAAGTACCTTGCTCATCAAATGTAACATCCTTTGATACAAGGAATTGTGTTGTGGATGGACTCCACAACCTATAACCCATCTGTTTATCATCATATCCAATAAACACATACTTTTCAGCTTTAGGTTCCAATTTATGTCTCAACTAAGATGGCACATATGCATAAGCCAAACATCCAAACACTCTGCAATGATCTATGGTAGATCTCTTACCCCACCATGCCTCATATGGTGTCGTACCCTGCAAAGCTTTACATGGTAACCTATTGACAAAATATGTAGTTGTATTTACAACCTCATCCCACAAATAGTTTGGACAATTTTTCTCCTTCATCATTGATCTTGCAAACTCAACAAGAGTTCTATTTCTCCTTTCTGCTACACCATTTTTTTGAGGAGACTACCTGCAAGTAACTTCCTTTTTTCTACCTGCATTCCATAAGTAATCACTGAACTCATTAGAGAAATACTCTCCCTCTCCATCTGACCTTCAACTTTTGACCTGTGATTCTTTCTGCATACATATGATCATGTTTGAATGTATTAAATACCTCTTATTTATCTTTGATCACATAGATAATGATCCACCTGGTAGCATCATCAACATAAATGGTCCCCACACATCTGTGTGTACCAACTCAAGCTTTTCTGAATACATAAATCCATGCTTAGAATATGATTGCTTATGAGCCTTACCTAATTGACATGCCTCACATCTGTATGTCATATGTTGACCTGCAACATTAGGCAATCCAAGCACTGAACCATTGTTATCCATATCCTTAATACCTCTTTCATTGAAATATCCAAGCCTTTAATGCCAAAGATCTAACTCAGAGATCTTATGTCCTCCATAAGTAAACAAGGCATGACCAACATTACCTTGAATCTTCAATGTGAAGAGTCTTCCTTCTTTCTTCCCTGAAACAATTTGTTTATACCCATTGCTAGGATCTTCCACAAAAACTCCATCATTAGTGAACCTTATTTCATAACCTTTTTCAACAATTTGTCCTACACTTATCAGATTCTTTGGAATTGTAGGAACATACAAGACCTTACTCAAGAGAGTACTTCCATCCTTGGCCTTCACTGATCCAATTGACTTCACATTGTGCTTTGTATTATCACCTGTTTGAACTACATAATTAGTTACCTTATTCTCCAAATCATTCATCAAATCTATGTTACCACTCACGTGATTGCTACACCCTAAGTCAATGTAGAAGACTCTTTGATCTTCACTTTGTCTTTCACAAGTTGCATTCATGATTAAGGTTGAATCCTCCTTCTGATCTAAAGCATAATTGTAGTAGGTATTGTTGTAGGATTGACTTTGGAAACCTCTACCAGCATTTCTTCCAAAGTAACCTCTACTACCTCTACCTCTGAAATTACCTCTTTAGTTTCTGACACCTCTTCCTCTTGAATTAAAATTCTGATTATATCCTCCATTATTCTGATTATTATGCCAACAATCATGAGCTAAATGACGTGTCTCACCACAAATCTAGCAAGCTTTGGATCCATCTTTGTTGCTTCTGCCTCTTCTTCTACCTTTCCACCTCCTCTTCCTCTTAGGAAGTTGGCTGGCTAGTTGTACCTTCTTCTTCATTTACTTGTTGCTTGCCTTTGCTATTCTTCTTCTTATCCATTGAATACATTGCTTGACCTGTACTCTTATCACCATCACCTTTGACATCCTGCCCAAAAGTTAGCATGTGTCCTAGCAACTGATTTAAATCAGGAGTGAAATGATCTAGTGACAATTCAGTAGACAAAATGAATGGCTTCCATTTCTCATGTCCTCGCAAACGTGTGAGAATTTGCCTTACCAATTTATCCTCCTTGATATCTTCATCAACTGCTCTTAATGCATCTGCAATGTCCTTCATCCTTGTTACATAATCAAAAATAGATTGAGAGGCCTTCTTCTTGAATGTGGTAAACTATGCCCACAAAGATGCCTTCCTTGACTTTGTAGTGTTTTGGAAATGCTCCTCCAAAGCATTCCATATGTCACTTGCACTTTCAAGTCCTCTACTATGAGGTAGCAAGTAGTCATTGACTCCCATGTAGATAATGCTCCTTGCTTGAGCATCTCTCTTCATCCAAGTCTTCAAATCTAAGAGTTCATCCCTAGTTGGAACACTAGGATCTCTTAATTGTGGTTTTTCTTCTTCACCTGTGATATAACCTATGAGGTCTTTGCTCATGAGATGAGGTTCCATCCTCATTGACCATGCTGGATAGTTTTCTTTATCCAATTTCTCTATCTGAAGAGAATCTCCCATCCTTTCTTCACCTTCTGCAAACTTTATGAGGAATAAGTGTACATTTACTTCGAATGAAGTTCCTTTTGATCTTTTTGATAGCTTCAAACCTCCTTCTCAAGCTTTCTCTTTAAATTTTCACCTTTTGAGCCTTCAAGTGTTGATTCTTTTATGACTGCAGCATTCGGGGTCCTCCTTTCTTCTATTTTGATAATTCTTGCTCTGATACCACTGATGGAGAGTGTTAATCTCCAAAATAACAAGCTATCCTTGATTTTAGAGCACCTCTATATCAAGAACAACTCAAAACTTTTACCAATTTGGAGGATCAATACTAGATTATCAAAATCTTGAACTAACTGTGAAGAGAGTCACTACTCAAAAAGTCTGTTGCACATAACTCACTCATTGACTGATCAAATGTGTAATGTTTTTTATAAAACTTTGCACAAGGTGTTATCTAAAGATTTTGCACCTTCTCCAAGTCAAATCTTTTCAAAAGATTCAATAGATCTTGAGAAATGAATCAAATAGTTCACCTATGTCTAAAACTATTCTCTTGTATAGTCGATTTTGACACCTGCAACTTCTAACACATAGTTCTCCCAAAGTAGAACCCGTTTAAGAAAATGCTTTTAGCCATAGATGGCTTACCTTCCAACTTAGATTTTGACTCCTGATTTGTTCAAAAATTTACACCGTGCACTGAGAATTGATCAATTCTTTGACCATCGAGATTGCACCTGTTTCAGAAGACACTCAACACTTCTTCACATACAAATGTTCTTACACATAATTCTCTCAGCTTGTTTACAATTAGGCTCTCAAACTTTAACCATTGAAGCATTAACTATGAATTTAGACATCTACAAAAGGATTCTTGAATTGATCAAATACAAAAGAAGAACACAACAAAACATTGGATGCAACTTTTCCTTCTATTTAGAAAACTTTACATCTGAATGATGAGAGAGTTCTTCCTCACTTCTCAAGTGTCTAATGACTATTAAGACATCTAAATCTTCTCATCTCATGCTCTCTCATAATTGCCCCGACTTTTTACTTGTATATATAGGCATATATGTACAAGCTCATGACATACAAAAGGTATAAGTGAGCTAACTACAAATTAATGTACATATGTGTACAAGTCTTCATTTCCTGAACATGCTCTATCTTCAATCTTCAATTGTTGATCTTTTCTTCATCCTTTGACTTCAAGTCTTTATCCAAAACATCAATTGGTGGTTGACTTGCACCAACAGTCCCCCCGTGTTTCTTTGTGCTGGTACAAATTTGTTTGTGACAAACATGAATGTTGTAGGATCCATCTCATAATTCCCATTGTTGTTTTGATAGGACATGTATTGATTTTCTTTTTTTGAACTCTATGTCTCATCAACATATTTCGCATTGTAAGATGTTGAACATATATCTTTTGAATCATAATAGTACATTGACATTGTTGGAGTAATGGATCTCTCCATGTTTTCTTCTAGTGGTAAATATTAAGGGTAATGGTTGTTGACCTAAAAGAGGTTGAGGTGTATCATGATTTTGTTTATCTTTCATTTGATAGATGTTTTGTTGGTGTATTCTTTCTCTTTCTATTGAGTTATTGATTTCCCCACTTTGATTATTCCAATATCTTTTTGGTTGAAAAAATTGTACCACCTTTTTGTCTCCTTGAAAGAATTTTCTAGGTTTTTGACAAAAGTTTGTTTGATGATCCCCTCCATGATTAAAGCATTTAATGTTTTGATGTCTTTGTTGATTTTTTTGTTGTAAGCCCAACCCTAGATGTTTTGCAATGGCTGTGTTATTTTATTTTCTCTTGATGTGGACAATTCACTTGATAATAGATCTTGACCCCTATTATCATCTATGTATATGGCTTCATTGATGCACTCATCTAAATCTCTATATCTTCTACAATATACCATTTTTCTAAGTTGTGCATTTATCAATCCTTCTATGAAGAATGATATTCTCTTTTGCCTGGAGGTCTCTCTTGAACACTGCACCTATCTAGGTACTGTTTAAAACTTATTGCAGCCAATCTCATAGATCCAGTGGGATTTTGTTTAAAGGAATGTATTAAAGTAGAAGTATCATGTTTAATACCTCTCTTAGAAAACTTGCTTATAAAATCTTGATAGAAAACTTGAACATTATAAAAAAAAATATTTTTAATGGTTGAAATCACATGAGAGCTGACTGATATTGAGTAAAGTAATCCTCTACCTCCTCTACCTTTAAAATTTGTTTGAAGTTTGCCACATGATCATAGGGATCAGTGGATCCATCATATGGATTTCTCATGCTTTTCACCAATTGACTTGGTCTTAATCTTTTGTATTGTCCCACATATCTATCCGTGTTGTTCCTCCATGGTATATTGAGGTTAGATTCATTTTTTCTATCATTTCTCATGTTTCTAGGTTGTTGGTGTTGGTTTTTGTTAACCCTAATTGGAGGTATTTATGGATTTGCAAAAATATTCTCCATGTACCCCTTTCTTGGTTGGTTATTTTGCCTATTGTTTTGATTTTGTCTATTGTTTCTTTGTGTCTCAAACTCAAAATTATTAGGGTTTAATTGTTCTTCATTCATTTATTGTGGTTGAGGACTCCTCTTAGGAAATATTGTTTTGTTTTGATTAATGTAAGAACTTTTAAGTTCCTTCACAAGTTTCCAAAATCTTTTCCCTTCCTCATTTACAAATGTAGGAGATTCCCTAGGTTCATGGTAGTTTTTCAAAACCCTAATTTTCATATGTGATGGGAAATTGCTTGAGTCTAGGTGTGATGTGCAATAGACATCTCCTGTGTCAGGGTTCATGTAGAGAAAAGTGTCTATGTGATCACATGTGATCTTGATTACTTGCTCTTGATGAGTATAGATTGACTGACCTCTAGGATTTAGAGTCTCCTCTGCATCTTCCTCTCTCACAAATCTCTTGTTTGGTAACTCTTCTTGATCATTTATGTTCTCAGGATCTATTGTGATAATGTGGGTTATTCCATCCCTTTCTATGTATTGATTATTAATGAATTGTGTTATAGGAGTCATGTTAAAGAGAGAACTTGACCTAACTCTTGCAACATATCTTTGGATTCCATCTTTGTAGATGTAAGTTCCAAATCTATTTGTAAAATAATACTTCAAGATGTTCATATAATCTCCTTCACTTCCTTGCTCTTCCTACATCCTATCTGTAGGTTCTTGTGAGGTCATAGTGTCTAAATCTTGGTTGTGGTCAAAATTAGGGTATGGCTTTGGTATCACCTTTCCTCCTCTTAGTTTCATGGAAAATGTTATTTAATGAGTCTGTTACATTTTGAGTATTTTCGACAACGATAATCAACTCCAAATTCAATATTCTTTTCCTCTCCAAACACTTTGATTACATATGTTTTCAAAAAGATTCAAGAAAATTGTGACTTTTTCTATCGTCCAAAAAGTTATGATTCTTTGAAAGATTTTGTAGAGCAAATTTTCACCAAGTGTGTTATTTTTTATTTCTATTTTCTCCTAATAATTTCTATGAATTTTATTTTTCTTTCTCAAGAAATGTCCAATATTTTCTTCCAATTTTCTCTTGAGAAAATGCAATTTTCTTCCAATTTATTTCCAAAAAGTCATGATGTCCTCCTCTTATTTTTGTGTTTCACTCAGGAATTACAATTCTCTCCACGTTTGAGCAAAATGTTGTGATTTTTATCCAAAGAACTCATGATTTTCTCACAAATTCACAATTTTTTTTCAATTTCATTAGGTCCATTTTTTTCTAAGTTATTTTTCACAAGATGAATCAAGAAATTCTCGCTTTTCTCTCAAAAATCCCAAAAAAAAATTTCACAATTTTTTCAAGCATTTATATCATTGAAAGGTACAAAGGGTCATGTTTTTCTTTGTGTTCACTCCAAAAGTTTCCTGAATTTTCTAAGTGTTTTGTTATTAAGAAGATATCACAAAATCCTGATTTCCTCCCTCTTCCCAGTATCAAAAAGTCACGATCTTTTGCGAGTGGGAACCAAAAAAACACAATTTTCTTCTATTTTTCTTTAAAATATATTTTTTGAAATTGTTTACTTTGTAAATGAATTTTTTAATTATTTTTATCTAGAAAGTCTCAATTTCTTCCCCCTCAAGGTCAACTTGAAAAGTCATGATTGTCTCTTCCAACTTTGATACCATGTTTTTGTGTGTTTTTCTAATGCTCACTGTTTAGCCAATCAAAGTCAAAGTGGTCAAGGTCAAAATGGTCAAAGTCAAAGTGATTAAAGTCAAAGTGGTCAATTGTAAAACGGATCAAAGGTCAAAGTGATGTCATTGCAAGCGATGCATAGGTGGTGCAAAAGTGCAAAGTGGTGCACAAGTGACCGAGAACAAGGGTGCACAGGTAGTGCACAAACAGTTGTTTACAATAGTTTTGTTAAGAAGTTGAATGCAGGTTGTAGATTGTCTTGATGTAAGGTCTTCAAGGGTTTTAAAGTGTTTGGAAGGTTTAGGTGAATCCTCCCTTAGACACACATATTGAAAAAATGAAGGCAAAAGTAAAGGCATATGATGAGGAAGCGATACACAAAAGTGTATGTATCCCCCTCATTTCAAATTTTGTTTTTCTCCTAAAGTTACTATAGGAAAAAATAGGGAGTCATTGGCTGTACACATTTTTAGACATTCTTGGGACATCAAAGTGGGCACCAAGATCTGTTACCAGTTAGGAGTGATGTATGTAAGTGAATCGACACACAAAGCATGGGCATTATTCTTGGACTTCGACTACACAAGTGGGAGCATAGTACTAAGAGAGAAGAGCAAGAGACATGGAGCAGTGCGACACAGAGAAGCAAGTGTGAGCAAAATGTGCAAGAAGTGTGATCTAGGGTGTAGAGAAGGAGTGCACAAAACTAGTAAGCAAGGCAATCAAGGTGGCACAAGGTACCATTGAGGAGGTTTGCGCATCGATAGAAGGTTTCTCTCCCTCCTACCTTATTGGAAGCTTCAGTGCAAGGTGCGCACAGGAGCAAGCTCTTGGAGAAGGTGGAGGTTTGGTGCAAAGAAGGTTGGCATCATAAGGAACTTTGGGTATCTTATGTTGAAAATCAAGTCTCTTTCATGCAAAAAGGCTCAGCCACGAGTTTTGCAAGTGGACCAATAAAAAGGGAGGACCCAAAGTCATGGAATCAAGTTAGGAGCTCCACCAAACTCAATCAAATTCAAATCTCATCAATCAGCCACCAAAAAGTGCACCTACATTGATTGGTGGGTGGTTAGCTAGATTGTAGGAAAAGTTAAACTCTATATAAGCATAATCTCACCTTTGTTTCTTGAGTTGTATGCATTTCACAAGTTTCCCACTTAGTTTAGTAAAGTCATAAACTCCAGCAAGCAGCCCCCTTGCTTGCTTACCTCATTTTCTCATGCTTTTTCTCTTCTCTATCTAAAGGTGTAGTTAGGCTTTTCCAAATCTGATTGTACCAGATTGCAAACATTGTTTGCTCTCTCATTATACTTATTTTCATTGATTTCAAGGTTCATTTAGTCTCTCATATTTGGTTTTCCACTTCAAATCCTCCTAAAAGAGGTGTAAAGAAAATGTAAAATTTCAAACAATCAAGTAGAGGACTATTAATTTGAGTACTCAAGTTACTTTTATTACCATCCCTTCTCCTCAATTGTCTGAACTTTTACAAGGCATTCAATTTCTTGGCTTCCTAATCCTTATTGAAAAGAGAATTCCTGGCATATCCTTCTTTCATATTTGATATCCACACGGGGCACCAAAAAAGATGTTTCACCATTCCCTTAAGAACATCTATCTCATTGTAGCAATAGTGACTACATGGAACTTCAATAGGAAAAAGAAATGTTTTCAAATTATCAATCAAAGAACAAGTTAACCCGATTGTTTCTTAAAGACTAATGCAATAAACCACAAATCAATCATTCACAAAATATATAAGTCAAACTTGAGATGAGATCTATTAAGAATCGATAGAAAGTAAAGTTGATAAAAATACAATTTTTAGTAGCACAAATTTTTGTTGGAGTTAGACGTCTGCGGAAGCATGCAAACAACACAAGGAAGAAGAAGAAGAAGCTTGGAGCACAACACACAATACTGAGTGTATTACCAATAGAATGTACAAAAATAAGTAGCCCGTTAGGGCAATAGGCATATATACAAGCCGGGGGAAAAACCCTCCTAAAGGGGGAAAAAAGTTTCCCGACAGTCCTAGAGTGTTGACACACATAACTACCTAAATATATACACAAATCCCCCCTGGGAGTGATGCAGTGAACAAGGAGCTGGCACTTATGTATAAGGAAGTGCCAAGCTATGTGGAATCAATCCACAAAAGTAAGTAAGCCCAAAGCTTTGCGGAAAGCTTCAAACTTCTCCCTAGGCAGAGCCTTCGTAAAAAGTTGTGCAATGTTCTCTTGTGTGGGCACATATGCCAAGCTGATCTCTCTAGCAGAGAACCTCTCCCTGACATAATGATAATGCACCTCTATGTGCTTAGTGCGAGCATGGAACACATGGTTCCTCGCAACTGCCAATGCGCTATGATTGTCAATGAAGATGGTGGTGGCAAAAGACTGACCAACACCTAAATCTGCCATAAGGTGTCTGAGCCACACACACTCAACAATCATTGTGAAAGCTGCCCTATACCCAACCTCATAACTCGAAGTGGCCACAGTAGGTTGTTTCTTGCTCAGCCAAGATATGCATGAGCTACGAAGCATGAAGCAAAAACCACTAGTGGACACACAAGTGTCATAGCAACGAGCCCAGTCAGAGTCAAAAGATACATGCAAATTTGGCAGTAGGGATCCTCCCTTGGGATAAAACAACCCAAGTAGTTGGGTATCACTGAAGTAGCGAAAGATGCGCTTAACTACCTGCCAATGCTTGACACTTGGGCAATGCATAAACCTGCTCATCTGTGAGGCATCAAACTGAATATATGACCGAGTAATGCATAAATAAAGCATCCAAGAGCTTACTGATAGAGAACAACATCAAATGCATCTCCAACATCATGAAGACTCAATCGTGAACTGTCTCCATATGAGTGGAAATAGGCTTACAGTCTTCAAGGTCAAAACACTCCAATAATGTGTCAATATATTTTGTTTGACACAAAGCCACTCCACCATCAACATGCATAAATTGAATGCCCAAATAATGATGCAAATGCCCCAAATCAGACATCTCAAATGAGGCATTCAAATCAGCCTTAAAATCAGCAATATGCTTCTCATGAGGACTAGTAGCATCATGTCATCAACATACACCATAATGATCAGAAGTACATCAATAGCATGCTGTACATATAAGGTGCTCTTAGTTGGATTGTTCTCAAAACCATGTGCAATCAGATAGGCATGTATCTTTTCATACCAAGCATGTGGTGCTTGGTTTAAACCATATGATTCCTTCTTTAATCTGCACACCTGTTTTTTGTGCCCTTTTTGCACAAAGTCATGGGGCTGAAAAACCTACACTTCTTCATGTAAGTCACCATTCAGAAATGTTGTTTTAATGTCCAACTAATGTACATTCCAACCATGATGATCTGCAAGTGCACAGATGCTATGAACAATAGTCATTCGGCAAGTAGGAGCAAAGGTTTCATCAAAATCAATGCCTCTTTCCTATGCATAACCCTTTGCAACAAGCCTAGCCTTATATTTGTCAACTATTCCATCAGGTTTACACTTTAGCTTGTATGCCCACTTAGTGCCAAAGGCCTTCTTGCCAAGAGGCAAGTCACATAAAGGTGAGGTACCATTTTTCATGATAGCATCATATTCAGATTGCATTGCAGCCATTCAATGTTTAGGATTTTGTGCTTCATCAAATGAAACACGTTCACTCTCATCACAAAGACTAGAGGCAGCCATAGCATAGCGATTTGATGCAAAAGAGGCACTATGAGAGCCTCAATGAGTACAATATGATAGAGGTGCATCTATTTTTTTGTCATGCAAAGTTTGCACCAGCATTTTGGAATAGTTTTTACCTGCTTAATATCAGCACTCTCATCAACTAGTGCATCATGTAAATCTACATAAGAAATGGAATGATCTGCATCACCACATAAAACCTGTAAAGGCTGAGAAGTTGCCTCATTAGGACGAGCACTAGACTGTCCACCTGTAAAAAGAGAAAGGAAACTATCATACATGTCTTTGGAGCTAATAGATGTCTCCTTAGTACATGAAAGTAAGGGTTGAATAGCATCTTCCACAAAAACAACATCACGGCTAACCAGAATGTGTTTAGTCTATTGATGATACAGATGATAGCCTTTGCTTTTAGAACTGTACCCTGCAAAATACATTTTACTACTTTATCATCCAATTTTTTGCGATGTTCATGCACTAATGCATATGCCAAACAACCAAAAACATGCACATGAGCAACAAATGGCTTGCATGCATGCCAAGCCTCATATGCAGTGATAGACTATAACGCTTTAGTGGGACACCTGTTAAGTACATATGAGGCACACATGACGGCCTCAATCTAGAAACTATGTGGTAAAGCCTGACTCTTGACAATACACCTCCCCATCTCCATGAGTGACATGTTCTTTCATTTAGCAACTCCATTCTATTAAGGTGTATACATCACTGTACACTGATGTTTTATCCTGCATTCATCCAAAAATGCATTAAAGTCAAAAGACATCTATTCCCCCCTCTATCAGAATGGAGGGTGCCCATTTTACATGCTGACAGATTTTTAGCCAAAACCATAAACTGTTTGAAGCACATAAATACTTTGGACTTTGTCTTCAATGGATATACCCATGCATGCCTAGAAAAATCATCGATGAAAGTCACGAAGTAAAGATAGTTCCCAAAAGAAGGTGTCTGCATAGGACCACAGACATCACTATGTACAAGCTGCAATTTTTGAGTAGCCCGAACTGAACCATTTTTTGGAAAGGAGCAAACTAGCAAAATTTAGATGACCAAAACATGCATGCCAAAGCTTTGCATCTGACATAGCATAAGAATCGTGTATTGCACATGCTAAATCATTTACAGATCTTTCATAGTCTATGAGATTATACAACCCATGATATAAAATGCCAAAAGCAACAATCATGTTGCATTTGACAGATCATGAATTGTACATCTCTCATCAACAAATTTCACAACCAAGTCAATCTTGGCTAATGTAGAAACTGATAACAGATTCTTCTTGATCCCTGGCACAAACAAAGCATCTGACAAAGTGAAGGATTTACCATCAACGGTAGTCAAATTGATCTTACCAACTCCCATAACAGGATAAGAGGATTTGTTGGTGCATGTAACAATATTCCCTATAGGGGCAGGCTTGAGTGAAGAGAAGAAATTGTGCTGCGAGGTAATATGTTTGGTTGCCACATTATCAAAATACCAAACATATGAGTCTTTGCAGACATGCACTACTCATGAGAAGATGGGTCAAAACTACAAATAGTAGTAAACGCTCATTCTTCTTCCTCCACAAGATTAGGAGACTCTATTTTTAGTGTAGAGGCCTCGAAAACAACCATTTAGGCCTCTTTCTTCTTTGCCTCTTTAGTAGCCAGTTTTGGACAGCTCTTAATGACATGATCATTTGCTTTACAGTATTTGCAAAACAATTTCTGCTTTTTTTATTTCTTCTCATGTTTTTCTTCCTTCTTTGAATGTGCAGTATTTGCAGATTTCTGCTTACTAGTAGAAGAGATCCATTTTCCTTTTCCCTTCTGACTAGCAAGGAAAGCTTGATCTACAACACGCATAATAAACTTGTTCTGTCTAGACTGGTCTTGCTACAACAAAAAAAAACTAACTCTTCAAATCTTAAGACATTTGGATTGCCTTTCATCATCAAACGAAGAGTAGAAGCAAAACGCTGATATGAGTTGGGAAGGCCATTCAAAATAGTTTGCACAAGTGAATTGTCAGGAAGGACTTCATATGCAGAAATCAATTGTTCCTTCAAATCCTTGATCTTTGTCAGAAAACTATCCATAGAATCACCTTCATTCATGTGCTCACTCTCCAACTATTTTCAGAGGTAAGCAACACGAGCCTCATTCCTAGCCTAGTACAATGTGATAAGTGTATTCGAAGCATCAAAGTGAATGTGACAAATAATGGCACGTTTGACAGACAAAGCTATCAATGCATGTGCCTGAGCATCCCTCCCATCCCAACAAATTTTCTTTACAGTCCGTGCAATAGAAACAACAACATGAACAAGAATCTAAAGAATATCACTATCTTCGATACCTTTTGCATCAGCTTTAGTACCTGCAATTGTAATAGTTGTAGGTGTGATAGGACATTTTTCAACACCCTACACAATGTTCCACAGTCCTTTTGCAACCAATACATGTCGCATCATATAAGCCCATACGGGTAGTTGGTACCATCCGACTTATCCTCAACTTCCAACATATGGAATACATCATTGCTTTTAGCCATGGTCGGTGACTAAAATACCTTGATGCAAAAAATTGACTGTATTTCAAAACGTTGAATAGGACAAATTCTTCTAAACCTGTAGTAGACTTTGAGACGCTTATAGTGGCGAACCGAAAAAAGGATATACCTTTAGCACAAAAAGACAAAATAGCCTACACAAGCACTGTGATAGTGCGTTCGAAGGCCAAAGCGAGCTCAGATCACGATTTCAGCACTGCAAAGCCAAGCCGTTTTGATCTCTAGAGCACCTTGAGTATGCTCACCAAAATTCATGTGATTTTGAGATTACAACCGGAGAGGTGTCGACGATGCCCTAGATGAAGTGGCAACTTGCTCTGATACAAACTTTTGGAGTTAGACCTCTGCAAAATCACATGAACATCACAAGGAAAAAGAAGAAGCTTGGAGCACAACACACAATACTGAGTGTATTACCAATAGAATGTACAAAAATAAGTAGCCCATTAGGGCAATAGGCGTATAAACAAGTTGGGGGAAATAACCTCCTAAAGAGGGAAAAAAGTGCCCCGATGGTCCTAGAGTGTTCACACACATCACTACCTAAATATATGAACACTTTCTGCAAAGTTATTGGTGGAAACTTGAAATGATCATAGCTCTGATTATAGCACCAAATTGCTTATTCCATGCCATTTTTCATGTAGAATCCAAATATGATATTAAAAAGTACTTATCTTGAGTAAAACGAATGACAAGATTACTTCGAAACAAACAACTTTCTCCAAATCAAGAAAAGATATTCTCACAGATCCTTAAACTCAATATGGATCTCACACACAAGTCTTAACTCACTCTACAATTGAATGATCAAACAAACAACACACAACATGTCACACAAGTTATCTCACAAAGACACCATGATGAAGAAGAAGATACACAACCAAAGAGAGAGCTCTATTCTCAAGAAGGAAAAGTTACAAATGATAGTGTGTCCCCATTTCTTCTTTACATTGACATATATGCTAGTTTCGAAATGAACTACTTTCTCACTTCTCGACTTCTAGATCTCTATCTCTAGTATCCAATAACCTTCTAATTTTGTACATAGCTCTATCACAACTCAAGAAAGACTCTTCTTGAGTTTTACAAAATTAAGAGCTTTCTAACTCTACTTTTTGGCTATTTACAAGAAAGAAAAGTATTTCTTTTAGATTATTCCTTCAACACTTACCAAGGATGAGTTCACGAGGGAACCATTCTTTGTGAAGCCACTATTTGATGGAATCAAATGGTGGGCATGGGCCAAAAATTTGGTTGATTAGCTAAGTCTTTTTAAGTTCCTCCCAATTTTTCAAAATTTCTACCTTTGATAGGGAGAAAATAGTGGTTTGATCCCAAAAAATGGGAGAGAATCACTACTTCCTTTTTCCCTATCAGAGGAACAGTGTTGTTGATCACAAGGGATGGAGCCACCATACCTTGACACAAACTTTTTCAAAGCATTCTTTGCAACCACAATTCATACTTCAGAAGAGATTTGAATCTAATCAAAAGTAGCCTTGATTACATAAGAATTCGACTTGCTAGAAGTGCAAGGAGAATATTAGTAAGAAACGGAAAGAGAAAATGGGTTGCCTAGAAAAGGAGTGACAATATGCACAAACAAAATGTTTTTCAGCTGTATGATTGGTTAGTCCACAAATAGAACAAGGATAAGGGTCTTGTGATCTCCCCTACCTTGTCCCTCGAAGCTATGTAAATGCACTAGAGGAGTCCTCTAGATGCATGAGCCCCAAATCATTGTAACATAATTCCTGTAAAATAGTAGGAAGCTAGAGATTAGTCAATAAAGTGACGGTCTCATGTGTGAAAGGACCATTCTTTGGGTACATGTATATAAGTCACTTTGTGACTCTTTGTAAAGACTTTTTGCCATTGTGAAGAAGGAGAACTAAAATTTCAAATTTGCTTCTTCCCTACTGATTTCCATCTTCTCTATGATCTTTTATGTGTGTGTAATGATGGAAATGTGTGTAGAGGACTGTTGTCTATCCCTTCCCATCACTTTTGAACTACTGTAATGTGTGTGTGAACCAACAGGAGTGATGGAGTGAGTGTAGGTGTTTCCCACCATTCACTCTTTTGGGCATAACTTGAAGAGTTGTTTCCATATTTGAGTGAAAATACTACTAATAGATGCATGTCATTGAGAGCTTCGAAATGAACCCAGTAATGGCCATATTTGGAGTTTGGATCTAGGAGAAACATTCGAATTTGTGCTTACTACTCTAAGTGGTATCGTGGCAAACATTTCCAGAGATTTAGTGAGTTGGAAAGGTAGTTTAGTCTTTTCACATGCATTGTAGCTTAGCAACTTCACTTTCCATCATGTGTGCACACATCCTCATACACTTGGTTCATGTGGTTCTTCGGATTGATAATTAAACGTGTATCGATCCACCACTATATGCACTTGTGGGGCAAATGAGATTTAGTCTCTTTAACACAAGTCTCTAAGACTTCGTGACTTAGATACACACATTTTTGGCGCCATTGTCAGGGAACAAACTTAACCAAGGTGCCTTCGTGATGGTTATAGATCTGGAGTGAAGGAATCGTACTTGTAGAACTGAATTCGTTCAGTGGCAAGTAGTTAAGCACTTCAGCACTTGTTACTTCACATCCTTGAGGTGTGTGTAATGAGTTTTTAGGTTTAGGGTTAGGGGTGAGGAAGAGAGGGAAGAGTTAGGGTTAGCTTAGAGAGAGAAGTGGAGTAGGATGAAGTGGAATCATAAAAAAAAATCTCAAAAGAATTTCCAATATTAGTATAGAGTAGGCTTCAAGTATCACAAACTATAAAAACCAAAAAAAAAAGCTCATTTGACACTAGTGCAGGAACTGGTATCGTGTGCAGGCAGCGATCGGTATCGCCAGCTTAGTATCACGCAAAGTGAGCCAAAGAGAGGAGTTGGGAGCATACATTTGGGTCAAGGCATACTTGAAGGTAATCTGCACAAGTTCTTGATAATAAAATCAATTCATAACCACAACCACACGTGATTTGAATCATTTCCGGTATTGCGAGGTAGGACAGAGAGTTTTGGGAGATTTTATGAGAGAGGCACAGGGTCAAGAGTAAGGAGGGGATAGAGCTAAACATATTTGCATAAAAATTTTTTGAGTTTAGAGCGATTTTGGCTAAAGTATCGTGGTCGATCGAGTTTTGGTATCGCGATACCAAAATTCCCTAGTATCGCGATACTCGCCTCGTATCGTATCACCGCACACCACTTGAAGTATCGTGATACCACTCTGGTATTGTATCATCAAGTTGGTATCGTGATTGTGATCAACCGATGGTATCGTATCGCCTCAGTCACGGTATCGTATCGTCGACCGAGTGGTATTGTATTGCCTATTTAGTATCATATCGTCCAAGAAGGTGGTATCATATCGTTTGACCCATTTGGTATCTTATTGCGAGAATTTTAGTATCGTATCGTGCAAAGTTTTTGTATCGTATTGCCACTTGCACTAGTATCTTATCGCGAGAATTTTAGTATCATATCGAGCAAAGTTTCGGTATCGTCTCCTCACTTGCACTAGTATCATATCGCGAGAGTATTAGTATTGTATCATGTAAAGTTTCACTATCGTATCGTCACTTGCAATAGTATCGTATCACGAGAACTTTAGTATCGTATCATGTGACTTGTTGGTATCATATCATGTAGTGCACAAGTATCATATCGTGTAAAGTTTCAGTATTGTATCGTCCACTAATTTAGTATCATATCGTCATATGCAGAGGTATCGTATCCTCTTAATTCATGGTATCATATCGTGCTAAGACCAATATCGTATCGTCTGAGTAGTATCGCCCAGAGTGGTATTGTCCAGAGCCTATCAAGCCATTTGAGGGAAAAATTAGAGGTAATTGAGGAGCCCATTGTGGGAAAGTGGGAAAACAATATAGGCCCAGGAGGGTGGATGAACTTGAGATCGGGACGTGTGCTAAGTAACCGGAGGAGTGTTATTTCATTGGTAGGAAGTGCAATACAGGCAAGTCATCACTCTATCTATACTGACACCTCTAGTGACTCAAAGCAAGAGATACCAATGGCTTCAAAAGACAAGCAAGGTTCAATCCCTAGGGGGAACTTCATGTCAACAGTAGAGGGGGAATACCACACCTCTTTGAATTATATGTCCACTAATCCCCAAGGGATCCCCATCTATTTAGATGGTTTAAATAGGTTAGTAGGCAGGATGGTGAATTCCACTGAATCAGCAATAGTGCCCACACCTATAGTCAAGTACGAAGGAGGACTGTACATGGACAAGTTAGGTCACATCTACGTGGTAACAAAACACCCAGATCAGATCAACGAGAGAGGAATATTGGCAAGGAAACTCGGGAAGACTGGACCCGGAAGAGTTAATAACTACACCAAGAGGCAAATCAGTGGTGAATCGAGTCTTGAGAGGGGATTTGATGCCTCAAGATGATTACTTATTAGAGGTCTACTTGATCCACGGATCAGATTTATTGTTCCAAAGCGACTCACCCACACGCGGATAGGAGGAAAGCCCAATAACTTTCTATGAGTTAAAAGATTCTGAAGAGGAGTCTAGAGTCACATACCTAGACAAGAAGCAAAGAAGGTATTGGCCGGTAGATGTAATGGATAGGGCTCAATTGAAGTATATGGGGTTGCCTGTATTCCCTTTGCGAGAGCAGGCAACTACCTCCCATAATCCCTTTGGGACACATCAAAAGTTAGAAAATACAATGTCGGGACAGACTAGTCAATGGAGCATTCCTAACTGAGCCCATGTGCAATTCACAATGCCAAGGTTGCAATCACACAATCAAACCCACCCTGGACTAGGCAACCAACATCGGCCACGAGTGACACCAAGACCACCATTAGGACTGCAGCTTGGAATACCTCCAATTAGACCAACAATTCCTGTAATGCCTAGACCACCAAAACCCATAAGAAGACTAAGACCAATTCAAGTAGCTAAGTGTATGAGAAATCATTATGACGGAATGGGAGAACCTTACAATCACATAGTTGAATTTAAACAAGTTCTATGGGATGAGAAAGTCGATGATTTCTTTGTGTAGTATGAGTCCTTCAGACTTACTATCACAGGGATGGCTTTGACTTAGTTCCAACCATTGGATCCCAATAAATTTGGAGATATTGAGCAATTTTTTTAGGAGTTCATTGGAGAATTAACCAAGAGAGGGATTAAACACAACTATTCATCCTTAATCCACAGCTTTAAACAAAATCCAAATGAAATTGTGAAACAGCTGCCCGGAGGTTCAATCAATATGTCGATAGATGTCCAGCAACAAAAAGACCCACTCGGCCAAAAATGATATCACTATTCTTAGACGGACTGACAAATGGGACATTGAGAACCCTAGTCTACGTGAAATGACTTCAGACGTTGAGCGAGTGCCTTCAAGAGTGTATGAAATAAGGAAGACAAGAAGAACACAATAGGTAGTAAGAAACCTAAGGAACTTGAACTTCAGAAAGAAACCCTCGTTACACCGCAAAAACTAGAACCAAACAAGCTAGGATCAATTTTGGCAGACCCGAGACCCAATGATTTGGATATGTGGTTAAAAGCTTACAAAGTGAGGATCACAACTGGACCCAACATAGAGCAGCACGGAAAAATTTACCCATATGGAGAGTTGGAAAAAGAGAGACTTACTATATGTAGGAAACTCATAGAAATTGCTTAGACCACTCTAGAGAAGACTATCCCTACCCTACCTGAGACGAGAATATCCAAAATCAATACAATGATTGTCTTCAAACCAAGGACCAGAAACCAAAAGAGAGGGATGATAAGAAAGAACTACTGAATACCTAGGACAAATCCATGTCCACAGTCCTTGATTTAGAGGCTGATTGGCCAAGAGAGTTGTGGACTAGAATTTGAGAAGATCAATGGAAAAAGAATGGAATTGCAAAATTGCCTTTTGAGGAATTAGATGTGGAAGATTATGAGCCAACGCCACATTTGGAAGAAATATATGAAGAAGTCTCTATGCTAGACCGAAATAGAGAGGAAGCACACAACATTTCTACCCTGCCAAACTACATGGAGGAATATGAGAAAGAATGCATAATCTTCCGTGCTCCCACAATATGAGGAAAAGAAAAGGAGTCTTCAGACAAGACCTCACACAATTTAGCAGAACTCAAGAAGACCAAAGTACAATGTCGATTGACTATGGAAGAATTACTTCGTGTCAAACCACAATTATGGAAAAAATTAGCGGGGCAGTTGAAGTTAGAGCATGAGAAGAACAAAAAGGAAAGCAAGAAGCCTTAGGTTTTTCCTGATGAAGCTTTCAAGCCACACGGTTGGATGGAGATTCTAGCCACTTTGGATGTATGCGTAGATGAAGAAGTATTGACTATGAATGAATGTGTAGACGAAGAAGGTTATGATGTAAGCTTTTACATGGTAGTCCTTTAGGAGGTAGAAGCAGGAGAAGTATTAGAAAAGGAATCAAAAGAAGAATACGAGAGCATAGAGATGGAATCGGAGTTTGATTCAGAGGAACCGTACTTAGAAGCCATCCAAGCCAAGGACAAGGATGGAACAACCAAGGTATTAGCAATAGAAGCAGCCCAAGAAGTACTAAACCATGAGGAAACCATGGGTAACACCGAACCAACCCCGGATGTAATTGAAGTCCCAGAACACTTCAAAAGTTACGAAGTAGAAGAAAGGAAAATAGCCATTCAAATGCCTAAAAGAGAAGGGACAGAAGGAGAAGCATACGACAATAAGGAACAAATGAAAAAAGTCATAGTGACCATAGAAAATGGAGAAGAAAGATGCATGTACATAGGAAAGGATGTGTCACCTGAGGAGGAAGAAGAATTGATAAGACTGATTCGAGAATATCGAGATGTGTTTGCATGCACCTACAAGGACCTCAAAGGTGTGGAACCCTCCATTTGTTCTCATCGAATACCAATGACACCTGATGCTAAACCATCAAAGCAACACCCTTACACTTATAATGATGTCTATGCAGCAAAGATTAAGGAAGAGATAGACAAATTGAATGCGTCTCACCATTAATAGTTGTGCCCAAAAGAACGAGAAACTAAGAGTGTGCATTAATCTAAAGAAAGTCAACACGACCACCACCTGTGATAGCTACCCATTACCTATCACTGATCACCTCTTGGAAAGAGTTGCAGGTAAGGAATTCTATAGCTTCTTGGATGGATTCTCTGGATACAACCAAGTAGCTATTGCTATTGAGAACCAACATAAGACCACATTCACAACTGAATGGGGAATCTATGCTTTCAGGGTGATGCCCTTTGGACTCACAAATGCCCCTACTACTTTCCAAAGGTTGATGTGTCATGTTTTCAAAGAATTCCTAAGGAAGAGTATGGAAGTGTATGTAGACGACCTATGCACATAATCCGATCGGAGACAGGAACATATTCCGGAGTTGCAAAGAATATTTGAAAAATGTTGGCAATATAGAGTATGCCTAAATCCTGAGAAGTGCGTATTATGGTGAGACAAGGAAAAATCCTAGGACACATCGTATCTAGGAATGGAATATCCACTGATGAAGACAAGATCAAAGTAATTCTAGAACTCCCAAGAGCAAAAACTGCAATTCATGTGGACGGATGAATGTGAGAAAGCATTTACTGAACTAAAAAAAAGACTAAGCATAGCAACAATTCTGAAAACACCCAACTGGAACAAGCCCTTTCATATTCATGTGGATGCTTCCAATTACGCAATAGGATGCATTTTAGCTCAACTAGCAGATGAAGGAAAATCGGACCATCCTATTGCCTATGCAAGCAGACAATTGAACCAAGCCGAAAGAAACTATACAACTATGGAGCAAGAAGGTTTAGGGATGGTGTATGTGGTAAAGAAATTCAGACACTACCTTTTAGCCAACAAGTTCAAATTCTTCATAGATCATCAAGCCTTATTGTACTTAGTCAATAAACCATGTAACACGGGAAGACTAGTGAGATGGTTTCTGTTGTTAATGGAGTTTGATTTTGAAGTGATTGTAAAAAAGGTAAATACCCATGTAAGAGCCGATCATCTCTCTAGGTTAACACACAGAGAACCACCTAGCCGAGTACCCAATGATTTACCAGACACTTATCTGTTCAATTTGGAAGTATTTCCTAAGTGGATAGAAAGGCTAATTCCCATACTTACTCACGGACCAATGTGAAGAGATGGATAGGTATGTGCTTGAAGATGAAGAGGTGTTGCAAAATCCTTGATCTACACCAGCCAAATGAACTCTAGAAGTATATGGTGGGACCTTTTAGCTTTCCAATGGATGTATTAGACACCCTATGTACCTTGGAAGATCACTCTCAAAAAGATAGATCAAAACAGATAAGTTGGAGTTAGCTCAGAGGTGAAAACTTGCTATTCTTGGTTCATACACCTGTTCAGTGTTTTACATAATTCTCTGAGCACAGCAGCAATTAGCTTAATTCCTCTTGGGGAAGTATAGGTAACTTAAAGAGCTAACTTTCAAGAGTAATCTCATCAAAAATAATAAACCACACACTGAGAATGAGTTTTAACAAGTGATGACATCATCCCGATTTTCATGGGCTGCTACAGTTTGAGACCAGTGAGCAGAAAAATAAACATAACTCAAAATCTAGGAATCCAATGATTATGAAATTTTTTATGGTTATACTAGACAGTAAGCTGAATCCAACAAGTATTAAATCACTGAATTTAGATAAGCAATCACTGAGAAACACCTCTGACAAGATGAGTGAAAAAGTAGGGTACCTGACAGAGAAGTGAAAATGCACAGACACTGTTAACTTAAACTGAACATAACTGAAGATTGCAACATCCAAACGACATGAAAATTTTGGAGCATATAGTAGACTTATAGAGCTAACTTTACCAAGTTAAATCACTGAAAATGATGCACCAAGCTCAGAGAAAACATCTCTGCAAGCTGACTGAGAAAACTGAGAGTAATGGCAGTGAGTAGTACACTTCACAAGAACATGGAAAGATGAACTCAAATAATCATGAAAATGAAAGTATATTGCTTATACAATACAATGACTTACTGATACATATGTGTGCCTTTTAATCACACCTTTATATGGCATAAAGCTCAGCTCTTGGAGGTCTTCACATAGGTCTCTCTCACCACGACTAAAACTGCCATCTATTTATAGTTGAGTTTGGGAGGCTAACTTCCCTCAATCACTCTCCAATCAATCAATGATTGATTTGATTCTCTACCTACCACAAATCACAAATTCGTGGCTCCTCTTTCCATTCTTTATCAAGTGGACTCAACCACTTAAGATTCTTTCACTTTTACATTAAGTAAACTCTTCAAAAGTTACAAGAGGTAGTTCACAAGTGAACTTTACATAGTCTCTTTTTAAGGCTTCTTCTAAGACTTTGTGAGACTCAAGCCAATACTTAGGCTTGTCATAGACTTGCTCCAACAGCTCCCCCTCAAGCCAAGTATGCTTGAGGTCTTCAATCTTCCAAGATTACCTGCAAACCTATCATAGCCTTGAATTTGCAAAGCTTTGTACCATCCAATGCTTTGGTTAGAATATCTGCACATTGTTGATGAGTGGACACATATGATATTTGAATCTCTCAATATTGTCACCAAAAATAGTTGGAGTTCCAAACTCCAATCCAAGATCTTTGAATAATGTCTTCATCCACATAGCTTCTTGTGTAGCTATGGCAAGACCTCTATATTCAGCTTCAGTAGAAGAGAGAGCAACTATGGGTTGCTTCTTGGATGACCATGAAATAAGCTTTGAACCTGCAAAGGTAAGATAACCTGAAGTGCTCCTTCTATCTTCCTTGGAGCCAGCCCAATTTGCATCAGAAAATAGCTTCAAACCTAAATCAGATACATAAGGATAATAAAGTCCTTCATTTATGGTTCCTTTGAGATACTTGAGAATCCTTTTGGTAGCATCCATATGTGGTTTCCTTGGTGTGTGCATAAATTGGCTTAGCACACTCACACTGTAACATATATCTACTCTTGTCAATGTGGCATAGTTGAGACTACCCACTAGACTTTGATATGATGTGATGTCCTCTATGAGTTCACCTTCATGTGAGCTCAATTTGTGATTGACCTCCATTGGAGTACCTGCAATCTTACAATCTTGCATCTTGAATTTTGCCAACATGTCCTTAATGTACTTTCTTTGAGTGAGAAACAAACCATGATCTTTGTAGACAACTTCCAAACCTAGGAAGTAGGTAACTGAACCCAAATCACTTATCTTGAACTCTTCTCTCATCTGATCTTTGATCTTCTTCATACCATCTGCATCATTCCTGTCAATATAATATCATCTACATATACACATAGGTAGATGACCTCGGAATTACTCTTTTTAATAAATAGTGAAGGATCTAGCTTGCTTGGTTGAAAGCCTTTGTCTTGCAAGAATGAAACAAGCCTGAAATTCCAAGCTCTTGGAGCTTGCTTGAGACCATACAATGCTTTGTTAAGTTTACACACATAATCAAGATAAACTTGATTCTCAAAACCAGGTGGTTGTGCCATATATACCTCTTCTGTTATCCAACCATTCAAGAATGCATTCTTTACATCTAGTTGAAGTATCTTCCAATTCTTGGAAGAGGCAATACTAAGCAAAACCCTAATAGTAGGCATCTTTGCCACAGGATAGAAAGTCTCCTCATAATCAATTCCGTGAGTTTGTGCAAAGCCTTTTGCCACAAGCCTTGCCTTATACCTGTTAATTGAACCATCAGAATTCTTCTTGAGTTTATAGACCCATCTTGAGCCTATTACCTTCATGGATGAAGTCTTGGGCACCAAATCCCAAGTGTTGTTTTCCTCAAGTGCTTCAATCTCTTCCTTCATTGCATGCTTCCATTCTGTTTTTGCTTTGGCCTCTTCGAATGATGATGGATCCTCTTGGTTTATGTCCTGTGCTATGTAGATAGAATGTTTAGTTACTAATGAGGTGTCAAACCCATACCTTTCTGGTTTTTTCTTTTCCCTCATAGATCTTCTTAGGCCATGATGTGATGATTCTGTCTCATGTCCAAGTTCCTGCAATTTTGCTTTACCTTTAGACTTCCATGCTTTGATCTTTTCCATATGAGATTCTTCATCATCCTCCGAGGTGTCTTGTTCTTCAATCTTTGGTTGTTCTCTACCAAGCTTTGGAAAATCTTCTTCAAGATTATATGGTAAATTGACCTTCCTGCATGAATCTTCATACCATGAATTGTTTTCATCAAAAACTACATCTCTGCTTACCAAGAATCCTTTGTTGGTAGGGTTGTATAACCTGTAGCCCTTTTGATTGTTGTCATATCCAATAAATACACACCTTTCTGCCTTTGGATCCATCTTGCCTCTAACCTGTGAAGGAACATGAGCAAAAGCAATACATCCAAAAATTTTACAATGATCTAAGCTTGGTCTTCTTCCATTCCAAGCCTCATATGGAGTCATCCCATCAAGGGATTTTGAAGGCAACCTATTAATCAAGTAAGTGGCTGTAGATACAGCCTTAGCCCATAAGTAATTAGGTAAATGCTTTTCATTTAACATAGACCTTGCAGCTTCAACAATTGTCCTATTCCTCCTTTCTGCCACTCCATTTTGCTCAGGAGTGTACCTTGTAGTTACCTCTCTTTTGATTCCTCTTTCTTGAAGAAAAGAATCAAACTCATGGGAGAAGTATTCTCCATAGCCGGCGCTCAGAAATTTGAATTTCCCGCCAAAAAACGCGATTTTGTGATGAAAATCACGATTCTGTGAAAATTCAAAATTTTTGAAAAATCACGATTTTCTGTTTTCCCGCCTAAAAGTTGGCTGAAAAAATCACGATTCTGTGGTCATTCTCAGAATCGCAATTCTGTGATTATGCTCAAAATCGCGATTTTCATATAAAAAAAAACACGATTCTCTAAAACACGATTCTGTGCTCAAAATCGCGATTTTCATATCAAAAGAAACACGATTTTCTAAAAACACGATTTTCAGTGGGCTCAAAATCGCGATTCTCACAAATCACGATTTTCAGCCAAAAACACGATTTTGTGAAAAAGGCGATTCTGAGAAAACACGATTTTGTGAAAAAAACACGATTTTGTGAATCACGATTCTCTGAGTCAAAATCGCAATTTTCAAAAACACGATTTTGTGCTCAACGTCGCGATTTTCAGAAACACGATTTTGTGCTCAACATCGCGATTTTCTTGTCAAAAACACGATTTTGAGAAAATATGATTTTCAGTGGGCTCAAAATCGCGATTCTCATAAATCACGATTTTGTGCTTAACATCGCGATTTTCTTGTTAAAAACACGATTCTGAGAAAACACGATTTTCTGAAAAAACACGATTTTGTAAATCACGATTCTCTGAGTAAAAATCGCAATTTTCAAAAACACGATTTTGTGCTCAACATCGCGATTTTCATGCCAAAAACACGATTCTGAGAAAACACGATTTTGTAAATCACGATTCTCTGAGTCAAAATCGCGATTTTCAAAAACACGATTTTGTGCTCAACATCGCAATTTTCAGAAACACGATTTTGTGCTCAACATCGCGATTTTCTGAAACATGATTTTGTGCTCAACATCACGATTTTCTGAGTTCACAAAATCACGATTCTCTGAAAGTTCACAAAATCGCGATTCTCTGAAAGTTCACAAAATCGCGATTCTCTGAAAGTTCACAAAATCGCGATTTTCTCCAAAGGTCCTGTTTGCCTGTTTTGACCCCCAGGAGCCTGAATTGGCATAACTTTTTCATCCAAAGTCCATTTTTTGAGCTCTATAGCTCGTTGGAAAGCTCGTTTCAAATCCTACACGACCTCAACTATTTTTTTCAAGAATAACGCGTTGATTTTGAGATAGGATAATTTGAAGTTGACCCTCAAGTGGGACTAGGGAACCAAGGGGACTCCAAAGAATTTTGAACCATACCAAGGGGAAAATTTGGACTCTTGACTAAAGCTTATGAACCTGAGATCTGGTAGACACTTAGGCAAGGATAAACAAAGCATTAGATCTTCTGAGGCTAGTGTCAACCCTACATCCAAGTCTTGGGCACAACAACTAAGTGGTCATCTTTTACTAAGTTCAGACACAAGTGATTCAGAAATGTCTTTTAGTATGGGAAAACCTGCAGGTGGCTCAGGGACGGCCCATCTACAAACACCAGAAGGTCCCTATAAGACACAGTTGGAATATATTCGGATCAACCAATTAGGTGCTCGCATCTATGAGGATGGTCTGAGGCGATCAGTGGTCCAACTCAAAAATCCAGATCAATCCTTTGGACTTGAACACCCGGTGGTCAAGTTCGAAGAGGGTTCATACATTGATAAGGAAGGAACCATGTATGTGGTCACCAACCTACCAGATAGGACTGATGAGTTTGGAAATGTCATTCCTGAGAATGAAATAGGAGACCTAGAACAAGGAAATGTAGGACAAGGACCCCAGACTCCTAGAGGTAAGTCAGTTTTGACCCGAGTGATCACTCCAGACTGGATCCCTCAAGATAACAAAAGCATAGAACTATTTTTGTATAGAGAAACAGAGGAAGCCTTTTGGAGATTCAAGCCAGATCAACCTAGCCAATTGGGCATAGTCATCATCTACGAGTTCAAGGATCCAGAGATGCCAGGCAAAGTTGTTTACCTGGATAACACATCAGAGAAAATTTTCTTGGTAACAGAACATGATAGACATGCATATACTTGGAAGAATGAATTGATTTTCCCCCCACCAAGATCCAATGTTTCCCATGGCCTCCAAGGAGTAGGATCATCCCACGCCCATGAAGCCTAGAGAGAAAGAACTAGAGAGAGACCTTAGGTAAGTTTTGCACACACCGTGGGCAGGAATAGATCAGGATTTGAAAATGAAAGACCTGAAAGAGAGAGACATCAAGCACATAGGCAAAAAAGAGATGAACATGATTTTCCATTGCCTAGACCCCGAGAGCACCCAAGAACCCTTAGACCCACTCAAGTGATCAAGGCAATGAAGAATTATTTTGACGGGTCAGGAGATCCTTATGATCATGTGGCCGAGTTCAAACAAGTGTTAAGAGCTGAACAGGTTGAGGATTTATTCACCCAATACGAGGCATTTGGTTTGACTCTTAAGGGCACTGCCTTGGCTTGGTTTCAACCATTGAGTAGTCGCAACTATCGCGATATAGGTCAACTGCTAGACGAATTCATTGTAGAATTTTCCAAGAGTGGTATCAGGCATAACACATCATCCTTGATCCACAGTTTCAAGTAGACACCCCAAGAAACAGTGCGACTAGCAGGTAGAAGGTTCAGACAGTACCTAGAAAGATGCCCTGCTCCCGAGTTACCCACACCAGCCAAACAAGTGGCTTTGTTCTTAGATGGCTTACTGAGCACAAAGTTAAGATCATATGTATATTTGAAAGAGCCTAGATCCATAGAAGAGTGCGTGCGGACATGCATTGACATAGAAGATAACTTGGGTGAGGAGTTAGGATTATCCAAACTCTATAAGGATTCAGATAGTTCTACTAGTCATACTTCAAAAATCTCCACAGAAATAGAGGAGATAGCTGAGCAAGTTGCCAAGAAGTTGGGAGTCCAAAATAAACAAACACAGAGAGTCACTCCAGTGAATCGGTGTTATACTTGTGGGGGCGACCACATGGCTAATGTATGCCCAATGCAAAACCAAAACATTAGAGAAAGTAATGCTCCATATTGCACTATTGAGAGAAAATACACAAACCACATGGCTCAAGATTGTCCCTACAATAGGCAGGCTGTTAGACAGAATTATCAGCAACCTTACCCACAAGGTAGGTATCAGAACCAATACCAACAGCCATATTATAGACCACAACAGCAATATCAGGTACCATATAGGCCACAACCTATCTTGGGAAACCAACCACCAGCTCCAGCCAACGTGATTCCAGTCAAATATGCTGTGGGAGAGGAAAATCCAAATAGAGCATTGGTGCCCCTAACCCCATTGATACCAGATAATGATTCTCATGCTCATAGTTCAGACTACTCCCATGAAGGTAGTCCACATGCGTATTACACAGAGTCACCTGAACATAGTGAGATTTACTCGTATCAATATGAGGCACCACCTATGGAGCAAAATTGGGAGCCAGAATACTCCAATGTCATGTACACAAATCCTAACCCTAGGCCCCAATTGAGACAAATGAGACCACAAGCCCCTAGAGGATCTTGTTTTAGATGTCAAGGTGATCATTTCATTCGTGACTGTCCCCACCCATCATCTCCGAGTCAAGGACAGGCTATCACAATACAGGCTTTTTGCCCTGATTGTGGCAAAGACCATCTCCCTAGAGATTGTCCAAGAAACCCCTCCAGCGCACCCAAGATTACACCCATTAATGTGGTAGGCTTAGTGGCGGATTCAAGTTCAAGTAGCAGTAATGTGGCACCTATACAGGCAGTTACTAGGGCACAAGCATTAAAACAAGATAAACCAGCAGAGCAATCGGAGTCGAGTGAATCAGGAGAGCGTAGTAAGAGGAAAACAAGAACATGGAAGAATACCAGAGAAAAGGCCAATCGTAAGTGGAATAAAAAGTTATCGGAACTAGAAGAAAGCTTGAAAGACGCAAAAACAAAAATAGAAGACATTGCATCTCAAAACCCCTCGCATGCCGAAACTCCATCCATTCCACCTCATCGCACCCCACCACCCATTGTAAATAGACCGCAACCAGGGTCTGTTCTTGCAGATCCAACCCCAGAAGGCTTGGACATGATGTTCAAGGCCTACCAGGCTCGACTTCAAGAAGGGCCTACAGCTGCAAACCTAGACAAGAGTTACCCTAGAGCGGACTTAGAGATTGAACGGATGAAAATGTGCATGAAAATGGTAGAACAAGCTCAAGCTATACTTGAGACTAGTCAAAAGTTCAATCAGACAAACTCTGTCAAAGGGGATTTGCATTTCCAGGGCTTACTAGAACGATTAGAGCAGTTGGTAAACAAACCACAAGTTTCTTTACCTCCACAGGCTCAACCAGTTATTGAAAGAGGAAGCTCACCACCAATGGGAGCTTATGTTCCTAATTCCACGGATCCAGGAATACCTCCTTCAATTCAACAGTACTCTCAAGAATTCTTGCGGGAAATACAAGAAGAGAAATGGGCCAAGGAGAAGGGTAATTCCCCTCCTATTCCTGAGATTGATGATCTTCATGATCAATTTCCCCAAGACATTCCATCTATTTACGGAGATGAAGCAGAACAACAAGAAGACGAAAGGTTAGATTTTGAATCTAATACCTTAGAAGAACTGCCTCAATTTCCAGGCCCATGGGAATCTGAATCTCTCCAGATTAGAGCTCCCACAATACTAGTAAGAAAGGAAGACTCAGTGGTTCCAAGGAACACGGATGTCGTGAAGAACACTAAGGTTCAGTGTCATCTCACTGTAGAAGAGCTGCTCAAAGCAAAACCTGAGCTTTGGAATCATGTGAAGGATCAGGTTCCAGAACTTGATTCCAACATGCCAAAAGCAGGCTCCAAGCAAAGGGTACCAGAGATACCTCTAGACAAAATAGGGGACATGTGTGAGGGTGAAGAAGGTAATACTTATCTTCCAATCACCTACCAAGGTTACACAACCAAAGCAATCATAGATTCAGGTGCTGGTGTTGCTATTGCGACCACCTCCTTGTGGAAGCAATGGGGCAAGCCCACATTAAGACCAACTAGAATGAAGCTTCAAATGGCTGATGGTCATTTTGAAAGACCTCTAGGATTGCTAGAAGGGATCACTCTAACCACTTGTGGTGTAGAGTTTGAGCGCACATTTGCTATATGTGACTTTGAGAAAAATAATGTCTATGAGATGATCCTAGGAAGACCCTTCCTACGACAATTGCAAATAGTACAGGATTGGGGAACTAACTCCTTGTACTTACAGCACTTAGGGGTCACCACCAAGGTCAATTTGAAGGATTACACCTTCAGAGATGTACCACCCCTACAGTGGAATTCTATCCACAAAGCGAAAGAAGATTCCATCTCTGTGCATTCTGAAAGTTCACCTGATCCATCATGGCTACATGAAGATACTCATTTGTGGATGTGCAAGGTCGCAAAGGAAGAGGAAAAACGTTTAAAGGCAAGAGAAGAAGGAACTTCGCTAGGAGATAGACCAGTTAGAGACCCAGCCTACACACCGATGATCTTTCCAGATGAGGACCTCATGGCTGGCCAGAAATCTTAGCCACCATGGACATTGCTGTCAATGAGGAATAGTGGACACCTCATTGTGATGAGGAGGGTTATGATATCTCAGTGTTCATGTGTCAACCCTTGCTAGAAGAATGTGACCTTAGTGATGTCATAGAAGAAGAAGAGAATGACGATGATCTGGAGTCTATTGTGATGGATAGTTGCTTTAACTCAGAGCAGCACTATCTAGAAGATATAGGAGTGTTCACCGAGAAAGAAGAAGAACCTCTCACAAGTATTAAAACAGTAAACTCAAAGGATGGAAGTGAGAGTAGTCAAAAGAAAAAGAAAAGAAAAGCAGTGAAACAAGAAGAGGAGGAATCATTGTTTGAAGTACCAGAAAACTTCAAGAAATATGAAGTTGACGACCGCAAAATTTTGGTACGAATGCCTAAGAGAGAGGCCATCATAGGAGAATCATATGATAATAAAGAAAAGACCAAGAAGATTGTAGTGACCATTGAAGAGAACGAAGAGAGATGCACATATATAGGAGATGACCTAAGTGCAAGAGAAGAAATGGAGCTCATAGCTCTATTAAGGGAATATAGGGATGTGTTTGCATGGCACTATAGAGACTTGAAAGGGGTAGATCCAAGAATTTGCTCTCATACTATCCCCATGACTGCTGATGCTAAGCCCACCAAACAGAAGCCCTACACATATAATGATACCTATGCAGCCAAAATAAAAGAAGAAATTGATAGGTTGATTGAAGCTGGATTCATCTATGAGATTGAGCATACCGAATGGGTGTCCCCCATTGTTGTGGTACCCAAGAAGAACGGGAAGTTGCGAGTGTGTATTAACCTTAAAAAAGTTAAAATGCCGCTACGATTAGAGATAGTTATCCACTTCCAATCACAGAACACCTTTTGGAGCGTGTTGCAGGCAAGGAAGCTTATAGCTTCCTTGATGGATTTTCAGGTTACAATCAAGTAGCCATTGCCCCAGAAGATCAACACAAAACAGCTTTTGCTACAGAGTGGGGAATCTTTGCATTTCGTGTGATGCCATTTGGGCTCACCAATGCACCTGCAACATTCCAAAGGCTCATGTGTCATGTCTTCAAAGAGTTCTTCCGAAAGAGCTTAGAAGTGTATGTGGATGATTTATGTGCTCATTCCCAAGAAAGAAGGTTTCACATCCCTGAGCTCAGACAAATCTTCAACAAGTGTAGAGAATATCGAGTGTGTCTGAACCCAGAAAAGTGTGTGTTTATGGTGTGTCAAGGTAAAATCTTAGGTCATATTGTTTCTAAGAATGGAATCTCAACAAATGAAGATAAGGTACGAGCCATAGCGGAGCTACCAAGGCCAAGGAATATTAAAGAGGTACAAGCCTTTATGGGCCATTGTGGATACTACCGTAGGTTTATCCACATGTACGCGATCATAGCTAGACCCCTTTATGCCTTGTTGTCTAATTTTGAGTGGAACGACGAATGCGAGAATTCTTTCAACGAACTGAAGAAATGTTTGTGCATGGCACCAATACTCACCACTCCTGATTGGAATAAACCATTCCATGTCCATGTGGATGCATCCAATCATGCCATAGGATGTGTGCTAGCACAACCCACAAGTGAAGGAAACTTAGATTTGCCCATAGCATATGCTAGTAGACAGCTCACTGTAGCTGAACGGAACTATACCACAACTGAGCGAGAGGGCTTAGGCATGGTATATGCTGTGAAGAAGTTTAGACACTATTTATTGGCCAACAAGTTCAAGTTTTTCACTAATCATCAAGCTTTGTTATATTTGGTCAATAAACCTTGCAATACTGGACACTTAGTAAGATGGTTCCTCTTACTAATGGAATATGACTTTGAAGTTGTTGTCAGGAAAGGTAGAACCCACCTTCGGGCAGATCACCTTTCTCGCATCACTTCAGGAGAGTCACCGCAAGGAGTGTCTGACGAATTACCCGATGCTTATCTGTTCAATTTAGAAGTTGTTCCTAAATGGGCAAATAAGTTGGTACCAGTCCTAACCTTTGGCCCTGCAAATAAGAATGTGAAAACATCACAAGAAGAAATTGTAAAATCACAAAAATATCACATATTAGTAGGAAGCATGTACAAACAAGATACTGAGGGTGTATTAGCTTGTTGTGTGGAGGATGATGAACATAGTAGTTGGTTGCAATAAGCCCATGAAGGAATGCTAGGAAATCACTATTCTAAACAACGAACATTGCAGAATCTAAAGCGTTTAGGAGTGTATTGGCCTATCAGGGACAAAGAAATACATGAGTGGATTAAGAATTGTCCAAGGTGCAGAGAGAGACCCCCAGTGGAGCATGCGACCCTTTATCAAGTGTCATTAATTCCAGATTGGAGTGCTCCATTGGTAGAGTTTATGAGATCGGGAAGATTACCCAAAGAGGCTAGTCTAGCAAGAAGACGAAGCATGGAGCAAGAGGCTCAAGGCTATGCCTTAGTAGGGGACAACCTATACCGAAGAGGCAAAGATGGTTACTTAAGACTATGCGTTCATGAATCAGACTATTTAAAGGTCTTAGAGACTGCACACAGCGGTGTTGCAGGTGGACATTTTGGTCCTGATCGAGTGATCAAGACCATTCTATTCTCAGGACTTTGGTGGCCCACTCTTCATATGGACGCACATACCTATGTGAAGAAATGTGACACATGCCAACGTGCACAATATCCAGTGAGAAAAGACGAGATGCCCTTGAGGCCAATGATGGGAGGACGTGCATTTTCGAAGTGGGGCATAGACTTCATAGGTCCTATTAACCCCCCAGCTAGAAACTCCCATGCAGAGTACATCATTGTAGCCACAGATTACCTTACAAAGTGGGTAGAAGTCAAAGCCACAACAAAGAATGATGCTCAGACTACGGCTAAGTTCTTATTCGAGAATGTGTTCACGAGATATGGACTACCAATAGAGTTGGTGAGCGATAGAGGCACACACTTCTTGAATGAAGTCATTGAAAATCTTCTCCAAGAATTCTTGGTGATACATAAGAAATCTGCCCCCTATCACCCACAAGCCAACGGACAAGCCGAGAGTACCAATAAGATCCTCTGTAACGTATTGACAAAACTAGTAAATAATAAACGCTCTGATTGGGACAAACAACTTCATCATGCTGTTTGGGCTTATCGAGTTGCCTACAAAACGGTACTCAACGCCACCCCATTTCAAATGGTCTTCGGACAGAACGCTGTGCTACCATTAGATTTCTTAATCCCTGCCTTAAAAGTAGCACAAGAGTATGAGTGGAATGGGCATGAATTGTCCTCTAGGATCTTTGATCTCGAACGCTTGGGTGAGACGAGGCTACGAGCGGCAGCAGGCATCTACGCTGCAAAGAAGAGGCAAAAGGCATACTTTGATGCACACATCAAGGATAAGGGATTGAAAGAGGGAGATCTAGTGTTGGTATACACACTAAAACAACATGCCCGTAAGTTGGAAAAAAGAGGATACGGACCCATGATCATTAATAGAATTTCCACTAGTGGTGCAGTTCAGTTGGCCACACTAGAAGGAGATATCTTGCCAAACTATATTAGTGGCTGTAGAGTCAAGCTATATCAAGAACCTCTTACTGAGGATATGTTAATGAGACTCAACACTGCTAAGAAGCGAAAAGATGAAGAGTTAAGAGTGAGAGAAGAAGCACAGGTAGAGGCCAGAGAGCGTATTAGGCGAAATAAGTTAAGGCGATTAGGCCTAGAAGTCAACTCAAAAGCCCCAAAATATCACATGGATATGTGTCAAAAGTCAGGCATAGCGACTTCTCAGGTCATTGACCGAAGACCCTTTGTGACCATAGAGATAGGACAAGGGAAGGGTGCAAGGACGGTGAAAGCATTGATTGACTCAGGTGCAGCAAGTAGTGCAGTTAGACTTTCCTACTACCAAGACTTGGGGTTGAACATCAATCCCATAGAAGCTTATCTCATAGGTTTGGGAGGTGTGGAAACCCCTTGTTTGGGCGAGGTGGAGCTTCCCATCTACCTTCAAGATGTTCCAATGAAAGTCAAAGCGCTAGTATGTCAAGATGAGAACCTTACAGAACCACTTGTCTTGGGTCAAGATTGGATCTATGACCATGCAGTTAACTTAAACCTAAGAAGTCAAATTCTTCAAGTTTGGGTACATGAACAATGCATTACATTAGAATTAGAGAACTGCATGCTCCTAAATCATGGCACCACACACTCTCTTAGTTCTTCCAAGACTAATCATATGAAAGAAGATGTTGTATGTGTCAAATGCTCTATGATGCAGAAGGAGTCAATCGTGGAAGACCAGGTTCGAAGGCGGGTGGATCTTTCTTCTTCTCCAAAGAATCAAGTAGCCATAGTAGTGAGTCCACCACACAAGCAAACACAACCGTTCACGACAACTGCTACATCAAATAGAAAGACACCATTCGATAAAAAAGCAGTTCTGAGCATGAAGTAGATATGGGTACACAAAGGAGAGCAACCACCAGCCTTGCCCCCACAAATCCCATCCATGCACACCAACCAGGCCAGAAGACGAAGGAAGCAGCTCAGACAAGCTCAATCACAAGGTATCCAACAAGTTTGGGTGCCTAAGAAGTTAGCTGCAGCTCAACAAGGGCAATTACAGATGTGGGTACCTAAGAAGCTCCTACATCCACAACAACCTTTGTTCTCCCACATGCAAAAGGTTTCAACAAAGAAGCCAAAAAGAGAAAAGGGTAAGAACCACGTACAGAGACCAAAGGAAGATCAAATCAGCTCTTCAACATTAGTAGGAAGACATGCAAAAAGGATATGGGTTTGGAAGCCAAAAAGTGCAAGTAGCCTCCACCGAACCAAAGCGTCAACCACACTGGATACCACAGTTCAGAAAGCATCCAAAGAGAAAGGCGCCTGAAGTGACCTCTACAGTGCCAAATGATGTTCTAAAATGAACTCCAATAAGGAGGATTACATCAGTTCGAGACTCAATGGATACCTCCACCAAGGTCGGCATCAACCTCCGCAAATAACATCGAAAGCCTCGAAGGAGCAACAACCATGTGCTCCTTGCACAACCCTGTCTTTTGCACCATTCAGGTCATGCATTTCCAAAGTATGCATTAATATAGGGCCACATTACACGGTCGTGCATAGACACACTTGAGAATCCCATGCACAAGAGCACAGTGACATATGTCAAACATTTCTATTGATACTAACTTTTGTGTTCTTGTTTTGTGATATCCTTTTCCTCAAAAAAAAAAAAAAAAAAAGGGGAGAAAGAAAAGTGGGAGAGAGCTTGTTCCCAGGTTTGGCTTATGAAACATGAATGAGTCATGCTTAGTTGAAGGTGGAACTGTTGATTACTAGGCATTTATCAATTTGGATAGAAGTGTGTCTCGGCCAGCAGTGAGATTATTGCTGCCTTATCTGGTAGATGACAAGCATTTGGCATGAACATGGCATCTACAACTATGATTTTCTCTTACCATGGTAGGAATGAAGAGCTTGAAGGCCCGCAACTTGAGTGATGCTTAACTACTTCATGTACCAGAGCATCCAAGGAGATATCTGCAAAAGGTAGTTTTGGAGGAGAAGACTCCTGCATATGGTGAGCTAAAGAGAATATGTGAAACTCAGCTTGGTGTAGTTACCCGATGTTGCTTGCCAAGGAATATAAAGCAATTCAATTCTCAGTATTTGACAAATGTTGCTTTGAAAAGAGGAGAGAGGATCCACCACTCAAAAGATCTCATCAGTGGACAATCAACATGGACATTCATCAACAATGTTCCATCCCAAAGGCCGAGTGTACAACACGAAGAGACAAACATCCATCAACCTTCTCCATGGTAAGTATCTTTACTCTGGAAACACCATAACCATGATAGTTTAAGAAACCTCTTCGTCAGCATACCCTTGAGCACTTAGCTCAAGACCCGTAATTTTTGCACCATACTCCTTCCAATGCATTTTCCAAGTAAGCATGCGTAGGGCTACATTACAAGGCCGTGCACAAGGCACATACTTTTTTCAACCCAGGCACGAACACACTTACCCATCATTCATTATGCGTTGTATATATATATATATATATATATATATATATATATATATATATATATATATATATATATATATATATATATATATATATATATATATATGTATGTATGTATGTATATATATATATATATATATATATATATATATATATATATATATATATGTATGTATGTATGTATATATATATATATACATATATATATATGTATGTTTATATATATATATATATATATATATATATATATATATATATATATATATATATATATATATATATATATATATATATATATATATATATATATATATATATATTTATGTATATATATATATGTATGTATGTATATATACATATACATATATATATACATACATATATATATACATAAATATATATATATATATATATATATATATATATATATATATATATATATATATATATATATATATATATATATATATATATATATATATATATATATATATATATATATATATATATATATGTGTGTGTGTGTGTGTGTATGTATGTATATGTATGTATATGTATGTATGTATGTATGTATGTATGTATGTATATATATACATACATACATACATATGCATACATATACACATATATATATATATATATATATATATATATATATATATATATATATATATATATATATATATATATATATATATATATATATATATATATATATATGTATGTATATGTATATGTATGCATATGTATGTATGTATGTATATATATATACATACATACATACATACATATACATACATATACGTATATATACATACAAATACATACATATATATATATATATATATATATATATATATATATATATATATATATATATATATATATATATATATATATATATATATATATATATATATGTATATATATATATATATATATATATATATATATATATATATATATATATATATATATATATATACATACATACATACATACATACGTATACATACACATACACACACATATATATATATATATATATATATATATATATATATATATATATATATATATATATATATATATATATATATATATATATATGAGTAGTTGGCATGACTGCTCTCAACATCATCTTTGGAAGAGCTAGCGGACGTCATGGGAACAACATCCATATCTCGGAAGCAAATTGAAGCCAGTAGTTGCTCCAAATCACTCTTGACAACCTCTTTTGAGCAACTTGCAGTTTTGAAAGCTCACAACGACACATTCTTGCTGGAATCCAAGGAACCAGCTCATACAATGGATGGACACCACCTCTCAAAGCACTACATAGAACAGCTCTTCCAACAAGGGTCTGTCAGGGACGATAGACTCGAGAGGGGGGGAGTGTTGAAGCTCAAAGTCAAGGACAAAGCATGGAAGCACATCAAAAGGTGGACACACAAGGAAAGGGAGCAAGTAGGGAGCTCCAAGAAGTGTATGTCAAATTTTCAGAAGAATCCCCTACAAAAATAGTGATTTTCATCACTAAAAACCATTGTAAATACCATTATCTATTTTTAGTAACTCCATTTTGTTCAAGCCGAGGAGTCCTCGAGCTTGAGGAGTATTAGAAGTACCATCGTACCAATTTTCATAATTTTTAGACTTCGTTTGAGCCCTCAAATAAGCCCTGGAACCTAATTTTTAACTAGGCCGGACACTAGGTCTGGACAGGGCCAAAACTAGTCAAAAAACTATAAAAAGAGCTAGAGAGCTCATTTTTGGGGTTAGCTTGTTAGAGAATAGAACTTTGGTAAGAGAACTCTTTTGCAATCTAAGCTTTCCATTGTTCCTCTCTTTGATCTTACTTTGTGCGCGTGTGTGTGTATGTGTGTGCATGTTTGTGTGCTTTCACTCACACACTTGTGCCTTCACTTGCTCGTGGTCTTCATACCAGTCCTCACGTCTCCGCGGATTGACAAGTAAACGAGGTGGTGCTTACACTTGAGCTACAACATATATGCAAACTTTCGAAGAAGCATTTTTCACCTGCTTCTTTGAAATTGATTCAGAATTTTTTGTCAAAATGACCTCCAACTTGAATGCGAGACTGGTGGCCTATGAAACAAGTTTCTTTGTGGATCATCGACAGGCGCCAGAGGACGGAGTAAAGTCACAACAATGGAAGGAATTTATGCTTTGTCATGCTAATCTGCTAAACAACAGAGAGCAACGAGCCATACAAACATACACACGTCGCCACAAAAAGCCTGTCGAGGACGACAGAGTTCAGGAGGAGGGACGTGTAGAGGGACAATCAAGCAAAACGAAAAGAAGAAGAAAATCAAAGTCTAGAACGGCTCAATAGAGATAAGGGTAAAAAGAACAAGTTCCTGCAAGAAGCCCCGTAGGGGCGCATCACCCATCTCTGTACAGAGCCCCGCAGGGGCACACCCACCAAGGAAAAGCACGCAGCTGGAAGGAGGAACCAGGGCCAACAAGTATCCATGAAGTGCAAGATGATATCAAGTGGTTCCGTGGCCATATGAGGGTGCTTCAACCTCTTGAGTTACAGAGGATTCAGATCAAGGCTTACAAGCTACATCCTCATATGTGCACTGATGGCGTGCGTGGCAAACCGAATTAACAGGCTTTGAGTAATACAGCAAGGTCCGATAAGTGCAACCATGACAAACCAAAGCGCCTCTAAAACGTAATTCTTTGTAGATTAGAGTCATTGCGGGTGCAAGCTTAGGATTTACATGGAGTTAACACCTTGATTGTCATCGAATCTCATCAAATCTATTTGATGCGTAACTCCATATAAATCCTCTGCTTTCATCTGCAATGACTCTATTTCATCTTCAAGATATACAATCTCATCCACCTCCTTCTTCTTCATATCAATAGGCCTATCATGTTCTTCCTCACCTGTAGTCAATTTCTAGAAATATTGATCCACCTTTCTCTTGTGAATCTCAATGCTTCCCAAAACGCACCGATGCACCCTTTGTTGTTCCTCTTATGACCACCATGTGATCCAGTCCTCTTAGGAAGTACAACGTATGGTATCTCAGTATCATCATTAGCACTCTCCAAGAAAGCTTGTTGATGCTTAAAGCTTGGTACAAGATTCAACTTGATCTTTGCTTTGAGCTCTCGATACGAGATAATATATTTCACAGATCCATAAACCTTTTTCAGGAAGTTGTATTGTATTGATACAACAAGAACCTTCTGTTAGCTTATATGCATTGTCCTGGATGCCATTGATCTTGATGAGATATTGGTATCAAGGCAATATAGTATGATTTCTTGATGCATTGTCTTGATACCATTGACCTCTGATTGATCATAATCTGAATGTGTAGCAAATAAAGGTACTAGATATTAATAATCTGATTATTTACATACACACACATTCACATGTACATATTTATACATACACATAATCAGATATACACAAATATACATTTTGAAATATAAATACACATAAAAAACTATAAATGTATAACATATGTATGTGTGTATGTACTTAGTATCTATGTGTGTGTATCTATATGTGTGGATATGTGTATATGTGTGTATGTATGTATGTGTAAATGTATGTATGTTTGTATGTGTATGTGTGGCTATGTATGTATGTGTATGTATGGGTATGTATATATGTGTAAGTGTATGAATATATGTATGTGTATGCATGCATGTGTGTGTGTATGTATGTATGTGTAAGTATATGTGTATGTGTATGAATATATGTATGTATATGTGTATGAATATGTATAAGTGCATGAATATGTGTATGTGTATGCATGTATGTGTGTGTATGTATGTATCTATGTATATGTAAGATATGTATGTATATGCAAGTGTATATATGTATGTGTAAGTGTATGTATATGTCCATGTGTATGCATGTATGTGTGTGTATGTGTAAGTACATATGTATAAGTACAAGTATGTATGTGTTGGCAGCAGTCAAGGCACCGAAGGACTCACAAGACAAGAAGGCCAAAGAAGGGAGCCAGAGCGGAGAGAAGGCACAAGAAGACTAAGTAGTCACCGAAGATCTGGCAAGTAGGCCATTCAAATTTTTCCAAAACGACATCTTCATAACAGTGATTCTCATCACTACAAATCATTGTAAATACCATTTCACCTTTTTGTAAATCCATTTTGTGCAAGCCGAGGATTCCTGGAGCTTGAGGAGTATTAGAAGTATCATCGTACCAATTTTCATGATTTTTAGACTCCCTTTGAGCCTCCAATTAGGCCCTAGAACCTAATTTTTAACTAGGCCGGACACTAGGTCTGGACAAGGCCAAAAGCAAGTCAAAAACTATAAATAGAGCTAGAGAGCTCATTTTTGAGGTTAGCTTGTAATATATTTGAACTTGTATGAGCATTTTGGAAGTAATCTAAAAGAACTCCATTGTCTTCCTCTTTGTTCTTACTGTGTGAGCGCGTGTGTGTATGTGTGTGCATGTTTGTGTGCTTCTCACTCACGCACTTGTGCCTTCACTTGCTTGAGGTCATCATACCATCCTCACATCTTCCCGGATTGACATTAAAGGAGGTGCTACTCATCATTGAGCTACACCAAATTTTGGCGCCGTTGCCGGGGATCGAGCTTTGAGGACGAGCGTGTGATGGTAAGACGTAGAGTTGAGGCGTTGGAGTCATAGGTATTTCCTTCACTTTTATCTATTTTCTTTTGTTTTCTTCACCATCTTCATTACCACCATTATCATCACATCTTCCACCTCCATCTCCATCTTCGCAAAAATTTCAGCTTTTTGGTCATATCACCACACCCGCACCATTTCACTTGTGAGAGAGAGCGAGAGAGCGTTTGTGTGCTTGTGCTTTTTTGTGTTTTTTGAGATTTTCTACAGGAATAAGCATCCCCAGCAGGTGCACGAGCTTCAGCAAGTAAAAAATCTAACTGTGCAGGTCCCGAGGCATTGACCTCTGTCAATCGCGACCGACATAAAAAATGATCCTTTTGCTAAACAAAGTACATAATCATGATCTACATGCCTAGAGCTTCCTAAATATGTGTTTAAAATTTTAAAACTCCTCTGTTTCCTCTCAATCGCGATTGACTTGTCAATCGTGATCGACAAACGACGACGGACACTTGTCGACGGCTCTATCAATCGCGACCGACACCTCGATCGTGACCGACTGAGTCAACGACCGATTGAATTTGCGCGTGCCACGTGTCAATCGCGATCGAGCCATCAATCGCAATCGACCCATCAATCGCGACTGACAGCCACGACAGACCTCTCAATCGCGATTGACCCAGTCAATGATTGTTTGACCACGACCGATAGACCCCTTGCAACGGACCTGTCAATTGCGATCGACACATCAATCGCGACCGACAGAGTCAACGACCCTTTGACCATGATCAACTGAGAATCCGGGTCACATGTCAATCGCGATTGATCCATCAATCGCGACTGACAGCCACGACGGACCTATCAATCGCGATCGACGTGTCGATCGCGACTGACATATCAATCACGATTGACAGAGCTTTTGATCGTGATTGACGGGCAAATTCGGCCATTTTTTAGGGCATAAATATATGGTTTATTTTAGGTCAAATTTTGGGAAAAGAACACTAGGGTTTATCATTGCATTGAGAGGCCGCTACACAAGTAATTCCAGAATTCTTGTTTGCCTGTTAACCTGTTTTAAATCCTGTTTTAGCCACAAAACCCTGAACTGGCATAACTTTCTCATACAAAATTCGTTTGCTGTGATTTTTGTGTTGTTGGAAGCTCGTGGGGAGTACAACCAAAACTTCCACTGGTTACAGTAAAATTAATATCAGGATTAATAGATAGGGTATTTTGAAGTTGACCATATCTCGGGGTAGGAAAACTAAGGGTCCCTTGGGATTGTTCTCCATAAAGGCAAAAGGCAATTTGGTCTGTGAATTACACGCATGAAAGTGATTTGTCTATCAACTGAATTCAAATTCTTGAGCTAATTATGGGCCTTTTACAGGTCCTTTGAGAGCATCGAAGGGTACTCGAAGCAAGAGTAAGTGCAAGCTTGGGAACACGCTTCCTAGGCACACCAGGGCAACACACAAGGACAGAAACTCAAGGTTGGAAATTCTCAACACCCTCTGTCAATCCCTAGCTTAGGCTAAGTACGGATAGAGGTTTTGATTAATTAGGGATACGTTAAGAATGACCAAGTCCAAGAACTCTAATCACTCAAGTGCAAGTGTTATGAGATTACAATTGTGAAACAACCTAAGGGAAAAGAATTTAAATCGAGTGACCACACTCAAAGTACGATAAAACTTAAGTGTTCCTTGTGACGAAGATTAATTGGACAAGAAGTGACACTCTAAGGAAAATTAAAAAGAACAAGTGACTAATACAAAAAGAACGCAGCAACGAAAATTGTACTTGGAAAATTCAGGGAATTCTTCAATTGGGCTTATGAACCTTAGATCAAGACGACACCTAGGGAGAGATAGACAAAGTCTTAGGTCCTCAGAGGCTAGTATCAATCATACTGCTAGGTCTTGGGCCCAGCAGTTGATCCATCATTCATACTACCCTAGCTCTGAGACTAGTGAGTCAGAGATGTCTCAAGGCATGGAGAGACCTGCAGGAAGTTCAGGAGTGCCATATTTACATAGGGTAGAAGGCCCCTACAAGATGCAGTTGGAATACCTTAGGACGGTGCTAGCATCTATGAGGACGGCCTAGGAAGATCCGTGGTCCAGATTAAAAACCCTGACCAACCCATTGGAATTGAACATCCTGCTATCAAGTTTGAAAATGGAGCATACTTGGACAAAGAAGGAACCATATATGTAGTCACCAGTCAACGAGATAGGACAGATGAATTTGGTAATGTGATCCCAGAAACGGATATAGGTGACCTAGAGCAAGGGAACATGGTTGAAGAACCTAAAACCCCCCGAGGAAAATCCGTGCTTACTAGAATTATCACGCGAGAGTGGATTCCCCAGGACAATAAGAGCATAGATCTGCTTCTCAATTGAGAAACCGATGAAGCCTTCTGGAGGTATAAGCCTAATCAACTGAATGAGGTAGGAATGATCACAATCTATGAGTTCAAAGATCCTGATTGCCCAGGCAAGGTGACCTATCTAGACAATACTTCAGAGAGGATCTTTGTGGTCACCGAGCATGGTAGACATGCCTACACTTGGAAGTGGGAATTTATTTTTTCCCAACCAAGATCTAATGTCTCTTTTGGCCACTAAGGGGCTAGAACATCCCACGCTCTGGCGCCCAAAGGGATAGAAGTAGAGATAGGCCAGAAGTGAGCTTTGCCAACCCAATAGGCAGAGAACAAACGCGAAGAGAGACAAATAGAGAAGAAACAGAGAGAACTAGAGTTCCAAGGAACCTAAGAAATGCTGAGGATTTTCCTTTGCCAAGGCCTAGGGAACACACCAGGACTTTGAGACCTACACAGCTAGTTAAGTCCATGAAGAATTACTTCGATGGCACTGGAGATCCATACAATCATGTGGCCGAATTTAGGCAAGTCTTGAGAGCTGAACAAGTGGAGGATCTATTCATGCAATACAATGCCTTTGGTCTAACCCTTAGGAACACCACCCTTACGTGGTTTCAACCACTAAATGAGAGGCACTTCAGAAACATAGACCAACTTCTAGAGGCATTCATTATTGAATTCTCTAAGAGTGGCATAAGGCATAATACTTCCTCACTGATTCATAGCTTCAAGCAAACCCCTCAAGAGACGGTAAGACTTGCAGGAAGAAGGTTTAGGCAATACTTAGAGAGATGTCCTGTTTCTGAGTTACCCACACCAGCCAAACAAGTGGCTTTATTCCTAGATGGACTGCTGAGTACAAAGCTGAGATCATATGTGTACTTGAAAGACCCTAGGACCATAGAAGAGTGTGTACGCATGTGCATTGACATCGAGGATAACTTAGGGGAGGAATTAGAGCTTTCCAAAATCTACAAAGATTCAGATAGTTCAAAGTAGCTCAAAAACTAGGTGTGGGGGGATTCTTAGACAAGAAGGAGTTTGAGGGTTCGTAGGAGAAAATGAAAGGACCAGAAGAGGAAATACACCTTGGAAGCTTCTGTCGGCTGATTATAGTAAGACAATTACAATGTTTGAAGCAAAATACAAGCCAATACTTCTGTGCACAATCACACAGAGTGCTCAATTACAAAATACCCAATATTCCAAAGTCTTGTTGCCACCGGCCTCCTCTGCACCAGACCTCCACCTGCTTCAAGCTTATCCTTGTGCACACCTTGCACCAAGCTTCCACAAAGGGGGAGGAGTGAATACCTTCTGTCGGCACGCGCACACTACAATGAGACCTTGAGATCCTTGGGGAAGTATAGCTTAGCACTCTCTGCACAAATCCTTAGTCACTCTCCATGCACCTTGCACTTCCACTTCTCTGCGTCGCACTCTGGTGACTCTTGCACTTCTCTCTCTTGCTTCCCTTAGAGTATGCTTCTCCTGCTTACTCTAAGATTGGTCCAAGAATAGACCTTGCCTTCATTTGAGTGTGTCGATCACGTACGCTCCTAACTGCAATGGTATCTTGGTGCTCACTTTGATGTCCCAAGAGTGTCTTCACAAGTGGCAGCCAACGACTCACTGTTTTGTCCTGTAGTGACTTTAGACTAAAACCCAAAATTTTAATGGGGGGGCCATACTTTCACCTGTGCGTACGTTGCCGCTTCACATACCTTCACATTTCCTTTTAAGTCTTCACTTTTGCACCTAAGGGGGGGGAGTTCACCTGAACCTTCCAAAACACTTTAAAACACACTTTGAACCTAGGGAAATTAGAGAAAATACCTCTGCAACCTGCAACTCACTTTCTCCAATTTACCCCTTGTGGACAATTAATTGTGTACTACTTGTGCACTTTGACACCTGCATTTTAGCATTTTGACTTTGCACTTGTTGACTTTGACCTTGACCTTGTTGACTTTGACCTTTTGACTTTGACTGTAGTTGACTTTGACCAACATGACTTTTATGGGCTCAACAGTTGCCCACCACCTAATGTGCTCTTCGTCCCGGAGAGCTACAACCAAAACTTTGAGCATATAGGACACCAGTATAATGGAGCTGCAAAACTGCAAAAAGACACTAGAGCAGCCACCAGGTCCATCCAGAGCAGCGGAGGAAGCACCAGAGAGGAATCAGCAATTTGGTTGGGGGGGGCGGGGTTGGGAAGAGGGGGAGGGTGGAGGAAGGTGGTGGTACGGGGGTGGCGGGGTGGGGAAGAGGGGGTGGGAGAAAAAGAGCAAAGAGGGAGACGGAAGTATAGGGAGGTGTGGCAATGAAAGAAATACCCAAGCAGAGAGAGACCAACCAGTACACAGACATAGTAATAAAACAACCAGCAATCAAGTAGAGATGCACAAGTACATGAAGTGCCAGGGAATGGCAACGGAACCAAAAATGATAAATAGATGCATCCTACAACTGAGCCTCAACAACAAAAGGAGGTTAGGATAAATCAAATGAAACTAGGGAAACCCAAGTGGTTCTGAATACCTAGAGCCGAGGGGATAGACACAGAACGAGTGACTATCTAAGGCATCGGCGGAGAAGGAGGCCTCTCCCCAGGAGGAACATCATCCTCAGGTAGAGGTAAAGCGGGTGAGGCGGGTGGAATGATGGCTGCCTCCTCAGTCCATGCAACAATCCTGCTCCTGTACCAGCATAGGTGATCGCGCTCTCGTCGGACCAAACGACACGCAGGGCTATCACAAATGCCTAATGACACACGCTGGTGGATCGCCATAAGAGCGCGAGTCGCAGCATCAGCCTCATCTCGATATCGGTCTCTGTCCTGCTGCATGGCCCGCAACGCATCGCGCGACGTCTGCCACTAAACTGCTGCAGCAGCCCGAATACGATCGATCGTCAGAGCATACTGCTGATGTAGCGCAGCGGTCGCGGAGACAGAATCAAGGGAGAGACGGGCAGCATCGGCTCCATCACTCGCTAGTACACTCGCATCACGAAGGAGGCCCAAGAAAGGTGGATCATCGTCGAGGCTATCCGGTATGGAAGGCTGCGAGGTGGGTGGTGGTGGGGGTGGGGTCGGAGTAGGCTGGGGGTAAGTGGGAGAAGCCGGCGGTGAGAGATGAGGATGGGAGGGGGAGGCAGACTCAATGGAGATGGCAGGAGATGGAGGAGGTTGTGAGGCACCGACCGGGGGTGGTGACGGAATGGGTGAGGCACGAGGGACAGAGGTGGGAAAAGAATCCATCAACCGGGTGCGCACTCTCCGAGCTGGAGGTGGAGTGGAGGCTGCCATGGCAGGAGGTGGCTGCTGAAGAGTGCTAGGGGCTGAGGGCAAGACGACGGGCGGCTGAGGAGGGGGATGGGGAGAATGGGCAATAGAATGTGTAAGATGAGAAGTGTCAAGATAATGGCTGGATGCGATGGTGTGTGTACCAGGCAGATGGAAGAGCCAAGCTAAAACCGGGGCAGAATAAACGGAGAATGAACGAGTGCCGCGATGGAGGGCATCATGGAATCGTCAAGAGCAAAGGAGGAATGATTGGAACATGAGTGTGCCATAGGGAAAAGTGCGGCCATGTAAAAAACAGAAAAGAGGGTCAGCTATATGGATGTCGTGCAATAGAAGGTCGGAGGAGGGACTACGAAATAAGAAGAAGAAAATGAACGAATGAAGGACGGCGAGCTGGTACTGTGTGGGAATGGCATCAACGCCATATAATGATATGCAGAAAGCTATGGTATCTTCCCGAGATAACCCCGAGTAGAGTGTCGATGGAGCATGAAACGAAGACAGGCTCGAACCTATGCCTGCAGCTATGACCGCAGGGGTCAGCGAACCAGATGGAAAATGAGGGAAGTCAAGCAATGCGGTGCGAATATCGTACCCCTCTGCCTCAGATAAGAGGAGGGACGCCAGTCGCCAAAGACCGGCCTGACGGAGGCAACCCTCGGGAAGGAGATCGATGAGCGGGATGGGAGGCAAAGCTAAATGCAGGTAGAGGGATAGGGTTGAAGATGAGTCTCTATGGTCAACTATGGATGACGACGGTGGACGTGGAACAGGGGAGGTGGAATGACTACCGGAGCTGCGTGCGGGGTGTCCACTAGACCCATCTGAGTATGTCGGCACGGATGTGGGGGGCGCTGCAACGGGAAGGTGGTGACCAGGGGGAAGAGTTCCGGGACTGTGCAACGAGGAACCAGATAGGGAGAAACACGGAAGGGAAACCGCAAAAGGCTGACTACCCTGTAAATGGGTAGGGAGGGAAGGGGTAGTCGGGCGTGGGACTGGTGCGCGAGGGACAGGGTGGACTATGGAGGGGAGGGGGGCCCTAGGGGCGGGGTGTAGGGTGGCGACAAGGACGGTCGGGGTGGAGGCCAGAGGGACGGACTGGGATGAGGTGATAGGAAATAAGGGGCCTACCTCGCGATGGATAGGACCGAAAGCCAAGGCCGAAGGAGCAAGCTCCGAGTATGCCTCGGTAGCCATGGAGGAGTCCTGCTGGGGAGCGGAAGACGCCATAGAAGCAGATCGAGAACGCGCTCATAAAAGTACTGCAACCACATAGAGCAAGTATCTATTAAGGGAACTCTATAGTGAACGGGCATAAAACAATGGAAAAACATCCAAACTGATAGCACATAGCCCAAAATATGGATTCAGCATGCTCAATTACCCTAAAAACGACTATTTAAATGGCAAAAACGGAGTACTGCATGATTAATTACAAGTGGATATGAATAAAATAAAGTGTAAGAGGAATAATAAAAAAAAAAGAAAGAGTAACCAAAATAAAAATAAAAGAATTATATATTAAAAAAACTAATATACAATACTTAATTGAAAAATGCACAAAATAAAAATAAATAAATACGTAATTTTGTAAAAATAAAAAAAAAATAAATAAAAATATAAATAAAATAAAAATATATAAAAAATTAAATTAAAAAGAAAATAAAATAAGAAAATAATAAAATAAAAAAACCAAAGAAAGAAAAATACCTAGGAGTGAGCCGAACTTCTGTGTGCGTGTGAAAAAGGGGGTACTAGCTTATATAGTGGGGAGGGGGGGGGGGGGGGGGAGGGCAGGGGGGGAGGGCAGGGGGGGGGAGGGCAGGGGGGAGGGGGGGGGGGGGGGGGGGGGGGGGGGGAGGGCGGGGGGCAGGGGGGGGGGGGCAGGGGGGAGGGGGCAGGGGGGAGGGGGCAGGGGGGGCGCGGGGAGGGGGGGCTATCAGAACCGGGGGGGGGGGGGGGGGGGGTTTGGCAAAAAACAAAAAAAACGCCTTGGGGGGCCTTTTTTTTTGGGAAAAATAACCCAAAAATAGAGAAAAATGAAGGAAAAATCCAAAAAAATGCCAAAAAAATTCTGAAAAATTTCTCATTAAATTTTCCACAGGGCTAAGCCCAATTTCTTTCATCAAACCACATAGAGCCTCCATTTATTCCTCCTATTTGGCCAGAAAATGACATATGAAAGGGATAAAAAAATGCTAGAAAAATGCTAAAATTGCTAGAAAAAGTTCCAAAAATACCCAAAAGTGTTACTTTTGCAGAGGTTATGAAATGCCTTCTAGGTTTGCTAAAAACACCAGGAACAAGAATGAAATTGATAAAGAAAACTACTAAAACTGAGCAAAATGAGATGAGAAAGCTATGTACAACCTGGACAGATTTTGCAATTCCAGGTGATCCATACTTCTTCAAGTGTGTTGATGATAGGCCTGAGAGTGGCAAGGCCTCTCCTTTCAGTGTCTCTAACTCCACAGCACCCCAATTTAGTATTGTTTTGACTCTGTAAGGTCCTTCCCAATGTGGAAGCCATTTTCCTCTCAGTTGTGTATGAAGATGAGGTCTATGGAGAAGAACTAACATGCCTGCTTCAATGTTGTTGTTCCACAGACCAGAACTGGCCGATTATTGTCTTGAGTGCCTAATTGTATTTCTTGGACAGGATTTCTCTCTACCATATTATCTTCGTGCTCATCTTCTTCCTTGTCTTCTTCTACTAGCTTTTCGTGCATTGCTTCATAAGCAGGTGTATTTTGGACTTCAATGTGTTCCTCCTTGTCCTGCATCCATCCTGTAGGAATTTCTTGAATTGGGAAAGAACATTCTTCACTAGAATTTTTTACCTTGCCTTTAGCTTCAGTAACCTCCTTATCTGTGGTTGTCATATCCTCCTCCAAGTTGTATTTGAGGGGCGTCTTCCTGCCCCTTCTGTGGTCTGTGATGGGCTCTCCCAATCCATCAACTTGCACTTTCTCCTTATCTTCACCATAACCTTCAGTCGTGCAAGAATTATTAAGAAAAATTCCAAAACAAGAGGAAGAGTTGCCTGCTTGGAGCCAATTTAGAATATCCTCTTCTTCCTCAAAATCTATTTGGGGTTGATCCTCCGATTCTGTTTCCATGCATATACCAACTGTTTGCATCATGCTAGTGTTTCCTTGATTATCTGGGCCCTCTTCTAAATGAATATGGGTCAGCTCTTGCCCTTTCTTTTGTACCCACATAGTGTCCTTGCCCCAATCATGAATGACACTTGCATGCCTCAGCCATGGTCATGCAATTAAAAGAGGAAATCCTCCTTCAACCTGGGGCAATCTTAAAACCACAAAATCCAGAATGAATAGATTACCTTGTACTTCAAGTGGAACTTTTGAGATCACTCCCAAGGGCCTTATTTTGCTCTGATCTGCCAAAGTAACAGTGAAATTTGTAGGCCTTGAAGGGTGGAGTCCAATCTTTTCCATTGTATGTTCAGGCATCAAGTTAATGCCAGAACCACCATCCACAATAACTCCTTGAAATTCATGACCCTTGATAGATACTGTCAGCCAAGGACTTTTATAATCTGTAAGGGGTGCTTCCCCTACAATTTTTCCTTTATGTAAAACAGCAGTCTTTGCCACCAAACTTGTAGTGGAAGCTTCACCAATTATCTGCAATAACTCTGACCTGAATTTTCCATCCATCTTTATTAAATCAAAAATACTAACCTCCTTTTTCATGGACTTGAGTAGTTTTGAAGCCTCTGATTCCTTGAGAGCATAGGCTCTAGTTGACTTATCAAACTCCTCATGAGCTCTGTTGAAGGCATGCCCAATGGCATCACTGGTGCATATGAGATCTCCTTTTTGACTTGTGTCTTCACCTGTGGTGACTTTATCTTCAGATGGTTCTCTGTTTTGATTCCATTCCTTAATCTTTGACCCTTGTCCTATGTCCGCTTGAGCCTTCCCCTTGCTTCTTGTCTGCACAGTCAAAGATTCTATTTCTTCTAATTGCACCACCCTGGTAGATGGTGATGGCTCATTGATCAGATCACACACTTCTTCTTTGTGCACCGAAATCATTTGAATATGGGGCCCGGATGAAGAGGCTTGATTCTTAGGACAACAATTTGTATAATGGTCTCTTGCATCAGGGTAGTTCCTGCAAGGAGGGGCATTTTCTGGTAGGGTGCACCTACTTTGATAGTGCCCGCATTCTCCACATCTGAAACAGATGATTGGCCTCCTAGGTCCATTTCCAACGTTATTCCTCTGTCTAGGATTATAGTTGTTACCTTGATTTGGTGCAGCAGCCATCACATTTGCTGGTGTTGGGGGTCCTCCTTGTGTCCAGTATGTCGTTGCAGGCATTCCTCTTGATTGGCATTCATGGGCCTCATGGCCAACTTTCCTACATAATTGACAAGTCACACTTAACAGAAGACATTCACTTACTATGTGACCTTGCTTGCTGCACATGGAACACCAAAGTCCACTCTTGATGCCACCTCCTTTGAGCTCCTGCAACTACTGTCGCAGCTGAGCCAATTCCTCTTCTTGGGCCTCCTCCTCCTTTTGGAGCTTTAGTGCTTCAATCTCCCTTCTCAACTGAGCAACAACATTCTCCTCCTCTTTGTAGGGCTTATTTCTTTTTAAGCCCTCCAGCTCTTTCCTTAGCTGTATCACTGGATCCTCCATTTCTGTACCATATGTTGGTTGGGAAGAAGTTGCTCCATATTGGTACCTTATCTGCTCCAAGCGTGTGGCTGTGCTGATGAACTCCTCTATGGAGGCTGTAGGTAACACTAATTCCTTTATTTTGGGTGGCCACTGGTAGGGGCTTAGCCAACCATTTCTTAACAAAAAAATCGTGTGGTGGATCTGGCAATTTAGCCATTAGTGCTTTGGCCCGAGTCACAAACTCTGGGAACTTTTCTCCTGGACCTAATCTTAAATTTTCTAGCTCTTCTATGATAATCTCTGCACTGTTGCCATGCTGGAACTGATTTTTAAAAGCATCTTTCATCACATCCCAAGTGGTAAAATGGTTTTCAGCAAACTGGCTGAACCACTTATCAGCTAATCCCTCTAATGTGGCAGGGAAGAGAATCAAAAAAGCATCCTCCCTACCCATTAGGCCTCTAGTCTTACATAGTGCCAAGAACCTTCTAATGTGTTCATCCGGATCCTCCTGAGCTAGGCCTTTGAAAGAAGGAAACTTTATATTTAATCTAGAGAGTAAAGTTTCCAAGTCTACCTGACCCGCCATGCTCTTGATTGATGATGTTAAAGATAGTGGACTGGGGGACCTTCTAACAACCTTCCTTCTTTTCTGCTTGCAGGTGACCCTCAATGTTTGGGACCGGGTTGCGGTCATGAGGAGCTCATAGCCCACTGAATATGAGACACTTGATAAGAATATTTACCTTTAGTTTGATGAAGTAGCACTGTGGTTCTGTCGACACTTGATCTCTTCTATGCTTTGCACTTGGTTTCTCCTAAGCTCAAATCTCCTTGGAAGTCCCACCGTGCGTGCCAAATTTTGTTGGGGGATTCTTAGACAAGAAGGAGTTTGAGGGTTTCTGGGAGAAAATGAAAGGACCAGAAGAGGAAATACACCTTGGAAGCTTCTGTCGACTGATTACAATAAGACAATTACAATGTTTGAAGCAAAATACAAGCCAATACTTCTGTGCACAATCACACAGAGTGCTCAATTACAAAATACCCAATATTCCAAAGTTTTCTTGCCACCGGCCTGCTCTGCACCAGACCTCCACCTGCTTCAAGCTTATCCTTGTGCACACCTTGCACCAAGCTTCCACAAAGGGGGAGGAGTGAATACCTTCTGTCGGCACGCGCACACTACAATGAGACCTTGAGATCCTTGGGGAAGTATAGCTTAGCACTCTCTGCACAAATCCTTAGTCACTCTCCATGCACCTTGCACTTCCACTTCTCTACGTCGCACTCTAGTGACTCTTACACTTCTCTCTCTTGCTTCCCTTAGACTATGCTTCTCCTGCTTACTCTAAGATTGGTCCAAGAATAGACCTTGCCTTGATTTGAGTGTGTCAATCACGGATGCTCCTAACTGCAATGGTATCTTGGTGCTCACTTTGATGTCCCAAGAGTGTCTTCACAAGTGGCAGCCAACGACTCACTGTTTTGTCCTGTAGTGACTTTAGACTAAAACCCAAAATTTTAATGGAGGGGCCATACTTTCACCTGTGCGTACGTTGCCGCTTCACATACCTTCACATTTCCTTTTAACTCTTCACTTTTGCACCTAAGGGGGGGGTTCACCTGAACCTTCCAAAACACTTTAAAACACACTCTGAACCTTAGGGAAATTAGAGAAAATACCTCTACAACCTGCAACTCACTTTCTCCAATTTACCCTTTGTGGATAATTAATTGTGCACTACCTATGCACTTTGACACCTGCATTTTAGCATTTTGACTTTGCACCCGTTGACTTTGACCTTGACCTTGTTGACTTTGACCAATTAACTTTGACTAGTTGACTTTAGCCTTTTGACTTTGATTGCAGTTGACTTTGACCAACATGACTTTTATGGGCTCAACACTAGGTGTCTCTAGCAAACAAATCCCAAGATTTGCCCCAGTTAAACGGTGTTATACTTGTGGAGGTGACCATATGGCGAGCGTATGTCCCATCATGGCTCAACCCCAAGTGAATCCCAGTAGCCAATACTGCACCATAGAACGGAGATACACTAATCACATGGCACAAGATTGCCCATACAATAAGCAAGCGGTTAGGCAACCCTACCCTCAACCATATCCACAACAGGGCAGATACCAGAACCAGTACCCACCACAACAGTATGCTAGGCCTCAGCAAACCTACGAGCCACAATATCAAGCCCAGCAGAGACCTCAGCCAGTGCTAGCCCAACAACCTCCAGCTCCAGCCAATGTGATCCTAGTAAAATATGCAGCTGCAGAAGAGAACCTGAATAGATCCATAGTTCCAGTAACACCCTTGCTATCAGAAAGTGATCCTAGTGACCAAAGCTTTGATTCCACACATATTGATAGCCCCCATGCTTACTACATGCAGTCTCTTGAACATGGTGAATCCTACTATAGTGAAGAACCTAGTGAACCTAGTTGGGATCCAGAGTATGCAAACATCATGTACACAAATCCCAACACTAGACCTCAACCTAGGCAGATAAGACCTCCATTCCCTAGAGGACCATGCTATAGATGTCAAGGAGATCACCTCATTCGTGATTGCCCAATGCCTGCACCTACACAACCCCAGTCGGTAACAATCTAGGGCTTTTGTCAAGATTGTGGGAAGGAGCATCTCTTAAGAGATTGCCCTAAAAACCCCAATAACATGCGAAAAATCATGCCTATCAATGTTATTGGGTTAGTTGTAGATTCCTCAGGAAGTGTCACTTCCACTGCACAGCAGAATCAAGGTATAGGCCAAGAAAAGAGTGCCGAGGTTAGTGAAACTGAGATCATAGCCAAGAAACGAATGAGAGCCTGGAAAGATAGCCGAGAAAGGATGAAGAGACAATGGGCTAAGAAGATGAGCGACCTAGAAGAAAGCATAAGAGAAACCAAAGCCAAAATTGTTGAGCTCACCTCTCAAACAAACTCTCACATACCACCACCACCACCTTCATCCCTATCACTATCTAATCCCCCACCTTTCAACCCACCTCAGACCATTCCACCACCCCCTAGAGTAGGATCAGTATTGGCTGACCCCACTCCCGAAGATATAGACATAATGCTTAAGGCATATCACGCCAGAATCCAAGAAGGGCCAAACGTGACAGATCATGATAAGTGCTATCCTAGAGCTGATCTAGAGATAGAAAGAACCAAGCTTTGTGCTAAAATGGTAGCATTGGCTCATACCATGTTTGAAGCCAGTCGCCTCTTCAACTACTCTTGCTCAACTAAGGCATAGTTGCACTTTGATGGATTATTAGAGAGGTTGGAGAGCATAATTGCAAGATCTGATAGAGAAGCCATATCCCAAGAAAGAGCCAAGACAAGCGAAAGAATAAGCATCCCCCCACAGGGAGCTTATGTGCCTAATTCCACTGAACTAGACACATCCTCTTCTATGAATCGGCACTCACCCGAATTCCTACGAGAGATTCAAGAAGAGAAATGGGCTAAAGAAAGTGAAGTCCCTCCTCCCATTGAACTTGTGGATGACGCACATGATCAATTCCCACAAGATGTTCCTTCTATTTATGGAGAGCAGGAGAGTACCCAATCTCAGGAGAAATTAGACTTTGAGTCTAACTCTTTACAAGAACCACCCCATTTCACAAGCCCATGGGAAGCCAAGTCCATGTGTACGAGAGCACCCACAGTCATGGTAAGAAACGAAGGTTCGGTCATACCTAGGAATACGGAGGTAGTAAAAAACACTAAAGTGCAGTGCAACCTCACTTTAGAAGAGCTCCCCAAGGTTAGGCCAGAATTGTGGAAACATGTAGCCAAACAAGTACCAGAGGTAGCAAAACCGCGTTCCCAGGTAGGATCCCATATAATAGTGCCAGAAATACCCTTGGACAAAATAGGAGACATGAGTGAAGGTGAAGAGGGAAACACCTACCTTCCCATTACCCATCAAGGATATACAACGAAGGAAATTTTAGACTCAAGTGCACGAGTTGCAATTGCTACCAGTTCCCTATGGAAGCGTTGGAGCAAGCCAGCCCTCAGGCCAGAAGAATGAAACTGCAGATGGCAGATGGTCACATAGAGAGACCCTTAGGACTGCTAGAAGGAATCACTCTCACTACATGTGGTGTAGAGTTTGAGCACACATTTGCTATTTGTGATTTTAGCAAGAACCATGCCTATGAGATGATTTTGGGACGACCATTTATGCGGCAGTTGCAGGTGGTACAAGATTGGGGAACCAATTCCTTGTACTTGCAACACTTAGGTGTTACGACCAAAGTGAATCTCAAAGATTACTCTCATAGAGATGTCCCTCCTATCCAATGGATCCCATCCATAGAGCTAAAGATGATAACAAGTCAATGCATTCCATAGGATCAGGATCCTCATGGATGCATGAAGACACCCATTTATGGATGTGTAAAGTAGTAGTAGAAGAAGAGAAGAGAGAAAAAGCCAGAGAGGTAGGTGCGAAAGAAACCCATAGATCAATTCAAGACCCAGCCTATGCACTTGTAGTATTTCCTGATGAAGAATTTGAACCTCACGGCTGGGCAAAAATTTTAGCAACAATGGACGTAGCCATCAATGAGGAACAATGGACACCCCACTGTGATGAGGATGGCTATGACATTTCAGTCTTCTCCATAGAACCAATCATAGGAGATGCAGTTCTGGAAGAATGCGAACCTAGCCCTGATGCATTTGAAGATGCAAGTGACTCCGATCTAGAGTCAATCATTATGGACCCACCATTTGCATCAGATGAAGAATACTTCTATGAAGTTGAAGCTCACCCTCAGAGACATGGAGAGCTCACCAATGACGTAAGGTTAACCACACAAGTGACCCCTAAGGATGAAGGAAAGAAAAGAAAGAAGAGAGAAGTCACACGAGAAGAGGAAGAATCCTTGTTTGAGGTCCCCAAGAATTTCAAAAAGTATGAGATAGATGATAGGAGATTCATGGTAAGAATGCCTAAACGTGAGGCACAAGCAGGAGAGGCCTATGATAACAAAGAAACTACCAAGAAAGTAGTTGTAGCCATAGAAGAAGGAGAAGAAAGATGCACGTACATAGGCCATGACCTGACGGAAGAAGAAGAGCACAAATTGATAGCCTTGCTAAGAGAATACAGAGATGTATTCGCTTGGAGTTACAAGGATTTGAAAGATGTGGACCCTGACATATGCTCACACACTATCCCCATGACCTCAGATGCCAAACCTTCTAAGCAAAAGCCATACACATATAATGATAATTATGCTGCCAAGATCAAAGAAGAGATAGATCGCCTGGTGGAAGCTGGATTTATCTATGAAATTGAGCACACCGGGTGGGTATCCCCCATTGTAGTAGTGCCCAAGAAGAATGGGAAGCTACGTGTGTGCATTAACTTGAAAAAGATTAATGCAGCCACGATTCGAGATAACTATCCGCTTCCTATCACTGAACATCTCTTAGAAAGAGTAGCAGGCAAGGAAGTGTACAGCTTCCTTGATGGATTTTCGGGCTACAATCAGGTGGCCATAGCCCCAGAAGATCAGCATAAGATAGCTTTTGCCACAGAGTGGGGCATATTTGCCTTTAGAGTAATGCCATTTGGGCTTACCAATGCACCCGCTACCTTCCACAAGCTGATGTGCCATGTATTTAAGGAATTCCTAAGGAAGAATTTGGAGGTCTATGTTGATGATATCTGTGCTCATTCCAACATTAGAGAGACACATATACCTGAACTCAGGCAAATCTTTGACAAATGCAGAGAATATCAAGTCTGCTTGAACCCAGAAAAGTGTGTTTTCATGGTCAGGCAAGGCAAGATTCTAGGACACATAGTGTCAAAGAATGGCATATCCATCGATGAAGAGAAAGTAAGAGCCATAGCAGAGTTACCTAGGCCAAAGAATGTCAAGGAAGTTCAAGCTTTCATGGGGCATTGTGGCTATTACCGACGCTTTATACACATGTACGCCATCATTGCCAAGCCACTGTACGGACTTTTGACCAACTTTGAGTGGACTAATGAATGTGAGGACTCCTTCAATGAGCTCAAAAGAAGATTGTGTTCAGCACCAATCTTGATCACACTAGATTGGAAAAAGCCCTTCCATGTTCATGTGGATGCATCCAATTATGCTATTGGATGTGTGCTTGCACAACCTACGGGCGAAGGTAATATGGATCTTCCAATTGCCTATGCTAGTAGATAGTTGAATGCAGATGAACGAAATTAGACCACCACTGAACAAGAGGGATTAGGCATGGTATATGCAGTTAAAAAGTTTAGACACTATTTGCTTGCAAATAAGTTTAAATTTTTTACTGATCATCAAGCACTGTTGTACTTGGTAAACAAGCCATGCAATACAGGTAGATTAGTAAGATGGTTTCTCTTACTAATGGAATACGACTTTGAAGTTGTGGTGAGCAAAGGGAAGACTCACTTGAGACCAGACCATCTCTCTGGGCTCACATCTGGAGAAGCCGCACAAGGAGTATCAGATGACCTTCCTGATGCTTACTTGTTTAATTTGGAAGTTGTACCTCAGTGGGCTAAGCCATTAGTGCCAGTATTGACATACGGGCCTAACCACCCAGTCATAAACACTCAAGATAGAGAGGTAGTAAAAGCCCAGAAGTACCACATCATGGCAGGAAGCATGTACAAACAAACAGATCAAGGGATATTGGCTTGTTGTGCGGAAGAGGACGAGTACGCAAAATGGTTGCAATCAGCACATGTAGGTGCATTAGAGCAACACCATTCGAGGCAAAGAACTTTACAAACACTAAGGAGATTCGGAGTGCATTGGCCTACTATGGAAGTTGATGTGCATAAGATGTGTAAAGAATGTCCAATCTGTTGCACTAAACCAGCCATGGAGCATGCCACCCTTTATCAAGTGTCTATAGTGCCAGACTAGAGTGAACCACTAGTCGCCTTCTTAAAGACGAAAACATTCCCTCAAGACATGACTCTCGCTAGGCAAAGCAGTTTAGAACAAGAAGCCCTAGACTACGCACTTATTGATGATACTCTGTACAAGAGAGGAAAGGATCGATATCTACAGCTATGTGTCCATGAGAGTGAATACCTTAAGATCCTGGAAGCTGCTCACCAAGGTGTAGCAGGAGGACACTTTGGACCTGATCGGGTGATCAAGGCAATCCTATTTGCAAGATTATGGTGGCCAACCCTTCACATGGATGCACATACCTATGCGAAATGGTGTGATGTTTGTCAGAGAACTCAGTATCCTATACGCAAGGATGAGATGCCATTGAAACCTATGATGGGTGGACGTGCATTCTCTAAGTGGGGAATAGACTTTGTTGGTCCTATTAATCCCCCAGCTAAGGGTTCACATGCTGAATATATCATTGTGGCCACAGACTATCTAACCAAGTGGGTAGAAGTGAAAGCTACCACGAAGAACGATGCTCAAACGACGGCTCAGTTCTTATTTGAGAATGTATTCACAAGATACGGGCTACCTATAGAGCTAGTGAGTGATAGAGGGACTCACTTCTTGAATGAATTTATCGAAAATCTTCTCCAAGAGTTCTTGGTTATACACAAGAAGTCTGCCCCCTACCATCCACAAGCCAATGGGCAAGCAGAAAGCACAAATAAGATTCTATGCAATGTTTTGACTAAATTGGTGAATAATAAACGCTCTGATTGGGACAAACAGCTACACCATGCTGTTTGGGCATACCGAGTTGCCTATAAAACGGTACTCCAAGCCACTCCTTTTCACATGGTGTTTGGCCAAAATGCAGTGCTACCATTGGACTTCTTGATACCTACACTAAAGGTAGCACAGGAGCATGAGTGGACGGGCCATGAGCTCTCCTCTAGGATCTTTGACCTTGAGCGATTAGGAGAAACAAGACTGAGGGCTGCCGCAAAAATATATGTAGCTAAGAAACGACAGAAGGCGTACTTTGATGCCCATGTTAAGGATAAATGATTGAAGGCCGGAGACTTTGTTTTGGTGTATACCCTAAAACAACATGCGAGAAAATTAGAGAAGAGAGGCTATGGACCTATGATCATAAATAGGATCTCGACTAGTGGAGCAGTCCAATTAGCCACACTCGAAGGAGATGTTCTCCCTAGTTACATAAGTGGATGCAGAGTCAAACTATATCAAGAACCCCTCACTAAGGAAATCTCAATCGACTCAACACTGCCAAGAAACGTAAAGAAGAGGAAAAACGAGTTCGAGAAGAAGCACAGCTAGAAGCCTTGGAACGCATCCGAAAAATGAAGATGAGAAGAGAAGGACGAGATCAGCCTAGGACAAATGACTATGCAGACCCAGGATATCATATGGCTATGTGTGAAGTCTCAAGTTTAAGCCCCATAGAATAGTTGACCGATGTCCTTTTCTAACCTTGGAGATAGGACAAGGAAAGAGTGCAAGGACTGTATGGGCCTTGATTGACTCAGGTGGAGCCACTAGTGCCGTTAAACTTTCTTACTGTCGAGAGTTGAAATTAAATGTCAATCCTATAGAAGCATATCTCATAGGATTGGGAGGCGTGGAAACCCCTTGCATGGGCGAGGTGGAACTTCCCCTCTACATTGAAGATGTTCTAAAAAGTACTAGTGTGTCAAGATGAGGATCTCACTGAACCTCTTGTCTTGGGTCAAGACTGGATCTATGATCATGCAGTCAACCTAAACCTAAGAAGTGGACTTCTTCAGGTATGGGTAAATCAGAGTCGAATTACAGTTGAATTAGACAATGGAGCACTCAAGGAACTAGGAAAGGCACAAGCTCCTGGTCCTTCCAGGAGTACACATGAAGATGACCATGCTACTCTTGTCCAAAACTATGTGATGCAGAGGGATGATTATCTCAACAAAGACGGCAAGGATACGATGGAACTCCCTTCTTTTCCAAAGGCCATCGAGAGGCGGCAACCAAAGGTGGATCAAAAACAGAAGAAGTAGATGACCTATAATGGAAGCCAAAAGAACTTGCGAAGCAAGGTGTCTCAGCCATCAAAACAAGTGTGGGTGCGGAGAGGCAAGCATTCTATTACGGTCAAGCCACAGCAACTAGCTCAACTTCCTATTAGTGATCAATGACCAGACACTAATAAGAAGTCCTCCCAGAGTTCTTCAGTAAAACTAAAATCTATTTGGGTACCCAAGAAGTCGATGAGGGTTGACCCACAATCTAGAAAAATTTGGGTGCCTAAGGCTTGCTTGCGGGCTCAAGTAGCTACACACAGATCACACCATACACGACATGGGTCACTCACTCGAACCGCCGAAGCCCCCTTTTATTTGATACACACAAATACATATTTGCCCATGAACACGAGCAAAATCACTTGTAAATGGGTTCCTAAAAAGCCTCATTTCCAAGTGGACACTCTTATACAGCCCTCTAGATTTTCCACAAAATCAAAACCAAAACCCATCCACTACGTTTGGCAACCCAAAGCTTGTAATAAACCCCCCGATCCCCTTTGTACATTCATCCCCACCTATTGACTGCATCATCCCCACACTGCATCATTCTCTTTGCAGCTTGTAATAAACCCCCCGATCCCCTTTGTACATTCATCCCCACCTATTAACTGCATCATTCTCACACTGCATCTTTTCACTTAGCTCATAGGATGAACAACACACACAATCATCGAGCACTCACCGATCGACTAACTCATCATTCACCTCATGTTAATGTTGTAACGGGGACAAAAATTGTTCTACCTTGTCCTTTACAATGTTAATGCATGCTTCTATATTCTCACAGAACTAGCAAGCAAGCTGTAACATGGCAGAAACCGGAGGCACCAGTTCCTAGGCAGGGTCTAGCGCCCAGATAGTGGACATTGAAACCCTCCTTCTGGAACCACAACTCACTGAGAGACCTCAAGAACTTAGAGTTGTGCATGTGCTTCCTATTCAGGACCCACCTCAGGGGCACACGTCTCAAGTGGGGAAACATGCACATTGGTTCAGTGATGTCGCAGGGCCATTGGGAGACGGCACCTACTTTTGGGAGGCAGAACTTGAGTTTAATGGCAAATGGGGACGATATCATTTCTTTACCCGCGAATTTGAGAAGTATCAGAATGCAGAAATAATGCAATCAGTATGGACCAAAGCGGGCTTGGATGGCTATTTCTGGGCACATTTACCTAAGCCAGATTTCCTGCGCTGTTCCTACTTTATCAGTACCATCACCCCTAGCAGGGCTAAAGGAGGTGATAGTACCTTCGTGCTACCCTCATTGACACCAGGCCAGGAGCTCAAAAGATTCAAACTGACCCTCAACCTAGTACGAGAAGCATTGAACATGCAAGGTATGCATATTTCCACTAAGAAAGAAACAATGATTCCAGGCAAGATGAAGCACAAGGATCTCAACAAATTGAAGGACATGGTAACAATGACACCAACCATCGCTCTCCACCTACGAACGATCATGCAGCACTTCTCTTTCCCCGCCCAAGAACGCTTCACAATGCCACCAAAAAAGATCTGGTTTAGCTTGTACTTGGTAGAGACAGAGAATCTCACCATCAATATGCCACACTGGATCATCGATCAAATCCACCTAGCCCATCAACGATGGAATAAGAAACAGAAGAATGTGCTTCATGGATGTTGTGCTCTGACAAAAATAATTTATAGGTGCTTAGCTTACGACGTGCCCATTCAAAGAGCACTAGTATGGTCTAGGGCCCAAGAATTCCAAAGACGACTATCAATGGCGGGTCCTCCATCGATGAAAATGAGAGGGGGAGTGCAATTACCGTGTGCCCAAGCAAGGGGAGCCACCACCACACCAGAGGTGACCCCTCTACAAATGCGACGTGTCCAACTATCTATCATTCGCGTACCCAGACCAAGTGCAGAAGGACCCAATCTGGTATTCCCTCCAATTCCATCGGACTTGGAGTTCCCACAAGGCTACACCCTAGCCGATTTGACAGATGAAGAAATCGCCCGCATGATTAATGAGTCTAACCTGGAGACAGAAGCAGAGCAGACCCAAGGACCACAACCCACTACTACAACTTCAGCCCCGACCCAACCGGAAGTAGTAGAAGTAGAAGAGGATGAAGAAGAGACAGAAGAAGAAGAAGCAAACGAGGAATATGATCAAGAATATGATGAACTTTCAGAACTAGCAAGTGCCCCAGCCTACTCGGCCCAAATAAAAAGATTGTATGAAACCATGAAGCGCGTCCAAGAACAACACAAACTGTCACTCGAGACAGGAAAGGTGCTCATGAGCCAAATGTTAGCCGAGGAAGGCGTGGATGACATGTTTATTGAATCCATGAACCTGCATGCAGACGCGGTAGGCTTAGATGAAGCCGTTCATGCAGCTATGCCTTATATTCATCGCTTTGAGAAACGAGTGCCTACCCACCCCATGCGATCCGGCAAGCAAATTCACATCAATGTATCAGAACCAGGAGATAACACACAAACAGAAGAACATCAGGCGGAACCACTCTCACCACACACCTCACCTCTCACTACACAACTCACCTCACCACATGGCACTACCACCCCTATTTCTGCCATTACCACATATGTCATGGGAATTCCTCTCTCTCCCGGCATCCAATTCGGAGGAGTTACCATGCCCACTTTCACAACACTATTCACGAACATCACATCCACCCCACCCACTGTCCCCATCTACACAGTCACACACACGTTTGACACCATGGAAACATCACCAGCCACAGCACCACGGCCTCCCCCCACGCAGCCTCAATCTCCCATACCCCCTCCACCCACCTCACCACTTGACTCCACATCATTCATGACTCCCTTTCCCCTCCCCATTCCCCCTGCATCCTCCCCTTTCCCTGCATTCTTTAATGTAAATAATATGTTTTCAATGTTACATCAATGTGTGTACCAACTACAGAGTGAGTATCAGGCTCTCGAAGACCGTCATCGTCAACTAACTATAAATCACCAACAACTACAGAGGTGACTTACAACTATGGAAGATGAAAACGCTGACCTCAATCAACGCTATACCATACTCGAGCAGGCCCATCAAACCCTCATGGAGACACCCCAACCATCACAATTGCCAGGCGTCAAACAACTCGAAGATTTACTTGAAGTCTACCAAGCAGATAATCTAAGAGTCCGACGTAATTTGACCCTACTCAGAAAACACATGGCTACCACCCTTACAGAGAACAAGCATCTACAGAAGCAAAACGAAGAAAACCTAGAAGCTACAATGGAAGGCTCCCCGCACGAGATCGACCCAAAGCAGTTTAAAGCAGTCCCCTCAGATACAATGAAGACAATCTTGGAAAGCTATGCTGATCTATTAGAAGCACATGATGATTTGGAAAAGGAACGGGATACACTATGCCGCCAGCTCAGGGAACAGGAGGAACAACCCAAGGTCATAGAGACAACCTCAACTTCAGAGGAGGTAAAGGCATTAACAGAGCAGGTGGCAGAATTACAGAAGAAGTTGCTGGAATATGAAAGACAGCCCTCTCTAGTTATAGAACCAGAGCCAGATGAATTGGTACCCATTGAGGTGGATGAGTCATATGAGGAACCATATGTTCCTATGCCGATGCCAGGAGGTCAGCAAACCTCGGAAGGAATGGACACCCTGGAAGTCGAAGCACCCGAATGGCTTCAGATACTCAAAAAGATAGCTAAAACCCATGAAGATCGAGTGGCAGTCCAAATCCAATCAATGGCTAAATTGGAAGACACTATCATAAAGTCAGAATATTTCCGCAGTATGTCTCATCACAGATGGATAGGCACCAACAATGATCAGTATGTGCCATATTGTGTACTCTTGGCAGATTATAACGCAGAGATTAAACAACGATGTGGCAAGGCTCCAACCTTTGCCACACAATTCGGCCCTGATGATATCCCGGAGAGTGCTAAAAAAGGATCCATTCATCAACCCACCTAGCGGATACGACTTTTAGAAACTTACCCTGAAATGGTTCGTACCTGGAACAACATGCCGTTGTTTATCAAATACAACCCTTGTTATGTTCCAGTCCTTCGAAGACGCACGTGGCTCGAGTTTACCATTGCTGTAAAGAACGTCAAAGGCTGTGCAAAGTGGTTAAATTATGTCTATCTAGCACCTGCTTATATGATTTCTACAATTTGTCACTAGAGCCTTCGACTACGGAACACACCTGATATGATGGCACAAATGTGCATGAAAATCTTTGAATTAATGCTGATCACATTCAAGACATTCAAGAACATCAAGGACCCCCACTTCTCAGGAGTTGGCTTCACTGCAGGCAACCAAGACCTGGTATATGACATGAGCACTACCCTCTCAATAAACGTAGTATATGCCTGGCACGCAAGAATAAAATACCTCTCGGCATGCTTCAAGCAGACCTTCGAGGAGATGTTCATCACAGGGTTTTGGGAATATCACTCAGAAATATTTGTACCCAAGCCCTCACACCTCCTTCAACTATTCGTTGTGGAAAGGACCATCCACTCAGATCAATTGCGGGTGCCCCATCCAGACGTCCCAGGTCTAGTGGATTGGGATGCATTGTTAATAGACCTAGCACGGGGGCTGCGATTAGAAGAACACCACCTTGCTTCCGATGTGGTTCAATATTATGTCCAACGCTCAGCTAGACAAGGGTTTGTCAGAGACGACAGACGCGAGAGAGGGGGGGTGTTGGCAGCAGTCAAGGAACTGAAGGAAGTCAAGGCACCGAAGGACTCACAAGACAAGGAAGCCAAAGAAGGGAGCAAGAGCGGAGAGAAGGCACAAGCAGACTAAGTAGTCACCGAAGATCTCGCAAGTATGCCATTCAAATTTTTTCAAAACAACATCTTCATAACAGTGACTCTCATCACTACAAATCATTGTAAATACCATTTCACCTTTTTGTAACTCCATTTTGTGCAAGCCGAGGAGTCCTCGAGCTTGAGGAGTATTAGAAGTATCATCGTACCAATTTTCATGATTTTTAGACTCCGTTTGAGCCTCCAATTAGGCCCTAGAACCTAATTTTTAACTAGGCCGGAGCCTAGGTCTGGAGAGGGCCAAAAGCTAGTCAAAAACTATAAATAGAGCTAGAGAGCTCATTTTTGAGGTTATCTTGTAATAGATTTGAACTTGTATGAGCATTTTGGAAGTAATTTAAAAGAACTCCATTGTCTTCCTCTTTGTTCTTACTGTGTGTGCGCGTGTGTATGTGTGTGCATGTTTGTGTGCTTCTCACTCACGCACTTGTGCCTTCACTTGTTTGAGGTCATCATACCATCCTCACGTCTTCCCGGATTGACATTAAAGGAGGTGCTACTCATCATTGAGCTACAATATGTATGTGTGTTTGTGTATGCATGTTTATAAATTTAAAGTTTTTTTATTTTTTGATCTTTTTTTTGTTTGAGATTAAAATAACAAGAGATATTGTATGGTAGAACAAAATAAGAGAAGACCTAACATACCACCTGAGACATGGAAGTTTTTTCACAGAACACTACGTCTTCAAGAATCATTTTCTCGGCAAAAGATATATAAATTAATAGTTTACATTACTATGAATTATAATTCTCATATTTTTCATAAACGTTTTACATTTAATCTATGTATTTTTGTTTCATTAAATAAATGCAGGCTGCTGCAAAGAAGAGAGTTGAATCAAGTCATACATCGCATTTAGGCCAAATGGGTCATCATGGTTTTGTAGCTATATTTGTAAGTATATATATTATTGAAACTATATTTTTTATTTTAGTTAAAACAATAATCATTAATATTTTTTATTTGTTTCAATGCAGCAAAAGGATTGTGGTCAATATCCTATGAAAAAGGAAATGGATTTCGCTACACATTGTGGATATCGAAGTCTGAGTGAGTACATGCAAGTTCATCCAAATGCTTTTGTAAGTATTACTAAATTTCATATAATTATTTATTTCTATTGATGTTTTATATATTTTATTTTGTTTGTTATATGTAATAGAGGAGTATTATGCAGAGGCACATATGGAGTAGATGGAGAGACAGGCCCAGGGGGGACGATCTCAATTGTCACAAAGTGCTCACACCTCTACCCATGATCCCACTATAGATACATCAGATCATGCGGATGATCGTGACGATGAGAATGATCATGACGATGATCATGATGATTAGGACTTACATGATGATCAGGATGATTGATACATTCCATTGGTATATATTTTACATTGATATATGTATTTTCTTTATATCTATATATTTTTTCATTCTAGTTATGTTTTGAATTGTGTCTATGGTTCTAATTAATGAAAAGTCTTGTTTGAACAATTTTTATTACTGTTTATATTTAATATGTATTTTATTACTTTAATTATATAATTCGTTTATATTATATATGTTTTTATGTGTATAAATATATGTATGTGCATGGAGTTGCAATGTATGTATGTGCATATGTATGTGTATGTGTCTATATGTGTACGTGTCTATATGTGTATGTGTGTGTGTGCATACACACACACACACACATATATACATACATACATATATATATATATATATATATATATATATATATATATATATATATATATATATATATATATATATATATATATATATATATATATATATATATATATATATGTATGTATGTATATATGTGTGTGTGTGTGTGTGTGTGTGTGTGTGTATATATATATATATATATATATACACACACATATATACATACATACATATATATATATATATATATATATATATATATATATATATATATATATATATATATATATATATATATATATATATATATATACACACACACACACACACACACACATATATACATACATACATATATATATATATATATATATATATATATATATATATATATATATATATATATATATATATATATATATATATATATATATAGACACACACACACAGATGCACATACGTACACACATATATGCACATACACTTACACATACGCACATACATACATATACACACACATACACATGCACACAGATACACATACGCACATACACATGCACACATACACATACACATACACACATTAACACATACTCATGCATATGCATATTCACATGCATGCACATACACATGGATGCAAATGAAGATGCATGCACATGCATGCTCATATATATACGCAAATGCTCGATCACGAAGCGACAAAAATGTATCGCGTTAACCATCGCTATGCCCCCGTATTCCTTGTAGTTAGAGAATATACAAGAATGACTTAATACATCATTGCAACCAATACAATATATAAAGAACAACACATAAAGAAAAAAACCTAATGTCCACGAATGAGTGAGTTTGCAAGAAACAAATTTACCATCACTCTCGGTAAATAAATCTGGTAAAACTCACTAAAGTATCATTGACATATCGACATAACCACTATACATCTTGTGTCATCCTTGATCATTACATGCTGATCTTGGTATCTCAACACAATAGGCATCAAAACATCAATATAAAATGGTAATCAGTGTGCTAAGCTTTTTGAGCTATCAACACCAAAATGAGCTCAAATCATAAATATGTGGACATCAAGTTTGATATATCAGTTTTCTTTTTTTTTTTTACACAAAAAAAATAATAATTCAAAAGTTGTTCCAAAATGAAGATTTTGAACAAGCAAACCTAAGTGTAGCAAGGAAGACAATCATGCATATTATGATATCCATTGTTCAAGTAAGATTGCAAGAATGTGCACATAATATGAAAAAGGTGAAGGACAAAATGTTCAACATAATAATATAAGAATGTGTTTCATTAAATGTACAAAGACCAAGGGACCCTTCATTATGAGATGCATATACAAGTTTGAAAACCCTTATTGGGAAAGAAAAACACCCTAACAATCTTATTGTGCTTATACACATTGCCACCAAAATGTAGTGAAAAGTTTCTATCAGCTTCTTAACAAAGTTATGATATATTTTGAACTTCAACTTTATCCACAACTGTCCAGGTCGATTCCACACCAGATTAGGATTTGTATGTTTTAAGATAGACTCCAACTCATGCAATTAGACTTTCAATGTTCTGAGACAGAGCTCACCACATGCATCTTATCTATCAAGTACCTCATGTTTTACCTGCTTTTGGGCTAGCACAATTACAGTAATAGCCTAATTCTCTGCATATAATTTCTTCTCAAAATCGTCAATACTAGATATGCTCAACACCCCATCCTAATAAACCCACCAATATCCATGGTGCTCAAATGTGTATAGTCCCCATCATGAGCAAAAGTGATGTATGAACCCAAACATTGGTAGCATCTAAGATCAGATATATATGAGCTAATGGCTAAAAGGTGACCATTGCAAGACTAACCTTTTGGTTAAATAGAGGAACTAGCTTAGGAGCAACCTGATGCACATTAAATTGAGTCATGAGGTAAACAACTTACCAAAGATCCCTATTTTGAGGCTTGAGGATCACAGAGCTGACCTTTGGCTCAGGAGTCTCGAAGGGACTAACAACCACCCTGACAAGGTCCGAAGCAATGCCCGTACGAATGGGAAAGGGAATATCTGGTAGTTGAGTTGAACCAACCCAAATTGGTTACAAGCTGACCTAACCCTCACGTGCCATGGAAGGGCAAACCCCTTCCAGCCATGATCATTTGTCTTTCTTCCAACAATAGCTGTTCCAGTTAGCCTAAACTCGTTACTTAACTCCTATCTAAATCAACAATTTAAGATCCATAGTGGGAGTAAATGTGTCAAAAAAGCAATCTTCGTATCAGTTGTTTGAAAAATTAGAACTTACATTTCTCATCTGCTATGTGCTTTTTGTCTCGTGTTCAAATTGTGTTTGCTGCATCATTTATTATCTTGTACAGACACTTCGGTAGTGCAAATTTACCAAGATTATAGTAGTTGTTCTGGTAGAAATTTCAGCCTGTATACACGCCAATAGTGAACAGTGTTTTTTTGCATGTATGAAAGAAATGTAAACAAACTGAAAAGGGAGATAATACACAAGATCACGAGGCCTAAATATCCTGACCAGGTCCATGCTCCTGACCTGTATGAGTGTTCGTTCCATGCATTACAATCCAATCATCCTGAGAAGTTTCCTCTTATATTAATAAACCAAGAATGAGAGACAGGACTAGATCAATATCCCTTGGTCCTGCATGTAAGAGAGATTAGAGTTGAATGTAACAGAGATTAGAGTAGAATAAGGATGCGAGATAGCCCTGCATATATTTTCCAAACCCATGTGAAAAAGCAAAAGGAAGATGTAATACAACTGAGATTGTTGAGATCTACATGTTGTGTGAGAGGACTCTGTCAACTACATTCTTAAAGTTGCCATCTACACAAACACCAGACATCAAAGCATATGCAACAGCATCCTTCACATCCAGGCACAATGCCTGTTCAAAGGCTTGATTCCCACACTTAAAATGTCCTGACTTTCCACACGCACTAAGCACAGAATGCCATACAACACAATTGGGTGAAACAGGGATTTCATCAATTCTTGCCACTGCCTCATCCAGGTGTCCAACACGACCAAGCAGGTCAATAATACATGCATGGTGTTCAAGGCCTGGAATAATGCCAAATCTTCTGCTCATGGCCTCAAAATATGTCTGGCTGAGGCCATATGAACCACTCTGACTACAGGCCCTCAGAACCACTATAAAAGTGATTGCATTGGGCACCACTCCCTGCCTCAACATTTTATCATATGTACAAAATACGCTTTCACTTTCACCTATTTGAGCATAGCCTGCCATTAGTGCAGTCCAAGCTACTACATCTTGCACAGGAAGCCTGTCAAACACCAGCTGTGCTGTTACAAGGGTGCCAAACCTTGCATACATATCAACTAAGGTATTTGCAACAACTGGATCAGTTCCCACCAAACCTCTTTTCTCAATCTCCATATGTATTCCCCTGGCCTTATCCTTAGCTCCGATGCCACTGCACGCTTTCAAGCTGCAAACAAATGTGACAGAATTAGGTACTAAGCCTTCAGTCTGCATGCGTTCGAGACACTGCAACGCTTCTTCACCATGCCCATGTTCTGCATAACCTCTCATGAGTGCAGTCCATGAGACCACACTTCGGTCTGAAAGCCCATCACAAAGTTCTTGTGCTGTAGCAAGAATGCCACACCTTGAATACATGTCAAGCAAGATATTTCCAAGGACATTATCTGTCCGCAGCAAACCCTGTCTCTCTATTTCTGCATGTATATCTTGACCTACACTAAGAGCTCCCAGGCTACCACAAGCTTTTAAAATACATATGTAGGTAACCGGGTCGGGAGGAACACCATCCAGTTGCATTTCTCTGAAGCATCTGAGAGCTTCCTCAGCTGACTCATCTTCAACATAACCTGCTATTAATGCATTCCATGAGGGTAAAGTTTGAATCGGTAAGTTATCAAACACTTGCTGTGCTATGGAAAGCAAGTCACACTTCACATAGGCATCAACAATTGTACTGCCGATAAGTTCATCTTCAATCAGCAATCCATGCCTTTCAATTTCTGCATGTATCTCTTGGGCCTTAGTGATTGATTTCATGCTGCCACAAGCTTTTAGGGTCCACACAAAAGCAATTGCATCTAGAGGCACCTCTGCTGATTGCATTTGTTTAAAACACTCAAAAGCTAATTCCCCTTGGTCATGTTCAACATAACCTGAAAGAAGCGAGGTCCATGAAATCACATCCTTGATAAGAAGTCTATCAAATACTTCCTGTGCCTTTGCAAGAAAGCCACCACAAGAATACATTTCTACCAATGCATTCCCTATGGAAAGGTCCCCTTCAAATAGCTTGCACCTTTCAATCTCAGCATGCATCTCTTGACCGTCAAATACTGCACCAATGCTAGTGCATGCTTTCAAACTGGATATATATGTAAACCTATCAGGAGCAATATGCTCTTGACACATTTTCTCCAAACATTGAAGGGCTTTAGACCCAAAGCCTGAATCAGCATAGGCTGCAATAAGTATGTTCCATGAAACGATATCTTGGTTGGGAAGCTTGTTAAAGACTTCTTCAGCTAGTGCAATCAGGCCACATTTTGAATACATGTCTATTAGGGCATTGCCAACGTTGTGTTCCTTCTCCATTAGTGATCTTCTCTCGATCTCAATGTGTATTTCTCGCCCCTCAATCAATGCCCTTAGTTCACTGCAAGCTTTCAAGCAACATGCAAATGTGACAGCATTGGGAACTACCCCCTCGAGTTTCATGCACTCAAAGGAATTCAAGGCCTTCTCAGGTTGACGGTTGTCAGCATAACCAGAAATAAGTGCTGTCCAAAGCACCACATTTCGAAAAGGAAGCCTATTGAAAAGTTGCCGTGCCTTGTGAAGAAGGCCACATTTCATGTACATATCGACCACAGAACACCCTATGAAAAGGTTTTTCTCAATCAACCCTCTTGCATCGATATCGACATGCATATGTAGCCCAGTTTCCACATCTCTTACCCTTGCACAAGCCTTTAGTAATGAGACCAGTGAATGTGCATTCGGGAGGGCCCTTTCATCTCCGTTTGATTTATTATACAAAGCAAGAGCCTGCTGTGGCTTTCCAGCATTAATTAAACGTGCAATGTCATCGGCCCATGTACGGATATTCCAGTCAGTTGGCCTCCCCTCCATGCCGCAGAGATCATACACTCCTTAATTTTCCGAAAGTACTGTCCCATCATATCTCCAAGCTGCATTATCCATACTCAACCTGGCACAAGCTCGACAAAGGACCTGACCGAATCGGTTCTATGACGCCTAAGAGAAGATATCGCCTCCCCCGTACTTGCACAGGCGTGCACGTCAATCCAGTGCATCGGCAACATGAATACGTTGAAAAAATAGAGACGGATGCACAATATCTTTTCTGTGTGGACTTGTTTTCTATGACCATGATGTGTTCGAGGGGAGGTGGTAACAGAGACTGAGTTTGGTAAGAAAGCTCTGATTTTCTTGAGTAAACCCACTGTCAGCATCCTCGCATGCTCGAGGAATACAGAAGGTGACCAAGAGCTTTGCATGTACATGCGCACCTTTTACCTTGTTGTCCTCATTTGATCTGAGAATTGAGAATACCACAGTGACCATCGAGACCGAGTAGACCAACTGATTTTTTATTTTTATTATGGATTTTTCAATCTCGTACCAATTAATCTTTGATCGATAATCATTCAAGTGGTCATGCTCTTACATTGCGGGATAATTCACACAATCTTGGATCGATGTTCGAGATATTATCTGCTCTTACTCTGTGGAAGAATTCTGTTTATCTTCAAATGTATACTCTGCAACATCGTGGAATATGAGGATTATTCTGAATATCATGTCTCTCACATTCTATTTTGTCCACTCGATGAACAAAATACAGCCATTACTGTAGAGAGCTCATGAGAATAGGCTTTGCATCAGGCTCTAATCAAACACAGCCATTACAGCCATTACTGTAGAGAGAGCTCATGAGAATGGAATAATGAATACTGTGGAGAATGGGGCTTACATTGTCTAAGAGTTATTTAGTTAATTCCCATACTGTATAGATGTAATCGGTGCCTCATAGTGTAGTCTGTTAGTGATATGTTTGCACATATTAAGACCATCATACCACTTTCTTTTTTCTTTTTAGAAAATCTTTGTCCATAGCCTGTGTATCCGTCTTACATCCTTGAAGGCATGTGTGCGCTTTTTTTTTTCTTTTTTTGGAGAGTACAATGAATTGAAAACACACTCACACATCCAACCTTGTAAGGAAGGTAGAGGCACCCATCTATGAGGAACTCACAGATACATGTTCAGCCAAGACTTGAACTCGGGACTTCCTCCTAGAGATTCAAGGCGTCAAACCACTTGGCTACGCGGACTTAGACCGGTTTTTGTGAAGCTACTTTAAGAATAAATTTTCGAACAAATATAAAGACCTTCATTTCTTTCTTTTACCGCATCTACACTAGCTCAAGGTCTCCACTTAATTTTATCTTTTATCAAGTATCATTTTTCAGTACCAGTTTAGGGATTCAGTAGCAGCGTATAATCATTTTTATTTTTTGAGTAAAAAACTTTGATACATGCTGAATTTTCACCTCATGTGTATTTATTGTTCTTTATGTTTTGTCATTCATCACAAGGGTGTTGCCTGACCTGTTGTTTTGAAATAAGAATGGCATGGATGCATATATCCTAATAACACATGATCCATGGAACTTTTTGTATGGTCTTGCTACGCACCATACCCTAATAACAGATGATCCATGGAACTTTGTGTATGGTATTGATATGCAACTTATTACTGTAACTTCCATTATCATTTTTATCGCAAAATAAAATATAATTTATTATTTTTTCTAATCTCAACGGATTTAGAAAGGCAGATATTGAGAAAAGCATATCTCTCACAAGGTCAGGCATTTCTAATAGTCTGGAGGCGTTCAAAGAGAGCTTATACTTCCTCATACTATAGTACAAAATGGTGTAGGGAAAAATTTGTATATGCCCATACAATATCAAGTAGTTTCTATGGTTCATCATGAAAATCTTACATAATGCTTTTGTGTAGAAATGGTGCTCACTATAGTTCATCTAATAATATATCACCTAGTATTTCAAAGGTCTGAAAGTGCTAAAAGGGTCAAAAGTAGGAAAGATATCACATTATGATCACCCAAAAGTTCATGTTCTAATGGATCTTAGACATAATTTTGATTTAAAATCTAGAGGATACATTTTTCTTGGATATGGAACTAATGGTTGGGTTAGACATCACTTATGGATCCTAAGACATGCATACTCATTAGAAGATATGATTTTCTTTTCAATGAAAGAAAGATGGATAGATATTCCACAAAAGATTTTGATATGATAAGAGTGGTATTCAAAACAATAGAAACAACTCATGATCATTTTTTTTTTATCAATATGTCAAGGGTGTGTGGTGTAATGGTAAACGCATTCTCCCTTGGACTCAATGTCTAAGGTTCAATATCCTCACGTCAGCCTAATTTTTAGCCCCTGAATGTGAAGATAAAGCAAGTCCGCTAGGGGTGTGTGTGTGTATGTGTGATGATATTTCATAATTTCAATCCTAGTGAAAGAGTAGATCTCAGATCGAACTTCCCAAAAAGAAGGATCTATATCCTGTTGGTATTCTTGTGTATGTTATGGTCGCTACCTAACTAGACATTGTGTTTTCCATGAGAGTTGGGAGTAGATATGTGTTTAATCCTTGGAAGAAGCATTATGAAGCAGTCAAACTAATATTTATTATTGATATGTGAGTAATATTAAGGATAAGTTTTTATGCTTACAATGGAAGTCATTAATCCATTTTGGGTCTACAAAATATGACTTTACTATCGTTGTGTAGGCAGCACAAGTCTACATTAGGGTACATGTTTCACTTCATGGAAGACCATATTTCTTGGAGGTTTTTAATAATCTAGAAGCACTATAAAAAGTGACCCCCTATAGCGAATTCAAAAGGAGCATAATGTTGTTTCTAGCCAAAACAAGATGATTTCATTGAGCGCATCATGCATGGATCACCATATATATAGTGTGTTTATGTCTTGATATATTTCAATAGTGATGTATGTTAACTCACTTAGGACTGTCGGGGCACCTTTTTCCCTCTTTAGGAGGTCTTTTTCCCTTGGCTTCTATGTACGCCTATAACCCTAATGGGTTAATTATCTTTGTACATTCAATTGGTAATACATTCAGTATTGTGTGTTGTGCTCCAAGCTTCTTCTTCTTCTTCTTCTTCCTTGTGTTCTTTTTGTGCTTCCTCAGACCTCAAACTCCAACAATTGGTATCAGAGCATGTCACCGCTTCATCTAGGGCATCATCAATAGCCCTCCGATCACAGTCTCACAATGGCATGAAAATTGGTGAGCATGCTCAAACTGATTAGGAATTCAAAACAGCTTCGCTATGTGGTGTTGAAATTTTGATCTCAGCTCATTTTGGCCTCTAAATGCAAGATCGGAGTGCTTGTGTAGGCAATTTCATCTTTTTGTGCCAAACATATATATAGGTTTCAGTTTCCCAGTACAAGTGCCCTCAAAGTCTGCTACAAGTTTAGCAGATCTCGACATGGTAGTTCTGTTTAACTTTTGGAGATATAGTCATTTTTCTGCATCAAGGTATCTTAATCAGTGGCCATGGCTGAAAGCAATGATGTATTCTATATGTTGGATGTTGAGGATAAGTTGGATGGTGCCAATTACCCATTATGGGCATATTGGTCACAAAAGGATTGTGGAATATTCTGCAGGGTGTTGAAAGACGACCCACTACACTTGCAAATACAACTATTGAAGGTAATGGAGATGGCATTGAGGATTATGATCTTCATGCTCTTGTTCGTGTTGTGGTTCCTATTGCACCTACTATAGAGAAACTTTGTTGGGATGACAAAGATGCTCATGCACATGCATTGATAGCCTTATCTATCCAAGATGCCATTATCCCACATATTCGCTCTTGTAAAACAGCAGAGGATGCTTGGGATACACTTAGCACTTTGTACCATTCAAGAAATGAGGCTCGTGTTTCTTACAACAGTTGGAGAGTGAGCATATGAATGAAGGAGATTCTATGGATATTTTTGAAAAAGATGAAAGATTTGAATGAGCAGTTGAGCTTTGTTGATGGTCTTGCCAGACACTTTACTTGTGCAAACTCTTTGGAATGGTCTTCCAAATTCATATCATAATTTTTCTTCTACTCTTCGATTGATGATGAAAGGCAATCTAGATGCCTTAACATTTGAGGATTTAGTCTTTATCATGCATGTAGTAGATCAAGCTTTCTTAGCTACTTAGAAGGGCAAAGGTAAATGGAGCTCATCTACTAGTAAGCAGAAATCTGCTAATTTTGCACAACAAAAAAAGAAAGACAACTTCAAAAAAAAAAAAAAAAAACATAAATTGTTTTGCAAATACTATCAAGGAAATGTTCATGTCATAAAGAATTGTCCAAAACTAGTTGCAAAGGAGGCAAAGAAAAAAGAGGCCAGAATGGTTGTTGGAGAGGCCTCTACACCTAAAATAGAGTCTACTAATCTTGTGCAAAATGAAGGATGGGCATTTATTACTGTTTGCAATTATGACCCATCTTCTCATGAACAATGTATGTCTATAGTAGACTCAGATAATTGGTACTTTGATAGTGGGGCAACCAAACATATTACCTCACAGCATAATTTCTTCAGTTCGCTTGGGCCCCCTCTACAAGGAATACCATCACATGTGCTAACAACTCCCATTATCTTGTAATGGGAGTTGGTAAGATCATTTTGGCTACTGCTGATGGTAGTTCTTTCACATTCTCAGATGCTTTGTTTGTGCCAAGGATCAAGAAAAATCTGTTACCAGTTTAAACATTAGTCAAGATCCGGTTGGCTGTGAAATTTGTTGATGACAGATGTACAGTTCATGATCTGTCAAATGACAATGTTATTATTACTTTTGGCATTTTATTTCATGGGTTGTATAAGCTCATAGATTATGCAAAATCTGTGAATGATTCAGCATGTGTAATTCAAGATTATCACACTATGTCATATGCAAAGCTTTGGCATGCATGCTTTGGTCATCTGAATTATGTTAGTTTGCTATGTCTGCAAAAAATTGAATGGTCTCCTCTCTGTCCAAACTTGAGATACCTTATAAACATGTTTGTGAAGGCTATATTTTGGGCAAAATGCAACCTTCCTCCTTCCCAAAAGTTGGTTCAATTTGAGCTTCTCAAAAATTGCAGCTTGTTCACAGTGATGTCTGTGGTCCTATGCAAACACCCTCTTTTGGGAACTACCTTTATTCCATGACCTTTATTGATTATTTTTCTAGGCATGCATGGGTGTATGAAAGCAAAGTATGAAGTTTTCATGTGCTTCAAATAGTTTCTAGTTTTACTTGAAAATTTATCTACATGTAAAATGGGCACCCTCCATTCTAATCAAGGGGGGGAATACATGTCCTCTGATTTTAAGGCCTTTTTGGTTGAACGTGGGATAAAAATTCAATTATAATGCCGTATAAACCTCAACATAATGGAGTTGTTGAAAGGAAGAACATGTCACTCAATGAGTTGGCAAGTTGTATGGTCAAAAGTCAAGTTTAACCACATAGCTTCTGGCTTGAGGTTGTTATGTGTGTCGCATATGTATGTAATAGGTGTCCCACCAAAGCATTGTAGACTATCACTCCATATGGGCCTTGGAATGGTTGCAAGCCAGCTATTGCTCATCTGTGTGTCTTTAGTTGTATAGCATACGCATTAGTTCCTAAACAACAATGCAAAAAATTGGATGATAAAGCAATAAAATGTATTTTTTTAGGTACAATTCTGAAAGCAAAGGCTATCGTCTATATCATCCATATACTAAATGCATTTTGGTTAGCCGTGATGTTGTTCTTGTGGAAGATGCAATTCAGCCATTACTTTCATGTACTAAGGAGACATCGGTTAGCTCCAAAGACGTGTATGACACTTTTTTGCCTCTATTTACAGGTGGAGAGTCAAATGCTAAGTCCAAATGAGGCAATTTCCAAGGCTTTATAGGTTTTACATGATGATGTAGATCATTCCATTTCTGATGCAAATTTACATGATGCACTTGTTGATGAGAGGATTGATATAGAGGAGGAAAAAACTATGCCTAAATGGCTGGTGGAGACTTTGCTAGATAGCAAATTAAATGCACCTCATCATATCGTACTCGTTCAGGCTCTCATAGTTCTTCTTTTGCATCAGATTGCTATGCTATGGCTGCCTCTAGCCTTTCTGATGCAAATGAGCATGTTTCTTTTGATGAAGCACAAAATCCAAAATATTGGATGGTTGTCATGCAATCAGAATATGATGCTACTATGAAGAATGGTACTTGTTCTTTATGTGATTTTCCTCTAGGAAAAAAGGCCATTGGCACTAAATGGGTATACAAATTGAAACGTAAACCTGATGGAGCAATTGATAGGTATAATGTTAGGATTGTTTCAAAAGCTTATGCTCAAGAAAGAGGCATTGATTTTGATGAGATCTTTGCACCCACTTATCGAATGACCACTGTTCATAGCATTTGTGCACTTAGAGCCCATCACGGTTGGAATGTACATCATTTGGACATAAAACTAAATTTCTAAGTGGTGAATTACATGAAGAATTATATGTTTTTCAATCCCATGGTTTTGTGCAGAAAGGGCATGAAAACAAAGTGTGCAGGTTGAAAAAGGCATTATATGGTTTGAAGCAAGCACCACGTGCTTCGTATGAAAAGATAGATGCCTACTTGATTGCACATGATTTTGAGAAAAGTCCAATAGAGAGCACCTTATATGTTAAGCGTGTGAATGATGTGCTTCTGATCATTGTTGTCTATGTTGATGACATGCTGCTCATTGGTCCTCATGAGAAGCATATTGCTCATTTTATGTTTGATTTTTGTGCCTCATTTGAGATGTTAGATTTGGGGAAGTTGCATCATTATTTAGGCAAATTTAGTTTATGCAAGTTGATGGTGGAATAGATCTGTGTCAAAAAAATATATTAACACATTATTGCAGTGTTTTGGCCTTGAAAGCTATAAACCTATTGCCATTCCTATGGAAACAGGTTTATGGTTGACTCTTCATGATGTTGGAGATGCATTTGATCTTGTTCTCTATCAGCAGTCTGTTGGATGCTTGATTTGCCTATGCATAAATCAGCATGATATTTAGTTTGCTAGCTCATAGATGAGCAGGTTTCTGCATTGTCCATGTGTCAAGCATTTGTAGGCAGTTAAGAGCATCTTTTGCTACTTGGGTGGTACCCGGCTACTTGGATTCTTTTATCCCAAGGGGGGATCACTACCACTAGGTTTACATGATTTTTTCTACTCTGACTTGGTTGGTTGCTATGACACTCGTGTTTCCACCAATGTTGTTTGCTTCATGCTTAGTAGTTTATGCATATCTTGGTCGAGCAAGAAACAACCTATTGCAGCCACTTCTAGTTATGAGGCTCAGTATAGGGTAGCTTTCACAATGACTCTTGAGTGTGTGTGGCTCAGATGCCTTTTGGCTGATTTGGGTGTTGGTCAATCTTCTGCCACCACCATCTTCACTGACAATCAGAGTGCATTAGGAGTTGCGAGGAACCCTGTGTTCCATGCTTGCACTAAGCACATTGAGGTGCACTATCATTATGTTAGGGAGAGGTTCTTCCCTTGAGAGATCAGTTTGGCATATGTGCCAACACATGATAACTTTGTAGACCTTTTCACAAAGGCTCTACCTAGGGAGAAATTTGAAGCTTTTTGCAAAGCTTTGGGCTTACTTCCTTTTGTTGATTGATTCCACACAGCTTGGTACTTCCTTATACATGAATGCGAGCTCCTTGTTCATGGCATCACTCCTAGGGGGGATTTGTTGATATATTTCAGTAGCAATTTGTGTGAACACACTTAGGACTATCAGGGTACTTTCTTCCCTCTTTAGGAGGTTTTTTCCCCTCGGCTTGTATAGATGCCTATAACCCTAACGGGTTCTTACCTTTGTACATCCACTTGCTAATACATTCAGTATTGTGTGTTGTGCTCCAAGCTTCTTCCTCTTCCTTGTGTTGTTCGCGTGCTTCCGAAACCTAAAACTCCAACATTATGGGCAATCAAAATGACAAAATTTTTGTCCCTTATAGTACATTAAAAGAACATCGTGTACATGTTAGCAAATTCATCGCATATGTGGCAATCATCCCATGTGTGCTACTCATCGTATATGAGGGGATGCTGCATATGCAATGTTAGCAATAGAAAAATATTAATAGTTTATACAATGATACCTGAGCACAATTTTTTTTCATTTACATGATGGTTCTTTTATTCAACAAAAAGAAAAAACCATCATGCTTCACTTAGTCACTCTACACGTGCTTGATAGATAGTAGAGAGAGCAAAGAATTAAGCGATCATACCTAAACATCTCTCTTTCTCTCTTAGTCTCTATCTATCTATCTGTCTATCTATCTATCTATCTATCTCTCTATCTTTGCTTCTTTCATTTTTAGCTTCTCAAAAAAGTTCACTGATCGGAGATTATGGATAATTATTGTTTGCTCCATGCGATAATAATCCATAATTACTTTGATAAGTAGATTCAAAGAATGGGTGTCATGATCAAAAAATATTTCCAAGGATAGTCCAAATCTAGGGAAAAGTTTGATCAGCAAGATTGTTGCAACACTACCTTAGTAGCATGTTCTAGAGCCCAAGCCTCCGCCCACCGAGTACAATAATCCATACAGATCAAAATAAATGTTTTGCCAAACTAGGCCACTGATGATCAAAGTTGGCCAATAAAATCCAAACCCCATTTTTGAAAAGGTTCCCCACTCATTGGAAAGGAAATCATTTGAATTCTTTGGCTTCACCTGTTTATGGACAAGGTGCCATACATAATCACAAACATCTTTATGTATCGTAGGCCACCACAATCCACTTTGAAAAATCTTCCACACCATTAGGTGAGTTCTGCAATGAACACCATTGATTCTAGAGTGAGCTTCCAAAATAATCAATTGAACCTCATCAGGGGGAAGACATGGTAGACAAAATCCATCCAAATCCTGATAGTACAAGTGATCCGCAATGATAAAAAAATCACTGACTTTGCATAGCTATCTTCTTTCGAGCAAGATATCATAAATGCACAAAAGGTATCTCAGTAGATAGAAAAGCCATCATCTCCTCATAGCAAATAGGAGTACCTAGCTCGAATTCAATAACATCAACCACATGGAAAAGTGCAGCATCTAAAAAAGAATCATCAACTCCTAGAGGTTCATCATTATCAAGGCACGATAAAAATTCTACTACCATGTGAGAAGAACTAGGTCATGATAATCAAATTCTTGTAACAATAGGACCCACCATGCAAGGCAATCTACTAAGTTTTGTTGCTTCACCTAGTACAAGAATGTTGAATGATCCACATGCAAAGTGAATTGTTGAACCAACGAATAGTGCCAAAGCTTTTTAATGGAGTAAATCAATCCAAGACATTCCTCTTCAATCATTCAATAGTTATTCTCTGAATTAGTGCCAAAGCTTTTTAATGGAGTAAATCAATCCAAGACATTCCTCTTCAATCATTCAATAGTTATTCTCTACATTACTGTGTCGATGGCTAGCATAATAAACTCGGTGATACTAAAGCAACCTACATTCTACTTCAAAACACTACCAATAGCCACATCTAATGCATCAACAAAAACATGAAATGGAGGATCCCAATCAACATCCTATAAGGTGTAAGAAGAAAGTTTAACATGTGGAAAGTGAAATCGCACTCCACATCCCAATGGAAATCACCAGTTTTGACATGCCTAAATGATCGAGCCGGATACCAATATGTTAGCCGTCGCAAGTGATGGCCATGTCACTAAATTTGGCACAAAAATTGAAGGAAATATTTTAAGGATTACAGGGGGGGGAAGCTTTCAATACCACTTTAACTTTATCTGGATCAATGTCCATACATTCCTCAGAAAAAATAGGCATAAAAGCTTTTTTCATTTTACCCCAAAGATGGATTTATTAGGGTTGAAACAGAGATGAACCTCCATGCACTATGTAAAACAGAGCCATAGATGTTGTAAGTGATCCACTTGTTTCCCTGAAACTAAAAAATCATCAAAAAACTCACATAAAGCTAGTCAAGTATGAAGCAAAAATTCGATGCATACATATATGGAAATTACAAAGAGCATTTTCGACCCCCAAAGCACATAATAGTGCAAGCAAAAACACCTTGATTAGTGATAAAAGGGTTTTAGGCACACCAGCCTCAACCATACGAACTTGATTATATCCATTAGATCCATATAGGAAGGAATACATTTATCTTCTTCCAACTTCATCTAACATGTGTCTAAAAAAGGTAATGGGAAAGGATTCAGAGTAGTAGTTGCATTCAGTTTCTAATATTCCACATAGATATGGAGTTGGTTTTTTTTCTTTGGGACAATCACGATCAGGGAAATCCACTCTGGATATTGAATTGTACAATGAGCCTAACCTGCAAAAGTCGATCCAGTTCCTTCTTTACATGTTTAGAAAAATGTTGGGTTCATTCTATGTTGTTGACTAGAGGCACAAGGGAATCTTATGTTGGTATAGGTGTGGATCAAGATCTCGCATATTAGAATATTCCCAAGCAAAGATAGCTTTAAGTTCCTTCAATAAACTAATCAAATCACTCCATAAGGTTTTTGGTGACTCTACACATACCTTGAATAATTGTGGTTGATCAATGGGACCCAAATTGATGGTCTCTACTTGACCCTCTTACACATGCATGTTGTTTTTCTCAAGAAGTTCTTTGATTGGTGATGCTAGTATATCTTCCAAAATAATGTTATGGACAATTTTGGGTCGAACAAAATTTTTCATTAGTTCCTAATACTTATACTGGGTTGATACTTCCAAAATATTGATAAGTCATAGAAACCATAAATCCTTGTTGGCTTCTAAAAATTGAGCTTCTTCATCTTCCTCCAGGTCATCCAACATATAAGGGAGTTCTATCATTGTCAACTGCCAATCCTTTGGGTAAATATGCTTATAATCCAAAGTGATAGAATATTTCTTATGTCCCTTGCAGAAAGTCATAGCCTCAGATTCCAATCTTGCTAGACTTTGATATGCTTCAACCAAGGGCAACCTAAAACCAGATTATAATCCTCTCGTTTACTAAGTGATTTGATAACAAAAAAAAATTAATCAAGAATGTAACTTCCTAGATTCAAATCATAATATCTTTAACTTATCTGATGGGTTGAACTGGAGATTGATCAATGTTGATATATTTTGGTAGTGGTGTGTGTGAACACACTAGGACTGTCGGGGCACTTCTTTCCCTCTTTAGGAGATTCTTTTCCCCTAGCTTGTATATACACCTATAACCCTAATAGGTTACTTATCTTTGTACATTCTCTTAGTAATACATTCAGTATTGTGTGTTGTGCTCCAAGCTTCTTCTTCTTCCTTTGTTGTTTTTCTACTTCCACATACCTCAAACTCCAACAATTGGTATGACAGTAGGTCCCCGCTTCATCTAGGGCATCGTCGACCCCTCCGGCCACGATCTCAAAATCACACAAAAATTACTAAGCATCCTCAAGGCAATTAGCAAACTCAAAACTGCTTCACTTTATAGTGTTGAAATCACGATCTCAGCTTGTTTTGGCCTCCAAATGCACTATCACAGTGCGTGTCTGGGAAATTTCATCTTTTCAAACATATATAGAGGTTTTAGTTTGCTAGTATACGTGCCTCAAAGTTTGCTATAGGTTTATCTAAACTCGACGTAGTAGTTATGTTCAACTTTTTGAGATACAATCATTTTTCTACGTCAAGGTATTTTAGTCAATGACCATGGCTGAAAGGAGTGATGTATTTTGTATGTTGGCTATTGAGGATAAGCTTGGTGGTACCAATTACCCATTATGAGCATATATGATGGGTCATGTACTGGTTGCAAAAGGACTGTGGAATATTGTGCAAGGTGTTGAAAAGCATCCTGCTACACTTGCAAATACAATTATTGAAGGTGATGCAGATGGCATTAAAAATGATGTTCTTCATGTTCTTGTTCATGTTGCGGTTCTTGCTGCACCTATTTTAGAGCAACTTTGTTGGGATGCTAGAGATGCTCATGCACATGCATTGATAGCCTTGTTTTTCAACTGTGCCATTATTCCTCACATTCGCTCCTGTAAAACAACTAAGGATGCTTGGGATACACTTACTACCTTATACTAGGCAAGGAATGAGGCTTGTGTTGCTTACATCCGAAAACAATTAGAGAGTGAGCATATGAATGAAAGGTATTCCATGGATAATTTTTTGAAACAGATCAAAGATTTGAAGGAGCAATTGATTTCTACTGATGAAGTCTTGCGAGACAGTTCACTTGTGCAGATTGTTATGAATGGTCTTCCAGATTCATATCAGAGTTTCACTTCTACTCTTTGATTGATGATGAAAGGAAATCCAAATGCCTTAACATTTGAGAAGTTAGTCTCTGTTATATTGTAGGAAGATCAGTCTAGGAAGAACACGTCCATTATGCATGTTGTAGATCAAGCTTTCCTAGCTAGTCAGAAGGTCAAAGGTAAATGGAGCTCATCTACTAGTGAGCAGAAATCTGCTAATTCTGCACAATCAAAGAAGGATGACAAAGACAAGAAGAAAACAACAAAGGAGAAATTTTTTTGCAAATACTGTAAAGGGAATGATCATGTCATAAAGAGTTGTCTAAAATTGGTTGCAAAAGAGCCAAAGAAAAAAAAGGTTGGAATGGTTGTTGTAGAGGCCACTACACCCAAATCAGAGTCTACAGATCTTGTGCAGAATGAAGAATGGGCATTCACTATTGTTTGCAATTATGACCCACCTTCTCATGAACAATATATGTCTATACTAGACTCAGATGTTTGGTACTTTGATAGTGAGGAAACCAAACATATTACCTCGCAGTGCAACTTCTTCACTTCACTTAAGTGTGCCCCTCCAAGGAATATTGTCACATGCACCAACAACTCCTCTTATTCTATTATGGGAGTTGATAAGATCATTCTGACTACTGCCGATGGTAATTCATTTACATTGTCAGATGCTTTATTTATCCCAAAGATCAAGAAAAATCTATTATTAGTTTCAACATTAGCCAGTAGAACTCGTGCCAAGAAGATACATTTGTATCAATGAAATTCAATATAAGCCATACTTTATGAATCTGGTCGAGTACGATGCGGAGATCCAAAAGGGTACAGGAAAGCTCCCTACATGTGCTACACAATTCCAAGCAAAGGACATCCCTCCACAAGCAATAGTAAGGGGAGCATTTGACATTATATTGTGGTTGGTATTTTCACTTGATAAAATGGTTGATTAAGGTTAAATTCAAGACTAAGTGAAGGGGTAAAAGCCATGGCTGAATGGGTGCCAAAGGAGGAGTAAAAATTCACAAACTGTGTATAAATAACTCACTAACTCTAATGGAAAAATATGCGCATTTTTGGAGTGCTGCATATGGGGTATGATCATTCTCTCTCTTTCTCTATTATGGTTCTGTACAGCATCAATCTCACGTAACTTGTGCCATGCATAACCTCTCTATCTGATTGTCTTGCCTGTCATCCGCATGGAAATGAAGCCATGCATGAGAATCCTTCACGTTTATTTCTTAACACAACACTTGGCACGCCCCTTCGGTCCGATCACAATCCCTTGCTGCATTGTGTTAGTTACTGTTCTGAGCATCTGCTATGGTCGGCATCCTGCTTGAGCCCACATGCGTTTTCATCGTCAATTTTCGATGGCGCTATCGTTCAGCATGTGTTAGCTAATTACTCCCTACCCTGAAACCAACTATAATCACAAAGCGCCATTTTTCGATGGCACTGATGAGGGCACAACACCACAGAAAGCAATTGCCACCTTTTGTGCTTCATAGCCAATGGACCACGAGATTCACTGCTGAGCATCACGATTTTTTGTGCTCTCGGACGGCGCAAGTGTCACTTTTATACAACGAGATGATACAAACAGCAAGCACAGGAAGCAGCTAGATTGTCAATGGCAACGGTCTCGGGTGGTAGTTTTGGCTACTGCGCAACATAATAGGCCAACTTCTTTAGTTGATCACGCGACCTCTTATGTGTAGCAGCCCAATTTTTTGCTTGAAAACAGAGAGAGAGAGAGAGAGAGAGAGAGAGAGAGAGAGAGCGTTTTCCCAACTTTGAGCAATCGATGTTAAAAATGGGTGCTTGCCGATCACTTGGGGATCTAGTTTGTTCTTAACTTTGTTTGATACCTGAATACATCATTGACATCACAAGGGGAGCCCACACGACTTTGTTTTGAGGTTAAATATTAGCCATGTGGTCTTTACGCACTTAGATTCTTCTTCTTTTTATTTATTTATGGCAACTTCATGGAGTAAAGGCAGCAAAGCATTTCACTTTTGATTCCAGGATTGTGGGCTTTGTCTCCTCCCAATGTGTTAACATGGTGACAATTGTTTCAATGCATGCATGTTAAAAGGGGTTTATTTTGGGGGTCTAATTATATGGCTTGGCTTGATGACTATGAATCTTTCACTTGTTGTAATTCTAGCACCCATTCATGTTTTGGGGATTTGGAGAAGGAATTTGTTCACTTAATCACAATGAATATTTTTGTTTATGCCCACAAAAACACACACATGCTTATCAAACATTGCATAATAAGCTTAAAAACTTTCACACTAAAGTTATGGCTCTTCATAAAACTTGGGGTTCTCCATCTTTTCGTCCCACTTGTGCTCTTCCTCATATGTTGCACACCGTGTTAGAAACAATTAGTGAATTTATGTATGCATGTTTAACTTATGCCAAAGCACCCTTATCTTTTCATGATCCACATAATTCCTTTTGTGATGGCACCAACATTATTAATATGGACACAAATGCATTAAAAGATGAACAAATTGATGAATCTATGCCATCACCATCTCCACATCTTCATGATGAAAATGGATCTATGAAAAATGAAAATGAAGAAGTTATTCATGTTGATTGTGGTCCACCACAAATTGAAGATGCATCTATTGGTCTTACGTATGATGATTCTTTGATGATTACTCCTTATGATGATATCTTTGCATCTTTTCCTCATAAAACATGTATGAATGATACTTTTTGTGATGATGGTTTGATGGATCTAGAAATTGCTACACACATAATTCACATTGTTGCCTCACATTTGGATCATGATACATTAAAATATCATATTGATATGGACAATGACATTATGATGGACCCTCCTATTTTCGATGATGATAAAATTGTTCATGATGAATCTTATGTTTATGATCCTTCTTCTCCACCTTTTTTTTATGATTATGATGATGATGATGATGATGTAAATCCTAACTATGATAAGTATGCTGAGAAGGATCACCCCACCTTTGGTGAACAATTAAATGATAAGAAAGAGATGAATGATTCTCATGTTTTGATACGCACACATGATGTATCTTCCACATGTATTAAGCATGATGTCCATGTAAACGAAGTCACACATGTTAGTAATGCTGCTATGATCTTGATTGAGAGTTATGCTAAAACATTTCTATACTTTTATGAGTATGTTGCACCATTGAATCAATGCAACCCCACATTTTTTTTGTTATGAATTTTGCTTAACTTATGGTTGGAATGAGTCCCATAAGTGTAATTTTGGTATACCTACCAAGCCTTGTGTTGAGATTGTGGCTTTGGGGAGTGCCTCTTTTGTTGGGTGATGGTTGGGATTGTGCATTGGGAAAGTGTATCTCTTATGATGTGAGATTAAGGTTAAATTGAACACTAAGTGAAGGGGTAAAATCCATGTCCAAATGGGTGCCAAAGGAAGAGTGAAAAGTCACAAACTATGTATAAATAAGTGAAGGGGTAAAATCCATGGCCAAATGGGTGCCAAAGGAAGAGTGAAAAGTCACAAACTATGTATAAATAACTCACTAACTCTAATGGAAAAATATGTGCATTCTTCAAGTGCTATATATCGGGTATGGTCACTCTTTCTCTATTATGGTTTTGTGCAGCATCAATTTCATGTAACCTGTGCCATGCATAACCTCTATATCTAATTTTCTTGCCCATCATCTGCACATAAACAAAGCCATGCATGAGAATCCTTCATGTTTATCTATTAACACATAACACAACCAAGGGCATCATTTTTTAGCCAAACTAGAGGCATGATTTACCACATGAATATCCAAAAATGATGTATACGTGGCCAAAGGCCCCTATGCATATAATGTACAATCCTTATTACCCAATTTCATGACGTCGATCTTGGCCAACTTTTGCAATTAAGGTGCCGAATGATCCCAAGTGTGGAGACTCGATCAATTATCCATACTTCACACCACCACAAGGGCCCCCAACAGTGATGTATATGATGGACAATGCTGATATATCTAGCTACCGATGTGTGTAAACTATCTCTAGGACCGCTGGGGCACTTTTTTTCCTCTTTAGGAGGTTTTTTTCCCTTGGCTTGTATATACTCCTATAGCCCTGATGGGTTACTTATCTTTGTACATTCTGGTGGTAATACATTTAGTATTGTGTGTTGTGCTCCAAGATTCTTCTTGTTCCTTGTGCTATTCGTGTGCTTCTGCAGACCTCGAACTCCAACAATTGGTATCAGAGGAGGTCACTGCTTCATCTAAGGCATCATCGACATGTCACGAGGAAGGAGATAAGGAAGAGAGCTCACACACACACTCTCACTCTCAAGGAGAAGCACACACACAGATTGAGGCAAGGAAGAGTGATCTTCTTCTTCTTCTTCTTCTATTACATAAAAGGAATGTACAAGAATGACCTAAAAAACAAGAATACAACAAGTGCAATATATAAAGATCAGTACATAAGGAAAAACCTAATATCCGCGAATGAGTGAGCTGGCAAGAACCAAATGTGCCATCACTCTCGGTAGATAAATCTAATAAAGCTCAATGAAGTATCCCTGACATATATAAGTATGACCACTATACATGTCAGAGAAAAGAAAAACTGGTACGTGTCATCCTGGATCATCACATGTTGAGCTTGATATCTCAACACTCCCCCTCAAGCTCAACGCCATATCCTGTAATCCAAGCATCTCTCGAAACTTCTTCAACTTCTCAGCTCCAAGTGCTTTGGTGAAAATATCAGCAACCTGCTCATCTGTTCTCACATAAACAAGATCAATATCACCTGCTAATACCTTCTCTCTGATGAAGTGATAATGTACCTCGATATGCTTTGTTCTAGCATGGAAAACATGGTTCCGTGCTAACTGTATGCTGCTAAGATTATCACAATAGATAGTAATAGGCTTTTGCACTTCCACACCTAAATTTAGAAGTAACATCTCCAGCCATGATGCCTCACATGCTGCCATTGCAGCACCTCTATACTCAGCCTCTGTACTTGACAAAGCAACAGTGGGTTGCTTCTTGCTGCTCCATGTAATAGCTGCACCTCCAAGTGAGAAAAGAAAGCCACTAGTAGATCTTCTATCTGGAGTACTACCAGCCCAATCTGCATCGGTGTATCCATGAACCTGCAACTCCACACCAGCTTCATAAAACAATGCATAATCCAAAGTAGCACTCACATAACGTAGAGTGCGCCTCAAAGCATCCAAATGTGGCTTCTTGGGAACCTGCATAAACTGACTTTCAAGTCCAACAGTATAACTTAGATCAGGCCTTGTAATTGTGAGATATATAAGACTTCCCACAATTTTCCTGTACATAGTAGCATTTTCCAATGCTTCACCTGATGTAGTATCCAATTTCAAATTCTGATCTAATGGCATAGAAATTGGCTTACAATCAGCCATACCATACTTTTGCAGCATATGCAAGGCTTATTGCCTTTGCAACATCCATATACCTGTTTCTATATGTATAAACTCAATGCCCAAGAAATAGCGTAGCACACCAAGATCTTTCATGTCAAATTCCTGCATAAGAAGTTTCTTTACCTCTTTGATGCTTTCTTCATTATCACCACCTACAATCAGGTCATCAACATAAATAGCCACAATAATGATGCCATCATCAGCCTTCCTTGCATATAGTGAGTGATCTGCATCACACATAGAGAACCCAATGCTGGTTAAGTAATCAGCAATCCTTGCATGCCATGCACGAGGGGCTTGCTTCAGCCCATACAAAGCCTTTTGCAACCTGCAAACATATTCTGGATGCTTTGAATCTTCATATCCTTGTGGCTGGTCCATATATACTTCTTCCTGTAACTCACCATGTAGGAAAGCATTCTTCACATCCATATGATGCAAAGTCCATTCTTTTGCTGTAGCTAATACAACAAGTGTTCTGACAGTAGACATTTTAGCTACAGGGCTGAATGTTTCCTCATAATCAATTACATATGTATGTGCATAACCTTTAGCTACCAATCGTACTTTATACCTGCTTATGCTACCATCAACATTATGCTTTACCTTGTAAACCTATTTGTAGCCTATGGATTTCTTTCCTTGTGGCAATGGAACGAGCTCCCATGTATCATTTCCATAAAGTGCAACCATCTCCTCATCCATAGCTTTTCCCTAATCTGCATTACCAATTGCATCTTCAAAACAAGAAGGTTCAGTATCTTGTATTACCTTTGTCATGTAGGCACAATGGCAAGCCATGTAACTATCATATGTCAATCGTTGCACTGAATTATGCATCCTCCCAGATCTTCTTGGTCCTGGGTCACTTCTTCTTGTATCATCTGCATGTGCCCTTCTTACTCCTGGAGTCTTCACAGAGGGAAATCCAAGTTCCTCATCAATACTCTTTTCTGAACCACTTGAATCTCCATCAACATCTTCAAAACCTACACTTGTTTTACTACCAACAGAAAGCTTTTCTTTACCTTTCTTGGATGTATTTGATGAATTTGCTGGATTGAAATTTCCATGCAATCTTCCACTCCATGGATTTGAGTTGGAACTATTGCTTGGTGATGCATCCGGTCCACTCAAAACTTGAGATTCTGCACTAGATTTTTCAGCATTTTCTTTGCCATTTGGTTCAAGATTCAGTCCTTCGTTGGCATCTGCATAGAAGCTTGACATTTCATCAAATACCACATCTCTGCTCACCTTCACCTGTCGTGTGAGTGGGTTATAACATTTGTACCCCTTTTGCTCAAGGGAATATCCAATGAAGAAACATTTTTCTACTTTCGGATCAAGCTTCGTCCTCAACTCATCTGGAACATGTACATATGCAATACAACCAAAAACTTTCAGATGTGATAAGTTTGGCTTTTTACCTGTAAACTTCTCTTTAGGTGTAACTTGATGTACAGCAGCAGTCGGAGTTCTATTCATGATGTATACAGCAATATGCACAGCTTCTGCCCAATAACAATGAGGCATATTCTTCTCCGCCATCAAGGCTCTTGCTATTTCTGTAATATGTCTATTTTTGCGTTCAACAACACCATTCTGTTGTGGTGTGTACCTGCATGAAAACTGACACCGAATTCCATGATTTTTTAGAAAACTGTTGAACTCATTTGACATGTATTCACCTCCTCCATCAGATCTTAATGTTTGAATGTACTTCCCTCTCTACTTTTCCACCATAGCTTTAAAATTCTGGAAGTGAGTGAACACCTCGCTCTTCTCTTTCATGAAATATACCCATACTTTGCGTGTATGATCATCAATGAAGGGAACATAAAACCTGCAACTGCCCATAGATGTGGTCTTTGCTGGACCCCAAACATATGTATGTACTACTTCTAGTACATTCTCACTAACATGCTTGTCATGTGGAAATGATGCTCTTGACTGTTTACCAAATTGACATGCTGCACATACCTTTTGCATTTCTGCAACTTTGAAATTTGGTAGTCCATGGACAATCTCCTTTGACTGCATCATTTTCAGCCTTTGCAAGTTTGCATGTCCAATCCGTTTGTGCCATATCTCTATATCTGCAATAACTCCTGCACCTTTTGCAAACATGGCTGCATTCATTTCAGTAATCTTCACATTTAAGGTGAACATCCTACCCACTTTGTTTCCTTTGGCAACCAATCGTCCATCCTGTTTGTACTCTTCTACATATAATCCATCAACATTGAACCTGACTTGTAATCCCTGGTCAACCATTTGTCCAACAGAAACCAGATTCTTTGTTATATTTGGAACATGCAACACATCAGCAAGATGTTTTACCTTCTCGTCCTCCATCGACAGTGCTATGTTTCCTGTATGCTCAATAGGATGTGATGTATCATCACCTGTTTCAACATATCCAAGAACTGGCATTTTCTGCAAACTACTAAACCATTCTGCATGACTGGTCATGTGATTTGAAGCACTTGAATCAACATACCAGACATTATCATTCGATAAACACCAACAGACATCGTATTCATCATGTGATATTGAACCATAAACAGCTTCTCAGAATCATCTGCACTTGTGGACGCATAGTTGTTTTGCTGCCTTCTGTTATTTTGATTCTTTAACCTGCAATCACGTTCAAAGTGTCCAGGTTTACCACAATTCTAGCATCCTTTACTATCATTACCTGAATCATTTCTTTGGAAATTTCTGCGACCTCTTTGGCTCCCCTTGCCTCAAAACTGTCCTCTTCCTCCTGCATGATTATGTTGTTGACCTTGGTCTTGGTTACTGTTTCCTCTTCCACTTCCAAAACCTCTCCCTCTGCGTCTTCCTTTGCCAGAGTAGAATACCTGCTCAGAACTGGGCTTTCCTTGGGAGTTTGAGTCCTCACCAAGATTCTTTTCTTCAATAATTAGCATAGATACCAGATCAGCAAAATTTGGAATATTTTCCCTGGTCTGTATGGAAGTTCTGAACTGCTTATATGCAGCTCCTAAACCACGAAGGCACATTTCCACCTTATCATCATCATCTACATTCACGCCAATAGATGCAAGTGACTCACATATGCCTTTGATTTTAAGAGTGTAGTCACTTACCGACATGCTCTTCTTTTCCAATGTATGCAGCTCGTTCTTGAGTTGCAATTTCCGTGCCTTTGTATTAGTCTCATACAAAGTGACCAAGCTGTTCCAAGCCTCTTTTGGAGTCTTGGCATCGTGTATGTGTCCAATCATGCTTTCCTGTATGATAACAGATAGCCAATACATTACCTTTCGTGCTCCTTGATTCCATTCCTCATATGCTCTTAACTGATCTGCAGTCTGATTCCTTTCTGGTAACTACGGAGCATTTTCATTCTCTCCTTCGATGTACTTCCAGTAGCCTTTTCCCACCAAGAAATTCGTCATTATGAATCTTCAAGCATGGAAGTTTTTCTTGTCCAGCTTATTGCTCATAAGCTGACTCATTCCATCTACGTTTGCCATTTCTGCAACAATTCACAACACTGCAAAACACTACAAGCAGCACTTCTGCTTGAACACTGTCGCACTATGACGTGACAGTTTGATCTCAAAAAAACACAGTTTTCGTGTATCAACAGTACACGGAATCGCTTGAAATTCTAGATCTGGAATATATGAGTGTCATCGAACACAATGCAAGTTACAGTTTCTGAAACTGACCTGGTTTTTTTGTGGGCCCCACCTTGCGGGCTCGAGATGGAGGTCGAGATGGCTCCGAAACTTCGAGATGTCTTCTACCTTCACGGAAATTTTTGTAGCAAATGGAGGCCGTTTGTGAAATCGCGTTTTCTCCACGCCTTGCCACGTAGTCTTCACCGTCGCCTTCTCCACGAGCTCTCTACAGCCACGCTGGCTCTGATACCATGTCACGAGGAAGGAGATAAGGAAGAGAGCTCATGCACACACTCTCACTCTCAAGGAGAAGCACACACACAGATTGAGGCAAGGAAGAATGATCTTCTTCTTCTTCTTCTATTACATAAAAGGAATGTACAAGAATGACCTAAAAAAAACAAGAATACAACAAGTGCAATATATAAAGATCAGTACATAAGGAAAAACCTAATATCCGCGAATGAGTGAGCTGGCAAGAACCAAATGTGCCATCACTCTCGGTAGATAAATCTAATAAAGCTCAATGAAGTATCCCTGACATATATCGGTATGACCACTATACATGTCAGAGAAACGAAAAACTGGTACGTGTCATCCTGGAACATCACATGTTAAGCTTGATATCTCAACACGACACCCCTCCAATGATAGTCTCATAATCACGCAAAATTTGGTGAGCATACTCAAGCTGATTAGAAGATAAAAAATGCTTCGCTCTATGGTGCCGAAATCGTGATCCGAGGTTGTTTCAGCCTTCGAATGCACTTTCACAGCGCTTGTGTAGGCTATTTTGTCTTTTTGTGCCAAAGATACATACAGGTTTCAGTTCCCTAGTATAAGTATCTCAAAGTCAGCTATAGGTTTAGCAAAACTCATCAGGGTAATTATGTTCAACTTTTTTAGATACATTCATTTTTTTGCATCAGGGTATTTTGGTCAGTGGCCATGACTGAAAGTAGTGATGTATTTTGTATGTTGGCTGTTGAGGATAAGTTGGATGGTACAAATTACCCATTATGGGCTTATATGATGCGTCATGTATTGGTCGCAAAAGGATTGTGGAATATTGTGCAGGGTGTTGAAAAACGTCCTATTACACTTGCAAATATAGGTATTGAAGCTGATGTAGATGGTGTTGAAGATGATGATATTCTTCATGTTCCTATTCGTGCTATAATTTCTCTTGAACCTACTACAGAGCAAATTTGTTGGGATGGCAGAGATGCTCATGCACATGCATTGATAGCCTTGTCTATCAAACGAGCCATTATTCCTCACATTCCCTCTTGCAAAATAGCGAAGGATGCTTGGGATACACTTATCACATTGTATCAGGCTAGGAATGAGGCTCGTGTTGCTTACCTCCGAAAACAGTTGGAGAGTGAGCATATCAATGAAGGTGATTCTATGGATAGTTTTCCAACAAAGATCATGCCAACTAGAGTTTTCATCACTGCATGAATCCATCACTGCATGAATCCATCACTACACATGATGAATACACAAAATAAATCAAATAAACATACTTGCAATTGATCTTGAGCAACTTGGTGGCAGTCACCAATCGCATCTCTTGGAGATCTCATTGTCCACAGATTAGTAGTCGCCTCCCCTCATGCTCAAACTGATAAACATGCAAAGCAAAGTCTTTGATTGGTTGCTTCCTAGCATGCCACTTTTTACTCAGGACTACATCAAAATGGTCCATTTGTGCTATCTCAAAATCCAATCTATCCTCATAGGACTCGATCCAAATGAGTAAACCTACCATTCATTGGGTCCATGTCTCAGTTCCCTTCTTGCCGGCTAACTCTATTGCGTAGGCATACTCTGACTGCATAGTCTCTAAGTGTAGCCTCCTGACTAGTCAAGAACTAATAATATTATGTGTAGAATATCAAAGAGTATCTTGACAAGTTGTCCTACCATGACTCCTCTCATGACAATGAGCTCTATGTCTGGGAATCAGTATCCTTTTTGTGCCACTAGTGAAAGCACAATGTTTTGCACAGTAGGAACCTTCTTCTTGAATGTCATGGCCACTATGGGAGATGATATCAAAGATGGGAAATCACCAAAATCCTCATCCCCATCAATCCTTGCTTCTGTAGGATTGATGACTATGGTAGCTGCTATTTTTTTCTTCTTAGGACAATCCTTGAAAGGGTGTTGTCCTAGACATCCATAGCACAATCCCTCCTTCATTGCCTTCTCTTTCTGCTGAGGGGTAAGAATAGACTTATTGTACGCCCTCTCAGCTAGGGCACACATGTTTCTTTTTCCACTTGAAATTGTCTTGATCATGTGCAGCTCCTTAGCCTCTTTATGAGGTTTTGCATAGATTGAGCCAAGAGTGGACATAGAAAAGGGTCAACTCATCTTAGTCTGTTAGGATCGCTGACCCTGGGAGCTTATGCCCATGTGGCCATCCTCATGAACTAGAGCCATCTCTATGGCATGTGCCAAAGAGTGACACCTCTCCTTCCTCACTAAAGGTTGAATAGTTACTCTAAGTCCCAAGACAAACCTATGGACCTAGAGAAACTCAAGGATAGAGTTAGGTACTTTGAGAAGTACCTCTCTATACCTATGTGCGTACTCCTAAATGGTTTGGTTTTTTTGGCTGATGGAAAACCAAGTACCTAGTGCTCTAGACCTCTCGTCAGGTAGTACAAAGTTATTGTAGAACAAGACTTTAAATTGATCCCATGTCATGGTCTACTTCTTTTCTTGCTCTATCTTATGCAACCACTTGTGGGGAACGTCCATGAGATTATATGCAGCCTGCTAAATTTTATTCCTATCATCCATGATATGGCATAAATGGAAGCACTGCTCCCACTTGTCGAGCTAATGCTCAAGACCATCAGCAGTCCTAGCACTAGAAGAGCCATGATATCTAGGCAACTTAAGGTCCTTAAGCTACCATTGGGCCTCTCTAACTAGTACACTCTCTCTAGGAATCTCTAGAGTTTGATGCTCGCCTAGAGAACATAACTCCATTCCTGGTAGGTCGATCTCTAGCACAATTTCCTCTTTCATAGAACCACTCATGTGGTCCAAGGTTTCATGAAGTGCACTCTCTAAGTGTGCTACCCTATCACTCCTCATCTCTATAGGATCTAAGGTGTGCTCAGCCATGGGTGTATCAGTCCTAACTGGTGAAGAAGGTCTTCATTCCATACTAGGATAAAGTGGAAGTTTCTTTTTATGTTTTATGGTTTTATGTTTTTTAACTTTGTGTGTTTTATGTACACCTAAGATAACAAGGTTCCAATGGAAATGAACTAATCACAAGCCTTTGCATGACAAGAAAAGAAACTTTTAATATGCTTTGCTTACTTTTTATGCATATGCATGCTAAATTTTAAAAATTTTGGCAGCATTTTGGTAGGAAAATGAAAATCGAAAAAAAAAACTAAGTGCAATACATGAACTTTCCAAACCAAATGGTGCTAGCAAGCACAATATATACACATTGAAACCAAAGAGCATTACATGCCCTTGTAGAAAACCTTGTGCTTGCAGCATAGTATTATCAATAAGAACGCTGAGAGTTCTTATAATTTTTTTACTTTACTTGCAAGATCAGATACTAACATACTACTTTGATGCAAAATGCAAATCCTAACAAGCTTCTAATCAACCATACATATTCTAGGCATTATTCTTGTTCTACATGCACACTGATGCATGAAAAGAGCAAGAATGCATCAAAATTGACCAAAAAACTTATCTTGGAGTCCAAAACTTTGATATCCAAGTGTGTGGAGGTGCTGGAAATGGTCATCACACACTCCTCTTGAGTCTTCAAGAGTATCTCGATGGTTATTGTGTCGAAAAGGTGCTCGAATGGGGGTCTTGTTGTTGAACAGCCAACTTTGAAGCACTATATAGGTCTAAAGATAGGTTCAAATGATTGCTTCTAACACTCAATGTATAGTCTCTGAGCAAGGAAACAAACACATGTGAGAAGAGCTACATATCCCCTATATCCTTGCTACAGCACCAAAAGCATCTATAAATGGGTGAAGTCTTCACATATGCTTTCAATTCCAACAAGGGAGTGTCCTCTCTGTTTCTCCTCCTCACACCTAATGCAAACACAGTGAATGGGGCAGCCACTGTGAGTGTCTGGGCAGAGTTTGTAGTGTGTTGGTTGCTCATTTGTGCATATGCCTCCTTGAGGGACTCACGAGTTCTCACAGGAGCTATCCGAACCTTCCTTTTTCTTCCAAAAGAAACTCTTCCTTGAGACCAAGCTCATAGCAAACCATGCGGCAGTGGTACCCCCCGAGGAAGATGATGCAGCTTGATTCCCGAGGCAATCAGTTTCCATGCAAAATTTTTTAAGATGACTTCCCAGAGATCTCCCAAAAGAAGCTTTGGATACCAAATGATAGGTTTGCTTAATTCTCTCTTGAAAAATTAGAAATTAAGCCTTGTGAATGATGTGCATGCCACTCTGCTCCCATCCAATATATCCTCCTGCATCCAAAATAGTAATGCTCTAGAATGATCAAGTTCCACCATGTGGCCATCATGCAACACTCATCCCCATTACCATTGAATATGTTAGGATATCCCCCAAGCTTGGGACCTTGGCTATGGCTGGCCCTTGTCCCACACACACATGGAGTGGTCTCTATATACCAATGTTTGATAGTGTGTATGTATGCATGTGTATATGTATGTGCATGTGTGTGTATGCATGCATGCATGCATGTATGTATGTATGCATGTGTATGTATGCATGTGTGTGATGTGTGTAGGTATGTGCATGTGTGTATGCATCTGTATATGGACATGTGCATGTATGCAGGCATGTGTGTATGTATACATTTGTGATGTGTATGTATGTATGTGCATGTGCATGTGACATGCATGTGTGTGCATGTATATATGTGTATATGTGTGTGTGTATGCATCTTGTATTCATGTGTGTGTATGCATCTTGTATGCATGTCTCTATGATGTGTATATATGTATGTGAATGTGTGTGTGATATGTATGCATGTATGTGCATGTGTGTGATGTGTATGTATGTTTGTGCATGTGTATGGATATATGTTGTGTGTGTATGCATGTGTGTATATGTATGTATGTATGTATGTATGTATGTATGTATGTATGTATGTATGTATGTATGTATGTATGTATGTATGTATGTATGTATGTATGTATGTATGTATGTATATATATATATATATATATATATATATATATATATATGTGTGTGTGTGTGTGTGTGTGTGTGTGTGTGTGTATGTATGTATGTGTGTATCCACCTCTATATCAAGAGTAACTCAAATCCTTCACCAATTTGGAGGATCAATACTTAATTTCCAAAATCTTGAACAAACTATGACGAAACTGACTACACAAAAAGTCTGCTGCACATAACTCACTCATTGACTTATCAAATGTGTAAAGTTTTTTATAAAACTTTGCACAAGGTGTCACCTATAGTTTGCGCACCTCCTCCAAGTTAAATCATTCCAAAAGATTCAGTAGACCTTGAGAAATGATCTTAACAAGTCACATATGTCTAAAACTGTAGTTCTTTACAGTCAACTTTGACACCTGTAACTTCTTAAGCTTGGTTCTCTCAAACTAGAACCTATTTATGCAAATGCTTCTAGCCATAGATGGCTTACCTTCCAACTTAGATTTTGACTCCTAATTTCTGCAAAACTTTACACTGTGCACTGAGAAATGATCAATTATATGGCCATCGAGATTGCGCCTGTTTCAGAAAACACTCACCACTTCTTCACATATGAATGTTCCTACTCATAACTCTCACAGCCTATTTACAATTAGGCTCTCAAAATTTAACCATAGACTCATTAACTATGGAATTAGACATACAAAACGATTCTTGAAATGATCAAGCACAGAAGGAGAACACTCTGAAAAATCAGGCGCAACTTTTCTTCATTACTGAAAAACTTTACATCTGGATGAGAGAGCTATTCTACACACTTCACAAGTGTCTAATGACTTCTAATTCTCTTCAATTCTTGTTCTCACACACTCTCTCATATTTGCCCCGACATTTTTCCTTGTATATATAGGCAAATATTTACAAGCTCATGACTATACAAAAGTATAAGTGAACTAACTCTAAATTAATGAACATATGTATACACATCTTCATTCTCTGAACGTATACTTTCTTCATGCTTCATATCTGGATCTTTTCTTCAGTCCTTGAGTTTAAACCTTCATCAAAACTTCAATTGTTGATTGCCCTACACCAACAGCTCCCCCTCAATCATCAATTGAGGTTTTCTCTATCTTCTTTATACCTGCCATGTCTTTGAATCTCTGTAGCTTTGGTCCATCCAAGCTCTTTGTTAGCATATTAGCTATCTGATCTTTTGTTGAAGTATGTATTACTTCAATCTCTTTATCCATCACCTTCTCTCTTAGAAAGTGATACTGAATCTCAATATGTTTAGTCCTGGCATGAAAAATAGGATTAGCAGCTAAATACAATGAACTCATGTTATCTCCATGAATAGTGGGTGTACTCTGGATGATGTCAAAACTCTTCATAAGAGTCTTAAGCCATATCACTTCCTTTGCAGCTTCAACCATACCTTTGTACTCAGCCTCTGTAGATGATAAAGCAACTGTGTGTTTCTTCTTTGGACACCATGAAATTAACTTATCTCCCACATAACACAAGTATCTATAAGTTTATCTCTTATCATGACGATTACCTGCCAAATCTGTATCACTATAAATCTAGATGTTTGTATCTGATGTAAAACCATAATACAAACCCTCTTTGAGTGTACCCTTAATGTACCTTAACACTCTTTGACCTGCAATCCAATGTTCTTTCCTAGGACAATGCATGAATTGAGATAATACATCCCTTCCCCTGTTGTATGCCCCTACGGGGCTCTGTGTAGAGATGGGTGTTGCGTGCCCCTGCGGGGCTTCCTACAGAGATCTTCCTTCAGATATAATACCTTTAGTGAAGCTTCTTTCTTGGTTTTCTTCTTCTTTTCTTTTTGTTGGACTCTCCTTGAACACTACCCCCCTCCTGAACTCTGTCGTCCTCGACAGGCTTTGGAATTCGGCGGGAGTACATTCTGTAAACCTTTTTCTATGTCTCATTAAGCATATTAGCTTCACGTATCATGAGTTGCTTCCATTGTTCAGCTTTCACACTGTCATGTGGTGGCTGTCTGTGGTCTGTGAAGAAGCTCAATTCATATGCCACCATTCTAGCATTCAGATTCGTTGACATTTTTAAGAAAATCTCAGAATCAATTTCAAAAAATCCGGTAAAAAATGCTTCCTTGAAGGTTTGCATGTATTGACTTGGCAAGAACATGAGCCTTGAATAATACGCCATGATTGTTGGTCGACTGGGCATAACAAATAGATAAAAAATAAGGATATCTGTGCCCTGGTTAATGCCAATGAAATTCAAAAATGTATATGTTGCGTGTTTGAACACTTTCAAAACTGTAAGTATCATGCTGAGGATTTTATTAGTTATCTTGATAGTTAGATTGGGTACTGTTGCATATCGATGTACCCAAAATTCAATGGTTTTCACCATGTAATCCTCAGTCGGCAAGTAATTGTGAGTTGGGCTTGGAAGCAGAGGATAATTTAACCACTGTTTATTGAGAACACCACTCTTTTGCATATCCAAAAATTTATGTGCTTCTCGGCGACGTGGGGTTGGACAAAAAGAAGGAATTACCTGTAGTAAATATGGTGCTACTTGCCAGTGCACCTGCAAAGTAGGATTTTGCTCCAAAAATTTCCTTCTCCATAAAGGTTGTGCACCTTCAAATTCTTCTTGAGTGTAATCAAATGTGTTTTCTTTGAAGTGCAACTTCTCATCAGGATCCTTTTGTGTGATCCTCTTTATATACTATCGTGTTTGCTCTTTCAATAGCCCATACGGAATATTAAACAGCTTTATGATTTTATCCAAGTCTTTTCCTTTAATTTTTGCTTCCTTCATGACTTGGATGACTTCATTTTCAAAATTTTCTATCAATCGGGACACCAATAGTGCCCATTCCTTCTGACCTATTTTTGTAGTATATGGCATGGGATGATCATCACATGGTTCTGCCATGTGCTCGTTTATTGGAGAATGAGATCGGGGGAGATAGAGGATGTACCTCTACCTCATCAATAGGATTCTCTGGTTGTGGCTCTACTGGTGTCCCAATGTTTGATTTTTGTTCTATTTGAGTTTCCAATTGTACAATACGTTAAGTCTTTTCTTTAACTTCAAGAAGGCTGGTATGGAGTGCATCTTTAGCCGCGAGAAGCTCATTGTCGATTTCCACTATTTGATCTACATCATCATTGTAGATTAGCAAGAGTTTTTCTTAAGCAACTTTCAGTTGTTTCCTAAGCTCATTTGTGTCATGTGCATACCTTTGTTCCCATTCCTATTTTACGACTTGCTCTTGTTTCACTAGATTTCACTAGATTTCATGTGCATACCTTTGTTCCCATTCCTATTTTAGGACTTGCTCTTGTTTCACTAGATTTTCATACGTTGCAATCTGATCTTTCAATTCCTTCTGGTCGATTGCTGTTGTTTCTTGTTTTCTATAGGTTGGACATATAACAAGGCCATCATTAGTTCTTTATTCTTGTTTCGTAAATTCTCATTTTCCTCCATATATACTTTTAGCTGTGTTTCTAACAGATTGCTTCTAGTCTTCATTATGTCTTTGTCCGCTTCACTTGCTTCATATTGTCTTTGTAGCTCCATCAGTTGTTCCTGGAGCTTGTGATTCTGCTCCATTAATGTAGTGCATTGTCCTTTGACTTCTATTACTTTTGTTTCTTTAATTGAAACCACTTGTTGGACTTGGATCAGTTGCGTAGACAACTGTTCACTCATCACTTGAAATTGATTCTTTTCTCGCATGGCCTTGTCATAATCTGCATCTGTGTCCATCATTTGCTGCTACGTATCCATGGCCGTTTGTATCATTTGTTTGACTATTGGTTTTAGTTGAGTAACATCCACATTTAACCACGTTGTCGGGATGCTAGGTTCTTTACCTATGGTAACATCTTTCCCTTGTGCCACATGCAATGTTTTGTCGTGGGGCTGTCAAATATGAAGTTGTATCTTTGGCTCAACCTCCTTAATTCCTATCTTTCCTTGGGGCGTATCATCAGGGATTTCAATCACAATTTGTTCCATATTTTGATGTACAAGCCTTTCTTTTTCAGTGCTCGTTTGTATTTCTTCCTTTGTTGGTGGCACCGCATCTTTAGGTGTGATTGAAGTTTCCTTTATGCTGATTTGTGACTTTTCATTCAACTGAATGAGGTGTGTTTGTTCAGTTGATGCTCCCTAGTTCTGGATACGTGATTGTTGATTGTCGGGGGTGACTTCGATCTGGTTTATCTCTATCCATTCCTCATTGTTTGTTTCTTTTCTTATGTCGGTGTCCAAGGTGTCCTTCTCATGACTAGATTCCTCATTAGAACTTGAATCCTCCAGTCCCAATTCTTTGTATCTGGCAGCTAGTTCTAGAGTATGTTCCTTGTCCTTTTGTGGCTGCCCGTGTCTTGCCTATCTATATTGATGTCCTTGGACATTGAGATTAACTTGACCTCGCATGTACGTGTGTGTTTCTTCTAGTGCCACTGCGAGATCTCTTTTGGTGATAGGTGGTTGTGTCAAAGGGATCCTTGGTAGTGTATGTGCTCGCTTGGATTGTGGTGTTTCTTGCACCGCTTCATCTCTAGCGCGCTTAGCCCCTCTCATTAGTTTCTTGGAACTTGTTCCCACTTCTTCTGTGGAGATAACTGTTTTCTTTTTCTTTGGAACGGTAGCCGACTTCACATATTTTGTCATTTCTATGGAGGTTGGCATCAACCGTAGACATTCTTTCATCTCAAGAGCCTCATAGATTAGTAAAGTCAAGGCCGAACTTCCATTCAAAAACTTCTTCTAACTCCATTTCTTCTTAGCTGGGAAAACAATTTGCCTCATCACATGGGAAAACAATTTCTTCTTGACTTGATTCCCGATTTGCCTCATCACATGAGAGAGCAATTGAACTACAATTTTCTGAGGTGATGTATATCTATTCATGCTGGGAAAACAAAAATGTTGATGCACTAATCGAACTGATTCTTCTATATCTGTCCTGTTGATTTCCAGAAAGGTTTTCTTTTTTGCATCATGACATTCATCTTTGACATTAGTGAGACCGTCCTAACTCCATCCAAAAGCTTTGTTGATTACTTCATGCATGAATCGAATTGTTTTCCATGCACCTATTTTGTTGAGCACTTAAGCTTCCGGGATTGATGGCTTATCTGATGGGGACTGGAGTGTGTTCATAACTTGTGTGCATCTCTGAAAATCTTGTCAATATATTGGAAGTTGTAGAAATGCATCAATTCCTTCTCTTGTCCAAACATCTGTGATGCGTGGTAGTCCTTGTATTATGGTTTGAAAATGTTGTGACATGATAGGGAAGTAGTGATCCCTATCCATAATCTTGATGGTGGCCATGAAAAGAAGATCCGACATAGGCTGGTCTTCAAGGAACCAATGACCTCTCACCTTAGAAATCGATTCCAAGGGAAGAAGCAGGACCTCTTCCTCTTGCATAGCCTCAAAATTTGAAGATGCCATTTGCACTCAATACATACCAATAATCGGTGCAAAGTTGGTATCATGAGTTATCCTTTACTTAGCCTTCATGAAATTGGTAACTCTCCGAGTGACTTGTGTCGTCCCTTTCACGTGGGTGTGAGAGAGGTAGTACCTGGGATTTTTCTTCATACACATATATTTTTTCTATTTCTTTCTGAAAGAAAACAAAAGCGTTAGTACCTAGCGGAAGCTTTTATTGTACCTTTAGTTATTTTCCGTGGAATTATTATACAAATGCTCTCCTATTCCCTGAGAGGGAAATGTGCTTCACTATCTAGTAGAAGAAGAATTAGGTGTCGAATGCATGGCCTTGTAGTGTGGCCCTATTATGCATACTTGAGACTCTTGCAACTCAAGATTTGTGCAATTTGAAGCATCTAAGTGATGTATGCAGATTGATCGACTTTTAGGTATCCAGATCTGTTTTAATTTATGGCGACTGACTGTATCTCCATAGTTCCTGGTGCTCGGCATAACTCTCAAGTCGTCCTTTTGCTTTGTCAACCTTTCAAACCTTTGAATGGTTTTTGTTGCGTATTTCTATTTCTGACCACTCATGTAGTTGCCTTGATTCTTTATTTTCATTTTGTACTGATCCTTCTTGTTTATTGATGTTTTGCGCTTGATGATCGTCATTGGTGCATATGATTTGGGGATCCATATCTGTGTTCTTGTCGGTTGGGCGGCAATCACTTTCTTTGGTATCCATACTTTAGCAATTCTTCGTGGATCTTGGAGTCCAGCTTGACTTGTGTTCTTGTACTGTTGTTGTTTCCTGTGTAGAATGTAGCTCCAGTGTTGATGATATGCTGTCACCTGATCTTTTCTGATCCAAGCCTGTCTTGGTGTGAGGAATAGGATGGATTCTAATGCGTGAAAGTTCGTGACAGTCTTGATGACTAGTCCCTCTTGTGCTCGATTCCTCACAGGGGCTTTTATTGGAAACGATGCCAGTAGTGAGGTTCACTGTGTTAGGAGAGTGTGCGAGATTGAGATTTTGTGTACTCTCACATGTACTTGATGGTGGGGTTTCCATAGTGGAGGGGAATGTACATTGATCGTCATGCAGGTGTTGTTGATATATTTAGGTAGTGATGTGTGTGAACACTCTAGGACCGCCGGGGCACTTTTTTCCCTCTTTAGGAGGTTTTTTTCCCCCGGCTTGTATATACGCCTATTGCCCTAATGGGCTACTTATCTTTGTACATTCTCTAGTAATATATTCAGTATTGTGTGTTTGTGCTCCAAGCTTCTTCTTCTTCCTTGTGCTGTTCGCGTGCTTCCGCAGACGTCTATCTCCAACAATTGGTATCAGAGCAGGTCGTCGCTTCTTCTAGGGCGCCGTCGACACTCCTCCGTTTGCACTCTCAGATTCGCACGAAATTTGGTGAGCATACTCAAGGTGTTTCCGAGATCAAAACGGCTTCGCTATGTGGTGCCAAAATCGCGATCTGAGCTCGTTTCGGCCTCCGAACGCACTATCGCAGCACTTCTGTAGGCTATTTTGTCCTTTTGTGCCAAAGGTATATACCAGTTTCTGTTCGCCAGTTTAAGCGTCTTGAAGTCTGCTACAGGTCTAGCAAAACTCGTCTGGGCAGTTCTGTTCAGCTTTTTGAGATATAGTCAATTTTCTGCATCAAAGGTATTTTAGTCACCGGCCATGGCTGAAAGCAGTGATGTATTCCGTATGTTGGTTGTTGAGGATAAGTTGGATGGTACCCACTACCCATTATGGGCTTATATGATGCGACATGTACTGGTTGCAAAAGGACTGTGGAACATTGTGTAGGGTGTTGAAAGACGTCCTGTTACACCTGTGACTACAGGTACTACAAATACAGGTGCTGGAGGTGCTGGAGCTGATGAAGATGGTGTCGAAGATGATATTCCACAGATTCCTGTTCATGCTGCTGTTTCTGTTGCACCTACTGCAGAGCAGATTCGTTGGGATGGCAAAGATGCCCAGGCACATGCATTGATAGCTTTGTCTGTCAAATGTGCCATTATTCCTCACATTCGCTCTTGCAGAACAGCAAAGGATGCTTGGGATACACTTACCACTTTGTACCAGGCTAGGAATGAGGCTCGTGTTGCTTACCTCCGAAAATAGTTGGAGAGTGAGAACATGAATGAAGGTGATTCTATGGACAGTTTTCTTACAAAGATCAAGGACCTGAAGGAACAATTGATTTCTGTTGATGAGGTTATACCAGATAGCTCACTTGTGCAGACCGTTCTGAATGGTCTTCCTGATTCATATCAGATTTTTGCCTCTACTCTTCGGTTGATGATGAAAGGCAATCCGAATGCCTTGTCATTTGAGGAATTAGTCTCTGTTCTGTTGCAAGAAGATCAGTCCAGGCAGAACAGGTCCATTATGCGTGTTGCAGATCAAGCTTTCCTGGCTAGTCAAAAGGGCAAAGGAAAATGGAGCTCTTTTACTAGTAAGCAAAAATCTACAAATGCTGCACAATCGAAGAACCAGGATAAAGATGAGAAGAAATCAGAAAAGCAGAAATTGTTCTGCAAGTATTGTAAAGGAAATGATCATATTATAAAGAACTGTCCAAAACTGGCTGCTAAAGAGGCAAAGAAGAAAGAGGCTGGAATGGTTGTTGCAGAGGCCTCTACACCAAAAACAAAGTCTGCAAATCTTGTGCAGGAAGAAGAATGGGCGTTTACTACTGTCTGCAGTTTTGACCCATCTTCTCATGATCAGTGCATGTCTGTAGTAGACTCAGATGTTTGGTACTTTGACAGTGGGGCGACCAAACATATTACCTCGCAGCATAGTTTCTTCTCTTCACTCGAGCCTGCCCCTACAGGGAATACTGTCACATGCACCAATAACTCCTCTTATCCTGTTATGGGAGTTGGCAAGATCATTCTGACTACTGCTGATGGTAGTTCTTTCACTTTGTCAGATGCTTTATTTGTGTCAGGGATCAAAAAGAACCTGTTATCAGTTTCTGCATTAGCCAAGATTGGCTTGGTTGTGAAATTCGTTGATGACAGGTGTACAGTCCATGATCTCTCAAATGGTGATGTGATTATTGCTTCTGGCATCTTATGTCGTGGCCTGTATAAGCTCATAGACTATGAAAGATTTGTGAATGATTCGGCATTTGCAGTTCATGATTCTCACGCTATGTCAGATGCAAAGCTTTGGCATGCACGCTTTGGTCATCTGAATTTTGCTAGTTTGCTACGCCTACAGAAATCTGAAATGGTGTCCTCTTTGCCCAAACTTGAGGCTCCTGGAAAACATGTTTGTGAAGGCTGTATTTTGGGCAAAATGCAGTGTTCTTCCTTTCCAAAAGATGGTTCAGTTCGGGCTACGCAGAAATTGCAGCTTGTACATAGTGATGTCTGTGGTCCTATGCAGACACCCTCTTTTGGAAATTACCTTTACTTCGTGACTTTCATTGATGATTTTTCCAGGCATGCATGGGTATATCCACTCAAAGCAAAGTCCGAATTGTTCATGTGCTTCAAACAGTTTTTGGTTTTGGCTGAAAATCTGTCAGCATGTAAAATGGGCACCCTCCGTTTTGATCAAGGGGGGGAATATATGTCTTCAGATTTTAATGCATTTCTGGCTGAACGTGGGATAAAACACCAATGTACAGTGCCGTATACACCTCAACAGAATGGAGTTGCTGAACAAAAGAACAGGTCACTCATGGAGATGGCGAGGTGCATGGTCAAAAGTCAGGCTTTACCACATAGTTTCTGGCTTGAGGCTGTCATGTGTGCAGCATATGTACTGAACAGGTGTCCCACTAAACATTGCAGTCTATCACTCCATATGAGGCTTGGCGTGACCGCAAGCCATCTGTTGCTCATCTGCGTGTTTTTGGTTGTTTGGCATATGCATTAGTGCCTGAACAACATCGCAGAAAATTGGATGATAAGGCAGTAAAATGTATTTTTGTTGGGTACAGTTCTGAAAGTAAAGGCTATCGTCTATATCATCCACAGACTAAACGCATTCTGGTTAGCCGTGATGTTGTCTTTGTGGAAGATGCTATTCAGCCATTGCTTTCATGTACTAAGGAGACATCTGTTAGCTCCAAAGACATGTATGATACTTTGATGCCTCTTTTTACAGGTGGACAGTCTAGTGCTGGTCCTAATGAGGTAACTTCTCAACCTTTGCAGGTTTCATATGATGATGCAGATCATTCCATTTCTGATGCAGATTTACATGATGCACTTGCTGATGAGAGAGCTGATATTGAGCAGGCAAAAACTATGCAAAAAATGGCTGGTGCAGACTTTGCGTGACAGCAAATTAGATGCAGCTTTGTCATATCGTACTCGTTCAAGCTCTCATAGTGCCTCCTTTGCATCAGATTGCTATGCTATGGCTGCATCTAGTCTTTGTGATGAGAATGAGCCTGTTTCTTTTGATGAAGCACAGAATTCAAAAAATTGGATGGCTGCTATGCAATCTGAATATGATGCTATAATGAAGAATGGTACATGGTCTTTATGTGACTTGCCTCCTGGCAAGAAGGCCATTGGCACTAAGTGGGTATACAAGCTGAAGCGTAAACCTCATGGTACAGTTGACAGGTATAAGGCTAGGCTTGTTGCAAAGGGTTATGCGCAGGAAAGAGGCATTGATTTTGATGAGACCTTTGCACCTACATGCCGTATGACTACTGTTCGGAGCATTTGTGCACTTGCAGCCCATCATGGTTGGAATGTACATCAGTTGGACATTAAAACAGCATTTCTGAATGGTGACTTGCATGAAGAAGTGTATGTTTTTCAGCCTCGTGGCTTTGTGTAGAAAGGGCATGAAAACCAGGTGTGCAGGTTAAAGAAGGTGTTATATGGTTTAAAGCAAGCACCACGTGCTTGGTATGAGAAGATACATGCCTATCTGATTGCACATGGTTTTGAGAACAGTCCAACTGAAAGCACCTTATATGTTAAGCGTGCTAATGATGTGCTTCTGATCATTGTTGTCTATGTAGATGACATGCTGCTCACTAGTCCTATTGAGAAGCATATTGCTGATTTCAAGGCTGATTTGCATGCCGCATTTGAGATGTCTGATTTGGGGCATTTGCATCACTATTTGGGCATTCAGTTTATGCAAGTTGATGGTGGAATGGCTTTGTGTCAAACAAAATATATTGACACATTATTGCAGCGTTTTGCCCTTGAAGACTGTAAGCCTATTGCCACTCCTATGGAGACAGGTTTACGATTGAGTCTTCATGATGCTGGAGATGCATTTGATGCTGTTCTCTATCAGCAGGCTGTTGGATGCTTGATTTACTTATGCATTACTCGGCCAGATATTCAGTTTGCTGTCTCACAGATGAGCAGGTTTATGCATTGCCCAAGAGTCACGCATTGGAAGGCGGTTAAGTGCATCTTTCGCTACTTGAGTGGTACTCGGCTACTTGGGTTGTTTTATCCCAAGGGGGGATCACTACCGCCAGATTTGCATGCTTTTTCTGACTCAGATTGGGCTGGTTGCTATGACACTCGTGTGTCCACCAGTGGCTTTTGCTTCATGCTTGGTAGCTCATGTATATCTTGGTTGAGCAAGAAGCAGCCTACTGTGTATAGGGCAGCTTTCACAGCGACTGTTGAGTGTGTGTGGCTCAGACGCCTTATGGTTGATTTGGGTGTTGGCCAGTCTTCTGCCACCACCATCTTCACTGACAGTCAGAGCGCATTGGCAGTTGCGAGGAACCCTGTGTTCCATGCTCGCACTAAGCACATTGAGGTGCATTATCACTATGTCAGGGAGAGGTTCTCTGCTGGGGAGATCAGCTTGGCATATGTGCCCACGCAGGAGAACATTGCAGACCTTTTCACGAAGGCTCTACCTAGGGAGAAGCTTGAAGCTTTCCGCAAAGCTTTGGGCTTACTTCCTTTTGTGGAGTGATTTCCACATAGCTTGGCACTTCCTTATACATGAGTGCCAGCTCCTTGTTCCCCGCATCACTCCCAGGGGGGATTTGTTGATATATTTAGGTAGTGATGTGTGTGAACACTCTAGGACTGCCGGGGCACTTTTTTCCCTCTTTAGGAGGTTTTTTTCCCCCGGCTTGTATATACGCCTATTGCCCTAATGGGCTACGTATCTTTGTACATTCTCTAGTAATATATTCAGTATTGTGTGTTTGTGCTCCAAGCTTCTTCTTCTTCCTTGTGCTGTTCGCGTGCTTCCGCAGACGTCTATCTCCAACAGGCGTAGTTGATCTCTTGGGTCTATACACTTAGCTTTGACAGGTCGTTCTTCTAACACGCTGAATACCTCACGGTGCCCTATCTTGGCTGATATGTAACCCAAGGCTAATTGGATAGCCACTTCATATTCATATATCCAACCTTGACCCAACAGAAGTTCTTCTAATAAGTCTTGATCATGACACACCAAGAGTTTTTGTTGCATCGTATTATTTTCGAGATGTAGTGACAATGTAATCTTGCCTATGCATTTAGTAACTTTTCCCCCTATTCCAATTAGTTGTGCTTTAGATGGGCATACTTCTTCCTTGAGTTTTTGAGTCAACGAAGACTTGATACAGCTAACAACTGCTCCTGTGTCAATGAGAGCATCCACCAAGTGGTACTCTTCTGTTCCAGCACCCAAAATCAAATATGGTTGCTTTGTTTGATGTCCTAGGTTTTCGGCGGCTCTAAAATTAGCCATTGGAATGAGTTCCTCTCCTTGTCGATATCTTTCATCTCTCTCTCATCCATTCCTTTCATTTCTTGATTCGTTCTAGAGCTTCCTATCGTGCTTCTTCTCGTATTCTTTCGTCCTCTTCTCGCCTATTTTTTGATGTTAGAAGTCGTGACATTATTTCCTCTGTCAATGGCTCTAAATACTTTTTTACTCGGCAACCACTTATATAGTTTGGCAAGATTTCTCCATCTAGGGTTGCTAGGCTGATGGCTCCGCTGATAGATATACGATTGATTAGCAAGGGGTCGTATCCTCTTTTTTGTAGTTTTTTTGCATGTTGCTTCAAAGTATAAACCAGGACTAAATCTCCTTCCTTCAAGTTTTTATCCTTAATATGAGCATCAAAATATGCCTTTTGTCGTCTTTTTGCAGCATAAATACCTGCCCTGCTTGTAATCTTGTTTCGTGTAATTTTTCTATTTGGTCCAATTGAGTTGATAACTCATGTCCAATCCATTCATAATTTGCAACTACTCTGAGAGTAGGTACCAGGAAATCAATCGGTAAGATGGCATTTTGTCTGTATACCAGGTTAAATGGTGTAGTTCCTATGGTTGTTTTGTATGCTACTCGAAATGCCCATAAAGCGTGATGTAATTGCTTGTCCCAATCGGATCTTCCATTGTTAACAATCTTAGTGAGGACGTTGCATAAGATTTTGTTCGAACTTTGAGCCTGTCCATTGGCTTGTGGGTGATAGGGGGCTGGTTTCTTATGAATCACTAAGAATTCATTCATTAGAGCTTCTATCACTTCATTAACAAAGTGTGTGCCCCTGTCACTCACAATTTCAATAGGCAATCCAAACCTGGTGAATATGTTTTCAAAGAGAAACTTAGTCGTAGTTCTTGCATCATTCTTCTTGGTTGCTTTGGCCTCTACCCATTTGGTCAAATAATCCGTTGCTACAATTATGTACTCGGCATGAGAACCTTTAGCTGGTGGACTAATAGGTCCTACAAAATCTATACCCTATTTAGTGAACGCTCTCACACTCATCATAGGTTTTAGTGGCATTTCATCTCTTCTAATAGGATACTTCGTTTGTTGACATGTATCGCATCTTTGGACGTAAGTGGCTGCATCTTGATGTAGATTTGGCCACCACAATCCAGCGAAGAGAATCATTTTTGCAGTTCTATCTGCAAAAAAATGTCCTCCTACAGCTCCCGTATGGGCCATCTCTAAGATAGAAAGGTACTCGTCTTCATGAATGCACATTCGTAGATGATTGTTTCTTCCTCTCTTGAAGAGTTGTTTGCCTATAAGAACATAGTCCTTGCTTTGCTCTGAGAGGGCATGTTTTCTCGCTAAAGTAGCTCCTTCTAGGTACTCCTTGGTTTTCAAGAATTTTACCACAGGCATACTCCACCTAGGTGCTAGAGTGGAGTAACATAGAGTAGAGTTCTCTTTTGGCCTTCGTTCTTGACAAGTTGGGCAGGTAGATACATAGTTATGTGTATCCCTCTGCATGGTTGGCCAGTATATGCCCAATCTCTTCAGTGTTTGCCATGTTCCATTCACATTTAGATGAGTTTTCCATTGATTTACATGTGCTTTTTTAAGCCACATCTCTTGTTCCTCTTCCTCCATGCATCTCATGAGTAACCCACTTGAATCTTGGTGGTATAAGCTTCCAGCAATGATGTGCAGATTTCTAGTCTTCCATAATTCCTGGCTTTTGTTCTCATTGATCCTATGTTGAGGTCCAAAGGTGAGGATTGGAATCAACTTTTCCGCCCATTGGAGACATACCTCGAGATTGAAAAGATAAGTATCTGGTAGATCATCTAGTACTCCTGTGGGGGGCTCTCCATGTGTCATTCTCGATAGGTGATCTGCCCGGATGTGTGTATTCCCCTTCTTGACTACTACTTCAAAATCAAATTGCATTAACAGTAGAAACCATCGCACTAGAAGACACTCAACACTTCCTCACATATGAATGAGTCTATAATTCTCATAGCATGTTTATAATTAGGCTCTCAAACTTTAACCATAGACTCATCAACTATGGAATTAGACACCTACAAAAGGATTCTTGAATTGATCAAGCACAGAAGGAGAATACATAGAAAAATCAAGCACAATTTTTCTTCATTACTAGAAATTTTTACATCTGGATGAGAGAGCTATCTTACTCACTTCACAAGTGTCTAATGACTTCTAATTCTCTTCAATTCGTGTTCTCTCACACTCTCTCTTATTTGCCTCGACATTTTTCCTTGTATATATAGGCAAATATGTACAAGCTCATAACCATACAAAAGTATAAGTGAGCTAACTCTAAGTTAATGTACATATGTATACACATCTTCATTCTCTGAACATGTACTTTCTTCATGCTTCATATCTTGACCTTCTCTTCAATCCTTGACTTCAAAACTTCATCAAAACTTCAATTGTTGATTGCCTTGCACCAACAGAAATCATTCACCACATCAGTGTATGTGAGGGATTCCCTACCATAATTTGATCAATTAGTCACATTGATGGTGAGGCAAGGAGACAAACCAAGGAGGTTCACAATCAAAGGGTAGCCAAGCCCATGTAGGTAGAGGCAAAGGCAAAAGAGGTGGACAAAACTCCCAAGGCAAAGGGAGAGAAAGGTCAAACTCAAGATCAAGCAGCCAATAAGGCTCCAACCAAAGATATGGAGCAAGAGGAAGAGGAAGGAGCACAAAAAGAGGAGGAAGATCACATGGAAGAGAAGCAGTCAATGGAGAATGCTACAATTGTAGAGAACCAGGTAATTATGCAAGAGATTCTTGGCCCAAAGGAGGAGGCAATCAAGGGTATAAAAGGAACCAAGTTAATTATGCTAGTACTTCAACAAATTCAAAAAATGAGAACTTTCTTATTATGTATGGTTCAAGTGAAAGAGTCAATTCAGATTTTACATGGTACATGGACAGTGGTTGTAGCAACCATATGATTTTCAATAAAGATTATTTCTTTAATTTATAGCCACCCATCACTCAAGGACATGTACAAAACATGGATGAAACTGAGCACAAGATTACACTGTTGCATTAAATGGATCTCAAACCTCCAAGCTATTGAAGGATGTGTAGCATGTTCCAACCATCACAAGGAACTTGGTTTCAGTAGGTCAAATGGTTGAAAGAGGTTATGAGGTGATATGTTTTGTTGAATACCCCATGCAAGACTACAAGTTCCTATCAAAAGGAAAGAAGCAAGGAAGATTCTTCACCATGGAGGTAAAGCCATCAACCCCTCACGATATCTACTTGTCGATTAGAAATAAACATATTGCAGAGATCGACTTGTGGCATAAAAGAATTGGCCACAAAAACTTACAAAAGATGACATACATGTAAAGGAAGGGCTTGGTGAGTGGTCTACTTGATCTTAAATCTTAGAATATGCAACTTTTTTGCCATGCTTGACAACTAAGGAAACAAAAAAAATTGCCATTGAAGAAGCGATCACATGTGAGCAATGAAGTGTTGAATCTCATACACATAGCTGCTGATGTATGAGGACCTACAAGGGAGCCATTCATTGGAGGTAATAGATATTTTGTCACATTTATAGACAATCATTCAAGTTTTTTTTGGGTGTATTGCATGATGTCAAAGTCAGAGGTGTTTCACCATTTCAAGAGGTTCAAAAACCTAGTGGAGAAGGAGATAGGGAAGTATATAAAGACTCTCAGATCGGATGGAGGGAGGGAGTATTTTTCTTATGAATTTTCATATTTTCTACATAAACATGGCATCAAATGGAAATTCACTTGCAGGTATACACCGGTAGAGAGGAAGAACATATATATAGTAGAAGTGGCTAGAGGTATGTTAAATGAAATGAATGTTCAATTTTTGTTTGTGTAATGCAACAAATACAGCCATATACGTTATGAATAGATTTCCAACCTCAAGAGTACATGGAGTTACAATGTATGAAGCTTGGTTTGGTAAGAAACCCAACCTTTCACATCTCAAAGTATTTGTTTGTGTCTGTTATGTTCACATACCTCTAGAATTGAGACACAAGTTAACCCGAAGGTAGATAGCTACATATTTCTTGGATATTCTTCATAGACAAAGGATTTTAGATGTTATCACCTTAGAACCAAAGAGATTAAGGTTTCTAGGGATGTAATATTTGATGAGTTGTTGCCTTGGTATGGTAGCAAAGATGTGTTACAGGTTGATGATGCATATGAAGTCGAGAAGAAGTTCAAAGAGCAACAACAAGGTATAGAGATGAGTGGTCCAAACACTTCAAGCACACCATCAGAGGAGAGTACTACACTAGCTTGGAAAGGAAGGATTAGGAATGAAGCTCATTCAAATGAAGGAAGTATTAAAAGAAAGGAGAAGGTAAATAATGAAGACCATCAATGGATAGACATGGACTATACAAGTGATCAAGACGTGGAGAAATGAGAAAATCTAGGATTTAAAGCATCTAAACCAAGAAGGAGGATATTCCTACCACCTAATGGTGAGGTAAGGGCATCCAATAGGGTTGACTACCCTGTTCAAAGGTTAATTTATGATTCATTCATTACAAGACACTATGGCTAGATGAGTCAAGTTATAGCTTGGGAAGCAACTAACTCTTTTGAAGAAGCAAGTAACCACAAGGAATGAGTTGAAGCCATGGAGAAGGAATCCAAGGCACTTGAACAAAATGATACTTGGCCATTGGTGCCAAGAACAAAGGACATGAAAGTCATTGGCAACAAATGAGTGTACAAGGTAAAGAGGCATGCAGATGGGAGCTTCTCTAGGTATAAATAGAGGTTCGTTGCCAAAGGTTTTGCTCAAATTTATGGCATATACTTTGAGGAAACATTCAGTCTAGTAGCTAAGATGTCTACCATAAGGAGTTTGATTGCAATATGAGCCTCAAAAGGTTGGAAGATGTACCTGAAGAAGTTTGGCATGTGTGATTGCAAGACCATTTCAAATCTATTAGAAGTAAATGTTAAACTAAGTGTTCATGAAGGTGAAGAAGTGAAGGATGTGACCATGTGTAGGTGAAAAATTGGCACTCTCTTGTATGCTATTATGATAAGACCAAATATTGCACATGTAGTTGGAGTGTTATCTCAATTTTTGTAGGCACCGAGAGTACCTCATCTTGTTGCAGCCAAAAGGGTACTTAGGTACCTCAAAGGATCAATGAATGAAGGGCTATATTATCCATTTGATGATGGATTACATGTACAATATTATTGTGATGATGATTGGGTAGCTTCTAAAGATGTTAGGAGGAGCCTAGAAGATATGTTATCATGCTAGGGATGAAGATCATCTCACGAATGTCAAAGAAACAACCAACAATGGCTCTCTCCTCGATCGAAGTTGAGTATAGAGACTTAGCATAAGTCTCATGTGAGCTTTTGTGGCCCAAGAAGTTGTTTGTTGATCTTGATTTGCAAGTTAAGCAAGTACCTATTTTCTATGATAGCATAAGTAGCATTTGCTTGGCTCAAAATCCGGTGTTCCATGCAAGGACGAAGCATATAGAGGTGCAATACCAGTTTATTAGAGAGAAGATCATGTCAAAGTATGGAAAGGTGGAGCATGTCAATATAAAGGACCAATATGCAAATATATTTACCAAAGATTTGGATGGAGTAAAGCTACAACACTTCAAGGCATGCATTGGAGTATTGAAGGACCTAGACATTGAAACTTGAGGGGGAGTGTTGAAATTCAAATCTTAACCATGCAAAAGGACTCATCCACGAGTTTGTGAAAGTGAACCAATCAAAAAGGAGGATGAAAGGTGGAGCTCCACCAAACTCAATCAAATTCAAATCTCATCAATCACACACCAAAAGTGCACCTACACTGATTGGTGGGTGGTTAGCTAGATTGTAGGAAAAGTAAAACCTCTATATAAGCACCATTCTGCCTTTGTTTCTTGTGTCATATGCATTCCATTAGGTTCGACCCACTTAGTTTAGTGAAGTCCTAAACTCCAACAAACAACACCCTTGCTTGCTTATCTCATTTTCTCATGATTCTGCTCCTCTATATCTAGAGGTGCAGCCGGGCTTTCATAATTTTGTTTGTACCAGATTGCAAAGCATTCTTTGCTCTCTCTCAATCTACTTACTTTCATTCCAAGCTTCATTTGGTCCCTTGTACAATGCTCCAAAGTGTGCCAAAGTTTCAAGTTCTTTTACTAAGTGAGTTGTGAGAAAATATCAAGTTTTTGAAGCTATATCCATGTGCACATAGATAGAGAGTGTTGGAAATAGATAGCCTCTCTTGAAATGGATGATTCTCCAAGTAGAGATGATCGTTTGCTTCATCATACATGTAAAATTGGGAAATGTCAAAGCCTCTACTTTTGAAAAGTTGCACTGAATTGAATTTCGACCATGAAGATGATCCAACGCCAAATCTATGACTTTGAAGGAGAATCAACGCGAGAAGACCAATATTCAAAGGTCTGCATCTGAGAATTGTTTTCGAAGATCTGCTCGCATGACTTTAAAGCACGCGCCAGAAGTGGATAATGTCGTTAGGAGCAGCCATTCAATTCATACATGTTTTCAATGTTAGTAGCATATTGCTGTCTGAATTAATAGAGCAATTTATGGAGGAAGGAGAAGCAAAAACGTCGCCAACTGTGGAGTTCAACAGGGAATATAAAAATTACACAGGCGAATGGCGTTCAGGGTCTTGTGAGAGAGACAGAGAGAGAGAGAGAGAGAATGGTTTTGCATCTACAGGTCCCGCTTCTCCACCATCTTCTCTCATTCCCATCATTCAAGTATAGGGCACCTTGAGCGTTACGGTACATCACGCACAGGCATTCTCTCTCCTACCCTCTGCATACGCACTCCTCATTCACCCACGTAGGTCTGTCATCTGACTTGTCTCACACAGATTGGCTGAACTCGGTATCGATCAAGCTCATCTCTCTCTCTCTGGACACTGTTCGTCTCTTGGGCAATGCGGAAACATGATGCTGTCTCCCTTCTTCCTCATCAGCGAAATATAACGCATTCTCTACCCTTTCTCTTTCTAGGGAAATACACATGCGCTTGTATAGACGCCACAGTGCGCACGGACACATCCATGGGCACTGACGGCAGCAGCTGCCAAAAAAAGCTGGAAGAAATGCGGCTATCTATTCCTTACATTCCAATTTTCACCCTTCTTTAGCCCTTCTTGAATCTTCATCATCTGCATCGCACCGTACCTGAGGAGTCTTTCACATTTCATAATTAGCTTCTCTCTCTCTCTCTCTCTCTCTCTCTCTCTCTCTCTCTCTCTCTGACTGTTACTCTTCGTTTTAAGTTGATTCAAGATGTGTTTTTGACTGCCCCGTCTTCTTTATCCAAGGCGTTGCCTAGATTTACTGTCGGATTCCAGGGCTCGACAGATGGCGTCTCATTAACGAACTCCCTAGCTTAACTAATCATCTGCAAAAGATGGAAGAGGCACTAATAATGAATGATAAGCCTGCTTTCTCTCATCTTGCAGCCCTAGCTGTCTTCATTGGCTCATGCAAAGAAGGTCAGTTTCCATACTATAACTGGCCTCTCTCTCTCTCTCTCTCTCTCTCTCTCTCTCTCTCTCTCTCTCAACATATATAACATACCGCATTGTCTCTGTGCGCATTCTGTACATACATGCTCGTAACTACTTCTCCATGATTATTGTCAAGGCTTCTCGCTTCCCCATCCTTTCCCCACATGCATCACGCACTTTTAGATTGAGTCTTGATCGAGTCAGATAAAGTTTGCTTCAGTGTATTGGATACATTGCTCGATTAGCTCATCTATGGACAAACATTGTATGTGCAGTGCACATCAAGAGCATCCATGTCTACCGTCATGATGGTGCACTCTTCCAGATCGAGCAAGAATTCCTTTTTCATCCTGGGAACTACGTCTGTCTGAGTGGCCCAGGAGAAGCCCCCGTGTGCTGTGATTTCGGTGCAGGCGATTCCATTTGCCCGCCAGGACCCTCGCTGAAGCAGTTAATGGACTCTCTCAAGAAGCTGCATGAAATTGACGGATGGAAATGCATTGTTGAGTACGCAAGCGATTGCCCTAATGAAACTAACATGGCAGAGCTCCTGATGCCCTCCAGGTAGGGGCTGCTGAACTCTATGATTCATACTTAGCGCAGCGATCCTGACGATAATGGCGTGCACTATCAATCGCATTGTTCAGTTTTAGTTACGTCCGTTGTAGTCCTATGCAAACTGATACATAGTTAAAACCCGTCGTCGAGTCGTGATTCAGGAAGGAATAGCAGGAAATCACTTAAAGTCTCTCGGCGATGGCAGTTTCCACAGTACCTCCATAGATGTGCCACAGTTAACTGTCTCGCGTTTGCAGTTACGAGCAAGATTCAGATTTCTAGGGTTGAAGCATGCGCATCAGTGCTTCAAAGTGCATTTGTTAATTAAGTCCGAAATTAACTATAAGTTTTCTAGCATATTGCATCAGTTACGGGGAAGGCTGGTACATTTCGGGATGCTTGGCCTCGATTGCAGACATTAAGCGCTTGTCTTATTGACTTGTAATGTTTTTGTTGGAATGTGGTGACATTGATACAGCACGATTTGTTTCAGTGAATTCATAGACATTTTTTTGCCTTGTAGCATAGAGCTGTGGCAGAAAGAGCTTCTGTTATGCTTGATGTTTCCTCCACAGTTCTTATTTCAGGCATTGAGGCGCACTCTGATTCCCTTCATCACGATGGGAGTAAACTATATCTGTATATACATTTCTGAAATATGATAGATTTGAAGAGTAGGCATCTGTGTGTGTGTTTGTAGGAATCCCGAGCTAAGCAATCTCCCTTCGCTGGTCCACGACCTCGTATTGGCGGAGGCCACACTGGCCCAAAACTCAGCCATGAACTGTCAGATGTCATCTTGCAGCACAAATGATTATGAAGCTGACGAACCTGTGATCGGGGGGGACGAGTCTTGCATCAATGGCAATGAGGCCCCACTGAATTACACATTCGCAGGCGACTGGAACATCGTGGAAAACCCATGTATACCCGCAGTCGTAGCTGTGGGAATATCGGCACCTGCGTTAAACTCGTCGATCGAGTGCGAGACTTATGGTTACATCCCCGGTTTGGAGACGCCAGAACGGACGCCAAACACCATGATGGGCAGCGTTGGATTCATCACCAATCAAGGCTTCCAGTGCTCACACGTATGGCAGACATGGGGTTCCGATCTGGAACTTGCAAGCCCTCGAGTTCGCAAAAACCTGATCGATTCCAACTCTTGGAGATGCAGCTTTCCAGATAATATGGCGATTGTCCAAGGTCCGTTAACTCACTCTATCAGCTAGGCAGCTTCTCCACGAAAAATATTCCTGTGTTACATAGATTAATTGCATAGGTGAGAAGAATATTCACCAAAAGGCTGCGTACTGGGAGACAAATGATCGTGTAGGCTCTGCCAAATGTGTGGTAGCTAGACCATAGATGCATTGGAATTCTGTTTTCTGTTTCGCAAAGCTCATGATGCTGATAAAGGTCTATGCATATGATGCAGGCATCATAAATGCTCCTGCTTCTTCTTCTAGTCCAAAAGCCGAAGAAATCTCCCTATGGAGCCCATCGCTCTTAGACTTGAGCTTGAACCTCCCGGATATCTCCTTGGATCAGCAGAGCGGACCACTTGCGCACATGGAAGCTGCTACTGACAACGCGAGCTGCCAACTGAATGGCATTGGCGATGTCGGGAGCTCATCATTCAGTTTACTGGATTCAACTTTGACAGAAATGAACGATCAGCAAGCCAACGTGAATGTGGGCGGAATCGATTGCTTCTCCCTCGAGTGCTTTGGGCTCGACAGCTCTGCATGTTGCAGCTTTTATCCAGAATTGCAGTCGCTCGAATCGCACAACCAGCAATTTTCCTCAGAATCCCTTTGCCTCAATCCAGACGGTTCGAATATGTCAACTAACAGCGGAATCGGCCAAACGCTGCACGGGCTGTCCCCACTTGATACCTTCTTGGGCCACACAGACAATACTTCCTCGACGTTCTCCTCTGATTCTAATTTCAGTAATGGCCTGCAAGGCATGCCATCGTTTTCATCCTCCTCTTTCGTTGACATGGGGTACTCATCTACGACAACCACAGGAGGTACTACGACGAGATCAGGCGATGTTCTTTGGAATGGTAGGGAGAATGCACACTCCGCCAGGGAGGGAAGGGTCACAAGGAGGAGTGCTGGTCACGGCACTACAGCTACTAGTAGTCTAAGCAGTGGCACACAGAGACAAAGCATGCAGAGAGGCTCCAGCGAAAGGGTGACCGAGATCACTATACAAGAGCTCTCACAGTACTTCAATATGCCCATTACTCAAGCCTCGAAAGAGCTCAAGGTGGGTCTCACTGTCTTGAAGAAGAAATGCAGAGAATTCGGTATTCCACGCTGGCCACACCGCAAGATGAAGAGTTTGGATAGCCTTATCAACAATATACAGGTAAGAGTCTTCTCATTCATAAAATTTGATATGTTTAATCTGTGGACAGGTAACGTTCAAGAGTATTAAAACCATGCTTACGAGAAGATATGATATTGGAAGTCTTACAAGAGAAGCACAGACTAGAAGAATAGGTTTAATATTTAAGATGTAAAATGATCTTTTACAAACCTCAGGCAAAGTAGGCAATGGAAGCAGGTTAATTAATGACATGATTTGAGACTGACAAGGTGAAGCGCCAGGATGTTTTATCAGATTTCTTACACAGGATTAAGCACAGGTCGTAGAGAACATTTAATTTTAAGATCCTGTCATATAGTTTTAATGGTTATAGCGACACTAGGACACTCGTACATCCCAATAACTTGGTAAGTACGGAATATTACTATCATGATTTGAGTTCTGTCCATGTTAACGCCCCCATGCCCCCAAGTTGACGCCATAGCTTTTGAAGAACTGTTCTATGTGGAAGATATTGTTAATCTTTTGGAATGTTGTCCTGGCTGTGATAGACGACAGTTTGGTGTTTGAGACCCTGTAATACTGCTAAATTGTCCCCTATATCATATCAATTTTTTGCTCTCACACAATGCAGACGCTGACATTCATCAGTACAGAATTCCTTTCGGGGAGGCCGCTAGGCCTGTGGTATCCATGTAGATTTCGTTCGAGAAATTAATCCAGTTAAGGATCATTTTGCAACACCATCTGTTCTAGCGTCACACATTAAGACCAAGCATACACCTTCATTCCCAGATGGTTCCACGCAAAAGGATGAGACAGCTCGTCTCAATCATCAATTCCTACAGACATACATTGTACTGTCAACCATAGATATGTATGGATATTGGGTTGAAAGAGAAACCTCTAATCTGAAGCTATCGCTGCATCAGATAAGGATAGTCCAGCATGCTCCCATTTTCAATAATTCTACACGCAGAGATTCCATGTCTAATTGGATCTTTTCTATCTGTAGAAACTCACATTACAATCAATCTGCATCCCTCCTTCGTAGAAACTCACAGTGAGGTCAGTGTTCGGATAAAAATGCTACAGCGTTGCCGAAAGTGAACAAAACTTTCAAATGTATCACATAACCTAATTATTCAATAGGGAAATAAGGAAAACCAATCGTTCATGTGTATGTGTGCGCGAGCATGCGGCGCTGTTGTTCTACGCGAAACATTTTTGAACTACTAAAGTTAGAAACTGCTTTGAATGCCATGAAGAATCGCATGGATACTGAATTGTCGATCATACCGTTTGTTGTGATGCGTAGGACTTGGCAAGCGAGCATGGAGGGAAGGGATCGGCAAGGGTTCTGAATGCAGTCAAGGAACTCGAAGAGCAGAAAAAACTGATGGAGGAGATGCCAGGAATCGAGCTAGCGGAACGCACGAAACGGCTGCGACAAGCCTGCTTCAAAGCCTCCTACAAGAAACGCCGTCTTTTATCTGCAGCGTCCTCTCAACAACAACATCATCAACACCAGCAAGAGCCTCACCAAAATCTGCAGCAGAACCCCCTCCATCAACCTCATCGCAACCATCTCCAACAATAAAAAATTATCCTTAGCATACGAAAATCATAAATCCAGTCTACAAAACCATACGAAAGTACCACTAATGTCATCCTGAGTAGTGCATCTCTCTCCGGGCGGTAGGAAGTTTTCCATAAACTACACCAGAGTATCATTTTGCAGCCAAGCCCGCTGCATTACACATCGACATCATCGCTGTCCAAGAGCACTCGAGGTCGGTTGATAGAATAAATATCTTTTTCCCTGGCGTATGCTTGCTCGCTTTTCCATTTTATTTTCATGAAACCAAATCATCAGACACAACTGGTCAGTTCGGTTTTCTTTCTTAGCCACGAGCTCCTTTACAGATACATCTTATGTGCGTATATAATTGCCATCCTTGCGTGAATGTCTGCATATCTTTTTAATAATCCTCACAATCTAGACAAATCAAGGTTACAGACTTAACCTCCTGGAGAAGCACTTACACTGGTCCGGTGATCAAATAAAGAATCATCTGCTCGAATAAGGGCTTCATATTTCTCGTCTGTTGTCAAAATAATAGCAATAGTAATTATACCAAACACATCGAGATTAAGTGTAGAACGTTTATGATCTGTTTCTTGTTGTCTCTCCAATTTCAATTCGTTTGAAGGCCCCGTAACACCCAACGTTTGTTTATTTCAGCACTGATTGTAGATATATACACGAACGCCCCTCAAGAGCTCATCCTAATTCTTTTTCGATTTCTCTGTGTGCTCGTCGGCACTGATACTCAGATTTTGCGATCGCAGTAACTATGAGTTCCAACTCGTAGTGTTTCGTTAACTTATGGCCAAGTCGATGATCGGAAGTGTCTTAAGTCGAAAATATTTCAGCGCACCCCATCGCTGTGGTTCAGATTCTTTCGACCAAATTCTATAATGTTGCTTCAAATAGGTTTTCGCGAGACATCGCATAGTTCGCGTTGTAGAACTTGATCGCAGATGTCTGAATCTAGTATTTCCTTTGGCTAAAGGATCGCACCTGCACTAACTGTAATAAGCTTCTAGGATATATCCACATTCTGCTTCTACCACTGTTCTCATTTGGCCCTTCTTTTCCTTTACTGGGATCTTTTTCTCCACCTGTGTTCTCGATCTATTGTTCTCAACCTTCATTTAACATTCCTTTCTCTATGCCAACATGATCATGATCACAGTCACCATCATCATTTTCTTCGTCGTTCTCGTCACCATCATCCTCAGCTGCTGCTGCTGCTTCTTCAAAAACCTTTCTTCATCTGGGATTAGACGTAGCTGCTCTAGAAAATCTCATGCAGCAGGTACTTAAGGAATATTAGTCATAGTATTCATAAGTTACGAATATATACCTTTTTTGTTTCCCTTCTACTACTTGCATATCATAAATAACGTTCTTCTCAGCAATGTATCACTGGCTACTATCCAACTCATCATCGTCTAAGTCGGTTATGATTTCACTGACGCTACTACATGCAGAATGTCTTCTTCTTCCATGTTTCCAGTAGGCTAAGTTCAATCAAACGAGATGTAAGTTCAATCAAAGGCAGATAACAGAAGAACTTACGTGAAAGCACCCATTAAATCAGGACGATCCTATCTGGGTGATTTATATGTGTACGTTGGCAATCACCACAAGCGAATCAGATATTTCGATATTAACTCATTTCAATTGATTGCTCTTCTAGCTTATGGACTCTACGCACACATATAAACATAAGTACATACATAAACTCAAACATACATACATACATGTATGCATAGATACATACGTGCTTACTTAGATGCTTATGTATGCATAGATACATACGTGCTTACTTAGATGCTTAGTTGCATACATGCATCTTGGAATATATCCACATGCACATACATGCATATGATATCACATACACAAGTACATACATGTGATATTAGTAAATGCCCCTCGAATGCCGAGTATTTTGTCTCTATGTCATTTTTCTTAACCTTATTTTGAAAGTATTCTATTTAGGTTTGTACTTATATTGTTAGTTGCCCTGATTTGTCAGTACCATGAGTATGTGCTCCATTAAATCTTCCATCTGAATCGTTCTCCTTCACATCCATGATTTCAGTGTGCAAGTGGAATTTTGCTCTAATGATGCAACTTCGAAAACTGCTAATTTTATGGTGCAAGATTGCAAGTACAGAGTCACAAGCTAGGGCTTAGTCTTGCTAACTCACTACAACACATTGAGGGTATACCGAGGCTGCTACCGAGGAAATAGAACGGGTGTAATTTTCCCACGACGTCGGTGTTGGGGTCAATATGGGCGTTGGAAAGATAATGCCGGTATAGTCGTAGATATAAACGTCAGTATATGCATCGGTATGAGCGTTGGTATTACCGACGCTCATACCGATGCTCATACCGACGAGTTTGCTAGGCGTACCGATGCATATACCGATGACTATATTGGGCATACCGATGCCTATACCGACGACCATATCTGCAAAAAAAAGAATTTTGGGCAGAGTGTGTTGTCTATTGCTACAACATGATGTTGTTTAGCAAAAGACAATACACTCTGCCCAACTCTAAACCGAGTACATGTGTTATGTACTCTAATGACAACCAAAACATGATTATATATGAGCAAAAATGAACCATGAATCATCTACAAAAAGTTGTATATTCCATGAATGAAAGATGTACAAGAGTGTGACAAAGCACTTCCATATAGGAATCGAATACAAAATTATGGTACATCATTGCCACATAGGAGTGTAATACAAAATTGTGGCAATGTGAATAAGCACTTCTATATAAGAATCGAATACAAAATTATAGTAAATCATTGCCACATAGGACTGTAATACAAAATTGTGGCAAAGCATATATGTAAGGGGATCAAAATATTTACACCTGCAATCCTGCAACAAAGCATGTGTAAAATGAGACAAATTGACATGACATTTATAAACAACAACTAAAAATACGAAACCAAGCTATAAGTTTACCTAATCATAGAATATTCTCCCATGAAATGATTGCACCTTGTCCCTCTAAATCTTGCAACAGTGAAGTCAATCCATGACGATATCTGAAAGATTCTTCGGTTCGCGTCGGAGGACGACCCACGGCCAACTCCTATAATAAATATGCAAAATGTTACATGAACATACATGATGTGCTGAACACAAACAAATTGAATAATTAACATGATACTTACAAATTGGTAGCACATACTGTCGTATCTGCCAGTACCTAAATGTGACGTTCCAACCGTATCCAAACGTGTGGCCACCGCATCTCTCTGTTGGCAATATCGATCAGGAGTATGTTGCTGCTCATCGTGAATCGATTCCCACTCTTCAAAATCTAACCACACAAGCTTTGGTAAGCATGCTCTAAAAGCATCGTGAGCTTCCGACCGTCGATGAGACATCACCTTGCGTGATGTATGTTGAATCCACTCCGAACTCACAATAGAATTCCCAGGTGCTGGCCGGTACTCTTCATATATCATTTGTGTGATATTGTTTTTAGAATCCCTATCCTGTTCGCTCCATTTTAGCATTACAGAATGCCCAAATTCTATGGAGCAACGTTGTCGAATTCGCTGACACATTGACTTCCCGGCTGCATCCATGATTGGAGCTCCATTATGTATGTGATATATTTTGGAGTTGTCATGGTCATGCGCTCCCCAAGGTGTACGTGGAGATCCCATCTGATCCAATGTGAAGATCCCATCTGATCCAATGTGTGTATGCATATGCATTTGTGTATGCATATGCATTTGTGTGTGTGTGTGTATGTGTGTATGTGTGTATGCATATGCATGTGTGTATGCATATGCATGTGTGTATGCATGTGTGTATGCATGTGTGTATGCATATGCATGCTTGTATGCATGTGCATGTATGTGTGTATGCATATGCATTTGTGTATGCATATGTATGTGTGTATGTGTGTATGTGTGTATGCATATGCATGTGTGTATGCATATGTATGTTTGTATGCATATGATTGTGTGTATGCATGTGTGTATGCATATGCATGCATGTGTGTATGCATATGCATGTATGTGTGTATGCATATGCATGCTTGTTTGTATGCATATGCATGCTTGTTTGTATGCATATGCATGTGTGTATGCATATGCATTTGTGTGTATGTGTGTATGTGTGTATGTGTGTATGTGTGTATGCACATGCATGTGTATGCATGTGTGTATCCATATGCATGCTTGTATGGATATGCATGTATGTGTGTATGCATATGCATGCTTGTTTGTATGCATATGCATTGTGTATTCATATGCATTGTGTATGCATATGCATTGTGTATGCATATGCATTGTGTATGCATATGCATTGTGTATGCATATGCATTTGTGTGTATGCATATGCGTTTGTGTATGCATATGTATGTGTGTATGCATATACATATGCATTGTGTATGTGTGTATGTGTGTATGCATATGCATGTGTGTATGGCATATGCATGTGTGTATGCATATGCATTTGTGTATGCATATGCATTTGTGTGTGTGTGTATGTGTGTATGCATATGCATGTGTGTATGCATATGCATGCTTGTATGCATATGCATGCTTGTATGCATATGCATGTATGTGTGTGTGTGTGTATGTGTGCATTTGTGTGTGTGTGTGTGTATGCATATGCATGTGTGTATGCATATGCATGCTTGTATGCATATGCATGCTTGTATGCATATGCATGCTTGTATGCATATGCATGCTTGTATGCATATGCATGCTTGTATGCATATGCATGCTTGTATGCATATGCATGCTTGTATGCATATGCATGCTTGTATGCATATGCATGTATGTATGTATGCTTATGCATGTGTGTATGCATATGCATGCTTGTATGCATATGCATGTATGTGTGTATGCATATGCATGCTTGTTTGTATGCATATGTGTTGTGTATGCATATGCATTTGTGTGTATGCATATGCATTTGTGTGTATGCATATGCATTTGTGTATGCATATGCATTTGTGTATGCATATGCATTGTGTATGTGTGTATGCATATGCATGTGTATGGCATATGCATGTGTGTATGCATGTGTGTATGCATATGCATTTGTGTATGCATATGCATTTGTGTATGCATATGCATTTGTGTGTGTGTGTATGCATATGCATTTGTGTGTGTGTATGTGTGTATGCATATGCATTTGTGTGTATGCATATGCATGCTTGTATGCATATGCATGTATGTGTGTATGCATATGCATGTATGTTTGCATGCATATGCATTTGTGTGTATGCATATGCATTGTGTGTGCATATGCATTTGTGTGTATGCATATGCATTTGTGTGTGTGTGTGTGTGTATGTGTGTATGTGTGTATGCATATGCATTTGTGTATGCATATGCATTTGTGTATGCATATGCATTTGTGTATGCATATGCATTTGTGTATGCATATGCATTTCTGTATGCATATGCATTTGTGTGTGTGTGTATGTGTGTATGCATATGCATGCTTGTATGCATATGCATGTATGTGTGTATGCATATGCATGTGTGTATGCATATGCATGTGTATGCATATGCATGTGTGTATGCATATGCATGCTTGTATGCATATGCATGTATGTGTGTATGCATATGCATGTATGTTTGTATGCATATGCATTTGTGTGTATGCATATACATTGTGTATGCATATGCATGTATGTTTGTATGCATATGCATTTGTGTGTATGCATATACATTGTGTATGCATATGCATTTGTGTGTATGTGTGTATGTGTGTATGTGTGTATGTGTGTATGCATATGCATGTGTGTATGCATATGCATGCTTGTATGCATATGCATGCTTGTATGCATATGCATGTGTGTATGCATATGCATGCTTGTATGCATATGCATGTGTGTATGCATATGCATGTGTGTATGCATATGCATTTGTGTGTATGTGTGAATGTGTGTATGCATATGCATTTGTGTGTATGCATATGCATTTGTGTGTATGCATATGCATTTGTGTATGCATATGCATTTGTGTATGCATATGCATTTGTGTGTGTGTGTATGTGTGTATGCATATGCATGTGTGTATGCATATGCATTTGTGTGTATGTGTGTATGTGTGTATGTGTGTATTTGTGTATGCATATGCATTTCTGTGTGTGTGTGTGTATGTGTGTATGCATATGCATGCTTGTATGCATATGCATGTATGTGTGTGTGTGTATATGTGTGCATGTGTGTGTGTATGTGTGTATGCATATGCATGCTTGTATGCATATGCATGTATGTATGTATGCATATGCATGTGTGTATGCATATGCATGCTTGTATGCATATGCATGCTTGTATGCATATGCATGCTTGTATGCATATGCATGCTTGTATGCATATGCATGCTTGTATGCATATGCATGTATGTGTGTATGCATATGCATGTATGTGTGTATGCATATGCATGCTTGTGTGTATGCATATGCATGCTTGTTTGTATGCATATGCATGCTTGTTTGTATGCATATGCATGCTTGTTTGTATGCATATGCATGCTTGTTTGTATGCATATGCATGCTTGTTTGTATGCATATGAATTGTGTATGCATATGTATTGTGTGTATGCATATGCATTTGTCTATGCATATGTATGTGTATATGCATATGCATATTCATTGTGTATGTGTGTATGTGTGTATGCATATGCATGTGTGTATGGCATATGCATGTGTGTATGCATGTGTGTATGCATATGCATGTGTGTATGCATATGCATTTGTGTATGCATATGCATTTGTGTATGCATATGCATTTGTGTATGCATATGCATTTGTGTATCCATATGCATTTGTGTATGCATATGCATTTGTGTATGCATATGCATTTGTGTATGCATATGCATTTGTGTATGCATATGCATTTGTGTATGCATATGCATTTGTGTATGCATATGCATTTGTGTATGCATATGCATTTGTGTATGCATGTGTGTATGCATGTGTGTATGCATGTGTGTATGCATGTGTGTATGCATATGCATGTGTGTATGCATATGCATGTGTGTATGCATATGCATTTGTGTGTATGCATATGCATTTTGTGTATGCATATGCATGCTTGTATGTGTGTATGCATGTGTATGTGTGTATGCTTGTGTATGCATATGCATGCTTGTGTGTGTGTATATGTATCTCTCCCCTCTCTCTCTCTCTCTCTCTCTCTCTCTCTCTCTCTCTCTCTCTCTCTCTCTCTCTCTCTCTCTCTCTCTCTCTCTCTCTCTCTCTCTCTCTCTCTCTCTCTCTCTCTCTCTCTCTCTCTCTCTCTCTCTCTCTCTCTCTCTCTCTCTCTCTCTCTCTCTCTCTCTCTCTCTCTCTCTCTCAATCGAAAACAAAACAATCACTTACATTGATGTAATTGTTTGAATCAAGCTCATCAAAATCCACTTGAAGTTATCCTTCATCGAATTTCCAAAGATTTGATCCCAAAATCTCTTGCAAAACTAAAGTGAGAAGATATTAGAAATGCAAAAACATAAAGAAAGAAAAAGAGTGCTACAATATGTGCGATCTACTTACCAAAACTTCAGATCTATAAAAATAGAGGTGTGCTTAGAGAGAGAGGGAGGGAGTGAGAGAGAGAGAGAGAGAAGTTTTTTTGAATCAAGGTCGTCAAAATCCACTTGAAGTTCTCCTTCATCGAATTTCCAAAGATTTGATACCAAAATCTCTTGCAAAAATAAACAGAGAACATATTAGAAAAGCAAAAACATGAAGAAACAAAAAAGAGTGCTACGATATGTGCGATCTACTTACCAAAACTTCAGATCCAGAAAGATAGAGGTCTGCTTGGAGAGAGAGAGGGAGGGAGAGAGAGAGTGAGAGAGAGGGAGGGAAAGAGAGAGAGAGAGAAAGAGAGAAAGAGTGACAAACAAAGATCTGTTGTTCGCGTGCGCAAAGCCGACAGTAGAAGATGTAGATTCAAAATGCTCAGAATGATGAGTTTTGGTTTCGGGCCCGATTAAAAAGATAGTGTTGGTATAAGCGTCGGTATAAGCGTCGATAATTCCAGTAAATTACCGACACTTATACCGACGCCGGGTTTCCGAGGCTAAGCGGCTTTTCCAAATTGTTCGAGGGTCATACCGAGGCCGATACCTGACCATCCGTATGCTGAACGTCGGTATGCTGACCGTTTGTATTCCCTCGATATGTTGTAGTGACTATTGGAAATCACAAATTTTCATATTTGAAGTATCCAAAAAGTAATTTATCATATAGTAGAAGATTGGGATCAGCCGTGGATATTACATTAACTCGATAATTATTGAAGGAATTGTTGAGATGTTCCAGAAGTTTGGGATGATTATGTGGAAGATTATCAAGTTGAAACCTAAGTCAAAGTAATGCAGCAGTCCCAAAGTTCTATTTAGGAACATTTAGAGTGCAAGATGAGTTTGGGATCCCCTTCAAGGAAGATCATAATCTAAGAATATGTTCAAGATTGCTTGGTTAGAGCAAGTACAAGGGTAGAATGGCATATGTTAATGTACGGTCATTTGGTGAAAGGTAAAAATCTGAGAAAGGAGATCCATATGAGGGCTTTAAGGCAAATGCATTTCTGCCAAATTTTATCATGATGTGTAATACCGGTTTCAGAATATAAGATTTCTCATTATCACACTTGAAGGGGCGTTTTTTAGTGACATTTTGAACGGAAAACACCACTTGGAAGACTTTGGATCATCTTTGTTTCTACATTAAAAAAAAACACATTTGAGAAACGCACTTTGTACATTTTGTACATTGCGCACTTATTAGTATCATTTGGCGTTTTTGATCCAGAGATTCTTCCTCATCATGCTATTTGCATGTGTTTCTTCCTCTAAAAACACCAACAATCTGTGTCAGAGATAGCATTACTTTTGAGGTGCATTTTCAATACCATTTGCTCATTGTAGCATATTTCTATGAGATTTGATGAGAAGTATTAGGTAAATAAAGTACTTCAAAATAGACTAAAGAGCTTTTTCATCAAGGTTTTTTGTTCGAGCTCATTTCAGTTCCCGTTTGCACTATTATGACTACTATGTAGCTGACCTTTTTTCTTCTTGTTTAGTTTTTTTCTTTTTGTCTTCAATCACTATTACAATTTCCTTGTTTTTTGAGTAGGCATAGCGAGCTCCAAAGGGTAATTCTATGCAAGTTCTATTACAATTAGTCAATTATGCTAAAGTCACTAGTCATCACCAACAATAATGATGATGATGATGTGTCCTATGTGCTAGTTAGTGAGGACAAGCTGGTTGGCCGTTACTATCATGTGTATTCATTTAAGATGCATCATGTATTGGTGAGAAAAAGCCATGTGGAACGTTGTTTAGGATGTCAAGATACATCTTGTTGCAACTATGGGCACAAGAAATGTAGCTTCTATGTGTGGTGTTGAGGATTTTGTAGGTTTTGATTCTAATACAACTCCTAGGTATTATAGAGCAAATCCAATGGGATGGTTGATATGCATAGTCTCATGGCTTGATTTTTTTTGTCTACAAAGCATGTCGTTACTCCATATGTTTTCTTATTTAAAATAGCTAATGAGGGTTGGGATATTCTTCCCACATATGAGACTCATTTTCCTCACCTTGGAAAATAAATTTAGATCAAGCACATGAATGAAGATGGTTCTATTGATAGACTTTTTGAAAAGATCAATCATTTGGGAAAAAAATTGATTGATGTAGATAGATTTCTACTAGAAAATTCACTTATATTGCACACCAACTCAATGGGCCACTTAATTCCTATTAAATTTATTTCCCGTACAATTAATTTGATGATTAGAAGAAATCTCAATGAATTCTCAATTGAAGATCTTTCTTTTGTGGACTTACATTGGGATGAATCAAGGCAAAATAGGCCCATTATGCATCTTCTAAGTCAAGCTTCTATTGCTAATCAAGCAAGAAAGAGTAAATTTTGATCTTACTCTTATAAGAAAAAATATGTTAAATAAAACAAAAATGATAACAAGAAACTTGTTTTTGGTGCAAGTGTTGTAACACTAATGATCATTCTATCAAGAAATGTCATGAATTGGCTCCAAGGGAGGCAACAGAAAGTCATTTTGGTTGAGGGAATACATGTTCTCAGATATAAACCATTTTAGAATCAATGTAAAATAAAAATATTAAAGTTGAGATATCGTATAAAATGTTTTGTTAGTGGAAAACTATGCCTCTCATGGAAATGGGAAGATGCATGGGCAAGAAAAGGGTCTTGACTTGTAATTTTTGGGTTGAGGTTGTTCATGTGTTTTGTAATGTATTCATGAGGTGTGCCACAAGGTCATTGCAGTCTATCACTCATTATGAGGTTTTCCATGGATATAGGCCTTTTGTTTCTCATTTATATGTTTTTAGTTTTTTGTATATGTTGTAATGCTCAAGGAATGATGCGGTATTTTTTATGAAAGGTTCTATAATGTACTATTTTGGGGTATAGTTTTCAAAGTTGGATTCTTATCTATATCATCTATAATTTAAACATGTTCCAAAATGTAGTTGAAATTGTACTTTCATGTATTGATAGAATATCAGTGAGCCCAAATATTGATCGTTACATCTTCTTAGTACTTTACTTTAAAGGCCAAACAAATGTAGTTACTTCTAAGAAGGTTTCTCATCATAGATTTTAAATTAGGACATGGATCATTCTATTTTTTGTTATAATATATGCCATTCCCTTTTCGATGAAGAGATCATGCATTGAAGAGGCAAAAATATGTCAAAAGCACCATTCAAATAGAAAAATATGTGCTTAACAATCTTCCAATGCTTAAAACTTGGGATATGCATCAACTTATTCAATTGAGAGATAATGAACTAATTTTTGGCCATGTATTGCATAATAAATAAGGAAACACATAGTTTCTTAAGAGATGATAACATCAAATGTAGCTGAAGCATCATGAAGAGCAAATTATACCTAAATCCATGAGGATGTAACTAGATTTTCAATTCCACAACATTTCAATAAGTTGTCAGCGTCTTTTCTCTGACATAAAAAAGCTCCTTTGGAACTTGTTTAAAACAAAATTCCCAAACAGTGATGCAAAAACCTCAAATGTAGTATTTCAAATGAGGCAGGCCGGGAAATTAACCTTAAAAAAGGGAACATGTGCCTCATTCAAATAGTGATGGAAAAACCTCAAGTACAATATTCCAAATGTGGCATGAAAATGAAACTTAAAGCAAGATAGATGTGTCTCATTATGCCTAGTAAGAAAAATCAACATAAAGTTAATGTTTAAAATACAATATTTGAAGTGATTCACAAATAAGTTGCTTTCAGTTGGATTGTTTTGAATTGCATGTGCCAAAAGATAAGCATGTTCCAAAACACATGGTGTAACACATGATGCTTGCCAAAACACATGGTGTTTGAATTGCATGTGCCTTCGTTGAGAATTATACATGTCACCTTAACTTCATGCCCTCTATGTAAAGAACAATAAGGTTAAAGTACATACATCCCTTCATGTAAATGCCCATTCAAGGATGTCATGTTTTTATCCAATTAGTGTATATTTTATGAGCCACAACACAAAAGAGAAAAGGTTTCATGAAATCAATTCCCTTCTCTTGATCATATTCATTTACAACAAATTTAAATTTCTAGAGGTTCATTCTTTCAATAAGATTACGCTTAAAAACTCAAGGTTTTTTAATCCTAACTCGATATAAGTACCACCTAATTTACATGATTTTTATATTCAAGTGGGATAGTTGCTATGAAATTAATCATATGTTCACTTGGGTTTTTATCATGCTTGGTAGATTAGTGGTTGAGAAAGAAGCAACCAATTATGGAAACTTCTAGTTTTGAGGCCATTAATAGGTAATTTCCATTGCTTCTATTGAGATTGTGTGGTCTAGAGAGCTTATCATTGATCTAGATGTTTTCCAAACATCTATCACAACCATCTTTCCTAAATTTAAAGGTGCCTAAGCCATTGCGAGGGAATAATTGTTCCATGCTTGCACAAAGAACATTGAGGTGCACTATCACTGTGTGATCAAGAGAGTCTTTTTTAGAGATGTTAGCCTGGTGTATGTAATTCTAGCCCACACATCATGTCACTTTTTCATGCATGTATGATCAAGATAGTTTTTTTTAGAGATGTTAGTTTGGTGTATGTTCTAGCCCACATATCATGTCGCTTTTTCATGCATGATTTCAAATTCTTTGTTTGAAACATCACTCCCAAGGGGGACTTTTATCAATATGATAGTTATGTATTTAAACATATGAATGCTAGATCACTTTTCTTCTAATATGAGGTAATTTCCATTAGGTTGCATATATGTCCACAACCTCATTGCACTACTGATCTTTGTAGATTTTTCACTTTCTAGTATAAACAATTGTTAAGTTCCTAAGCCTTTTGTTCATTGTTTTATTTATGTCAATTCATCACTTCTTGCATTCAACATTTTATTAACATCACATATGGATCTTACTTTTATGAATCACACATTAAGTAATAAATGACGCAGAATATGTCAAGTTTATTAGCATTCAACAATAAACCATAAGCATAGTGGAAAAACATAGACTTGGGTAACAAAAATTTTAGACTATCACATAAATTTCTAGAATATTATGAGCTCTAGAGCCTCGTAGATTATGAGCATTACAAAATTGTCTTAGATATGAACTTCAAGATAGTTTGAGCCTTAAGATGGTGGTCCGTTATCTCAGTCCAAAAGCCCATAAATTTATAGATCCAAAAGAAAGACACATTTGGTTGTTATGAAATATGAGCCATCATTTAATAGAGGAGTTGATTGGTGTTTTCATCTTATTGAATAAGGACATTCACTACAACAGATCGAGCATATACCGAGGTTTTTACCGAGGGAAATGAATGCGCCTATTTTTGCCTCGACGTCAGTGTAGATGTTGGTATGCGCCTTGGTACTAAAGCGTCGGTATGCACGTCAGTATGTGCGCCGGTATGGGCGTCGGTATAAGCATCGGTATGTGTCAATATATGCATCGGTATGGGTGTCGGTATAAACGTCGGTATTACTAACACCCATACCGGCACCCATACCGACACCTCTACTGGGTGTACCGTCGCGTATACCATCCCTCGCTAGGTGTACCGATGCTTATTCCGATGACATTACTGGGAGTCTCGTCGCGAATATCGACGACCATATCTACAAAAAAAAATTTTGGGTAGAGTGTGTTGTCTTTTGCTATAGCAACATTACCATGATGTTGCTTAACAAAAGACAATACACTCTGCCCAAAAAAAAACCGAGTACATGTGATGTGTACTCTAATGTCAACCAAAATACGATTTCATAAAACATAATATTATTGGACACAAAAGAGATAATCAGAATGAACCATGAACCATCTACAAAAAAAGTTATATATTTCATAAATGAAGCATGTACAAGAGTGTGGCAAACCACTGCCATATGTGATGCTTTTACAAAATGTGGCAAAGCAATGCATTGCCATATAAAAATCAAATACAAAAGTTTGGTGTGCCACTACCATACACATGCAAAGAACATTCCATATCAACAGTCCTGCAACAAAGAACATTAATGGAATGAGATAAATTCACATGAAATTTACAAACAACAAGTAAAAACCAAATTTATAAATTAATCACCTCATCGCAATGAAACGACCGCACTGCGTCCCTCCAAGTCCTCCAATAGTGCAGTCAATCCATGACGATATCCGTAAGCGTCGTCCATTCGTGTTGAAGGACGACCCATTGCCAGCTCCTACAACAAATATACAAAACATTAGAGGAACATACATGAGAAACTTAACATAAATAAATTCAATAAATGAAATGGTACTTACAAACTCATGATGCATCGTGTCATATCTGCCGCTGCCCAAATGTGACGGTCCAACCATATCTAGAGTGTGGCTACGGCATCTCGCTGTTGGCGATATCGGTCAGGAGTCTGCTGCTGCTCGTCGCGAATCATATCCCACTCCTCAACATCTAACCATACAGGCTTTGGTAAGCCTGCTCTGAAAGCATCACGAGCCTCGAATCATCGATGGGACATAACCTCACGTGCGGTGTGCAGAATCCACTCTGAACTAACAAGAGACTGTCCATCAGCTGGTCGGAACTCCTGATAAATCATTTGTGTGATATAATTCTTCTGATCTTTATCATGTTCACTCCATTTCAGCATGATAGAGTGTCCAAACTATATGGAGCAAAGCTGTCGTATACGTGCATGCATTTCTTTGTCAGCCGCATACATCACCAGAGCTCCATCTCGGATACTATACACCTTGGAGTCATCATGGTCATGAGCACCCCAAGGTGTTCGTGGTGTTCCATGTGGTGTACTGTGTGGCATACCTACATCTGAGGTACTCATCCTAGTAGTAGAAGCGGGCGACACAACGTCCGTCACACTACCTCCACAACAGCCGCCTCCTTGAGACCTACCTGTAGATCCACTCCTAGAACCTCCTTCTCTAAAGCATGACCTCGACCTACGAGAGGGGCCAGAACCTGTATCGCATTGAGGCATCGAACACACATGTCTACTACTAGACCTAGTAGGAGATGGACGAAAAGATGGTCGTGGTGGAGTCACAAAGCTAGGAGACATACCTCCTACGGGAGTAGCACCACCCGGAGGAGTGACACCGGCATGAGTGACACCGGCGGGAGTGACACCGGGGGGAGTGAGGCCGTCAGGAGTGAGGTCGCCAGGAGTGAGGCTGGGAGGAGTGCTACTACGAGTGATCCAATATTGTGATGCAGTGGCCATATACGCGAGAGGTACCTGAGAGATGAACTCTAAAAATTGCTCCTCTGTCATGAAATGTGGAGTGATTGGAGGACTGTCTCCCATCGTGCTCTGTAACAAAAGAACTCAAATAATTAGCATGTTATAATAAAGGTAATATAGAGAATAAACCAAAAAAAAAAACAAAAATTAGTACGTACAAGTGTTTTATTCAAAAATCCTCTAATCTAGCATCCTCTTGAAGATCCGATGCACCGAGAATATCTATCTCTATAGTGATGGCTTCTAAATCGCTTGCTATGTTGGTTTCTTCCTTATCATCATCTATTGCTTCGTCTTCTCGAACAATGACCTCTTCTTCTCGAACAATGACCTCTTCTTCTCGAACAATGATCTCTTCCTCCTCGACTATCGAATGAATCTCTGAGTCCACTATAGACGGACTTTCTTCTACATCTATGTTCTCACAAATTTGAGTCGACTTGGAGCAAACCGCTTTTATCCCGCCTCACTGTTGCATTTCTTCCAGAGGTGACTACTTTGAACCATTTCACATCAAAAACAAAATAATCAAACTTCCTAAAAGATAGTTTCAAGATATCTTGAATCACACCACAATAATCTAGCTGGCCTTCTTGAGCATTATCATCTCTTGCACTCGCTCTACTTTTTTGCAAAAAGTTCACCATCACCCCACTATCAAAAGTAGACCTATTTTTATCGATTCGTGTGATCCGAAAGTGTCGTCCATGAGACCATAGTGCACCGTATTTGGTATACTCCCAATCACATACCTTTGGGAGTTCTTCTTCTTCTCCAGAGATATCTTCACCCGCTGCCTTTGCTTGTGAAATCGTTGTATCTAGCCCTGTGCTCGTTGGAAAAGGTGGAAGAGGTCGAACACTTTCTAGGAGAGGCAAAAATCGAGTGGAACGATTCCTTCGAAACTGAGCTCTTTCCTTTGCATTGGTTTCCATGGCAAGCTCATACCTTTCTAACCACTTCTGCATAGGCTCAAAGTTAACTATGCAAAACTTCATTGCCTTCTCTCTAAAAGCTGCATCCATTTTTCTTTGCAATCCTTTACCTTGTGGTTCATCGCCTACGAGATGAACATCTTCATCATCGCTCCATAAGCGAGGCATTTTGGGATCCGACATACGTAGAAACTCAGTTATGAATACAAGAGACTCTTGTACAAGCCATCCTTCTGCCATGCTACCCTCTGGATGTGCTCTATATCAAACAAACCCTTTTAATGTCTTCATAAAGCGCTCTAAGAAGAACATCCATCGACTATGGACAATTCCTGCTATTGCAACTTCATCGACCACATGAACCAATAAATGAAGTTGAATAGTGAAAATACTTGTGGGAAAGTATTTCTCTACCATAAAACAGCCTCGATAGCATTGAGTTTCGCACTCTCTATGCTATCTTTATTTATCTCTTTAGAAGAGATCCACCGTACTAAAGAACTAATTTTATAAATGGTTCTTTGTACATCCTCCGAAAGATAATCTTTTAGGGCTACAGGGAGCACAAACTGTAAAAACTTGTGCCAATCATGAGACTTGAGACCTCCAAGAGCGTCGTTTCGTGTGAAAGCAGTCTTTAGACACCTCATGTATCCAGTAGGTGTCCGAAACTCTGAAATTGTTTTCTTCACTTGTTGCTCTTCCATCCTGCGAAGCACCCAAGGAGCTCTTGGTAATGATACTATTCCGTTGGGCTTAGTAATTGCCCACAACTCTCGCATACAACCTCGCTCTTCTAAGTCCTCCCTTTGTGCTTTGCTTTCTTTCTTTCCGATCAAAGTTTTCCAAAGACTCTCTCACACATTCTTAAAAATATGCATTGGGTCTACCAAATGATTGATCAACAATTCACTCCAGTAAGGGAGTTCATGAAAAATGGACAACCGTTTCATGCCAGCGACTAGATTTTCTGAATCCCATAGTTACTTCCAATCGTTAGCTTTCATTTGGTGTTGCGCTTGTCGACCAATTTGTTCTTCACCATAAAACATGTCCATCAAGCAAATATATATAGTGTCCTTCATAAACAGTTTTACGTAGTGCTTTGGAATAGCGTGCTTCGAGTCGTGGTCCGCATAAGGGACAAGCATGGTAACCTGAAATCGATAAACCTGAACATTCACCATAACCAGGCCAATCATGCATCATCCACATAAGTATGCCTTGCACTCTCACGTCTCGTCTTCTTATAGGTTTAGACATGTCACGCACAGTAATCCCATCCCATAAAATGCACAGTTCTTCCACAAGTTGTACAAGATATACATCCATGTTTTTTACCTTATACTTACCTGGTACAATAAGAGCTAATAATAAATTACCTTTCTTTGTGGCCAGCCATTGTGGGATATTATAATTGACCAAACATACAGGCCATGTGCTCCATGAAGAACTGTGTAAACCAAATGGAGTCACTCCATCCATAGCTAGGCCTAGACGTATGGATCGAGGCTCACTAGCAAACTCTGGCCACTTACTATCTATGTGCTTCCAAGCATCAGAGTCAGCAGGCACTCGCATTACACCATCTGTGACTGCTCTTTGTATGTCGTGATATTAATTCAGCTATAGATTTGCATCTAAACATGTTCTTAATTCATGGAATGATAGGAAAGTGGCGAAGAACCTTTGCGGGGATTGCTTTGCCTACAAGGTCTTCTCTAAATCTATTTGCTCCACACTTTGGACATACGTGGAGATGCTCATACTCATTCTGAAAGAGGATGCAATCATTTGGACAATCATGAATTTTAGTATAATCCATTCCAATGGACTGTGAAAGTTTTTTTGCATCTCCACGTGTTGGAGGCATGTCATTGCACTCTGGTAAAAATTGATCTTTAAGAAGCATGCAATAAGCAATTAAAATGATATTAGTAAATAAAGTTATTTTGATACAACAATGAAAGCCAATTTGTTCTCCACTTACCTGAACAATTCAGTGACACTACTATCTGACCATTCATAAATGGATTGCAGATTGAGCATCGCGAGTGACACACGTAGTAAAGATATCTTTGCTCCATTGTAAAGTGGTAAGTGAGCTAGTCTTCACATGTTTTCATATTCTTCATCGACTTCTGATCGTGGAAATTTTGTTGTGTCCATGAAACTCTCGACATCTTCTCCACCATCATGATCTTCATCCATCTCATAAAATGCTTCGAGCATCTCTTCCATATGTTCATTCTGTGTAATATTATTAGTACTTGCTTGTATGTCTAAGTCCTTTTTTGTTCTCTTTTGTCCTCGAGAGGTTACCGGTGCAATGTCGTTTGGGTCCATCTGCTCACCTGGCGGACCATGTGAATGGTAATGTAGGTTTTCTAGTCGACTCCTATCAAAGGATCCATACTCTCTAACATGTGCAGTACAAATCCGTCATTTCTGATAAATTTGATACTTGTATTGAGTGCAATGACATGCCATTCTCTGCTCTGGATCCAAAGAAGCCATCTGCTACAATATGGACATTTTAGATCATTTGTTTTTTTTATTAAACCTAAAAATCTTACTCTTAAAGACTTAAACCTGAAATACTAAAACCTAAATACTTAAACACCTAAGAAAAACCTAAAACACTAATCTTAAAATCCTAATCTATATAATTATCCTATTTTATCTATATATTCAGATTTTTTTTCTTAATTAATCCTATTTTTATATATTTAATTAAATTATTTTAAACACTAGTTCTTTTATATTTATTTATCTATATAATTATCCTATTTTATATATATTAATTTATTTATTTATTCAGATTTTTTTTATAAATCCTAAAACCCTAAAACCCTAATCTTAAAGATCTAGACCTAACTATTTAAAATGATTATATTTCATTTATTTATTTAAAACACTAGTTCTTATCATATTTTATTTATCTATATAATTATCCTAATATATATATATTTATTTATATATTCAGATTTTTTTCTTAATTAATCCTATTTTTATATATTTAATTATATATATTTAATTAAATTATTTAAAACACTATTTCTTTTTATATTTATTTATCTATATAAATATCCTATTTTATATATATATTTATTTATATATTCAAATTTTTTCTTTAATTTTATTCTATATTTTCTCTTTATATAAATTTAATTGAGTTATATGTATGCAGACCTAAAATATGTATATTTTTGTACGCATGTGTATGTACATGTATATATGTATTACATGTGTATGTGTATGTGTGTATATATGTTATGTAGGTGTTAAAACCCTAAAATCCTAATCAAAATGACCTATACCTAAAACATGTATATATGTGTATGCATGTGTATATATATGTGTATGTGTATATATATGTGTATATAGATAGGTGTATAAGTATAAGTGTGTATGTGTATGTGTATATATATTCACTCTGATTAAAATGAATAAAATTAAATCTATTTTTATATATTTAATCATATATATTTATTTATATATTCAAATTTTTTCCTTAATTAATCCTATTTTTATATATTTAATTATATATATTTAAATAAATTATTTAAAACACTAGTTCTTTTTATATTTATTTATCTATATAATTATCCTATTTTATATATATATTTATTTATATATTCATATTTTTTCCTTATTTTTTTCTATATTTTCTCTTTATATAAATTAATTGAGTTATATGTATGCATAAACCCTAATCTTAAAGATCTAAACCTAAAATATGTATATTTTTGTATGCATGTATATCTACATGTATATATGTATTATATGTGTATGTGTATGTGTGTATATATGTTATGTAGGTGTTAAAACCCTAAAACCCTAATGAGAAAGACTTAGACTTAAACCTAAAATACTAAAACCTAAATACTTAAACACCTATAAAAACCTAAACCCCTAATCCTAAAACCCTAATCCTATTTTATATATATGTTTATTTATATATTCAGATTTTTTTCTTATTTTTTTCTCTATTTTTTCTTAATATAAATGTAATTGAGTTATATGTATGCCTAAACCCTAAAACCCTAATCTTAAATATCTAGACCTAAAATATGTATATTTTTGTATGCGGGTGTATATACATGTATATATGTATTATATGTGTATGTGTATGTATGTGTAAATAGCCTAAAAACCCTAATCCTATTTTTATATATTTGATGTAAAAAAACTTCAAAATCAAAAATTTATATATTTAATTATATATATTTAATTAAAACACTAGCTTATGTGTGTGTATATGTATGTGTGTATATGTGTGTGTGTGTATGTATGCATATGTGTATATATGTGTGTATATGTATGTGTGTATGCATGTGTGTATGTATGCATGTGTGTACATGTGTGTGTGTATGTATGCATGTGTGTATATGTGTATGTGTGTGTATGTATGCATGCATGTGTGTATATGTGTATGTGTGTGTATGTATGCATGCATGTGTGTATATGTGTATGTGTGTGTATGTATGCATGCATGTGTGTATATGTGTGTATGCATATGTGTATATGTGTGTGTATATATGTGTGTATGCATGTGTGTGTATGTATGCATGTGTGTATGTATGCATGTGTGTATGTATGCATGTGTGTATGTATGCATGTGTGTATATGTGTATATGTGTGTATGCATGCATGTGTGTATATGTGTGTGTATATGTGTGTGTATGTATGTGTGTATATGTGTGTGTATGTGTATGTATGCATATGTGTATATATGTGTGTGTATGTATGTGTGTATGCATGTGTGTGTATGTATGCATGTGTGTATATTTGTATGTGTGTGTATGTAAGCATGCATGTGTGTATATGTGTGTGTATGTAAGCATGCATGTGTGTATATGTGTGTGTATGTAAGCATGCATGTGTGTACATGTATGTGTGTATGTATGCATGTGTAAATGTGTAGATGTGTGTGTGTATGTGTGTGTGTGTATGTATGCTCTATTTTACTATGTGTATGTATGCATGTGTGTATATGTGTATGTGTGTGTGTATGCATGCATGTGTGTATATGTGTATGTGTGTATATGTATGCATGCATGTGTGTATATGTGTGTATGTATGTGTGTATGCATATGTGTATATGTGTGTGTATGTATGTGTGTATGCATGTGTGTGTATGTATGCATGTGTGTGTATGTATGCATGTGTGTATGTATGCATGTGTGTATGTATGCATGTGTGTATATGTGTATATTTGTGTATGCATGCATGTGTGTATGTGTGTGTATGTACGCATGCATGTGTGTATATGTGTGTATGTATGTGTGTGTGTATGTGTGTATATGTGTGTGTATGTGTGTGTATGTGTATGTATGCATGTGTATATATGTGTGTGTATGTATGTGTGTATGCATGTGTGTGTATGTATGCATGTGTGTATATTTATATGTGTGTGTATGCATGCATGTGTGTATATGTGTGTGTATGTAAGCATGCATGTGTGTATATGTGTGTGTATGTAAGCATGCATGTGTGTACATGTATGTGTGTATGTATGCATGTATAAATGTGTAGATGTGTGTGTGTATGTGTGTGTGTATGTATGCTCTATTTTCCTATCTCTATCTTCTTTTCTTTCATCATTCTTTATCTCTCACTCTCTCTCTCTTTATCTCTCTCTCTCTCTCTCTCTCTCTCTCTCTCTCCCTCCTCTCTCTTTCTCTCTCTCTCTATCTCTCTCATCTCTCTTTCTTTCTCTCTATCAATAGAGAATAAAACAATCACTTACAAGTATGTCCCTCTTTTGGATCGTTATCGTCAAAGCGTAATGTATGTCGTCTATCGTCGAATTCCAAACAATCAACGCAAAAGAACTTATGCAAAATCAAAGAGAAGAGAAATTATAAGACCTAAAGCATAGAGAAAGACAAAGGCTAACAGTACGCGCATGTCCACTTACCAAGATATGAGATCTAAACCAAGAGAGAGAGAGAGAGAGTGTCTGTGTGTAGAGAGAGATCTATGTGTGTGTGCACAAGACAATGCAAGTTGCAATTTGGTTCACACGCACAAGTTCGACAGAAGACAAACAGTACTCAAACACGCACAAAAATGTGAAGTTTTGCTCTCGGGTTCCCGGTATGTTTAAAACACAGCCTCAGTATGGGCACCGATATGGGCACCGGTATGGGCACCGGTATGGGCACCGGTATGGGCACCGGTATGGGCACCGGTATGGGCATCGGTATGGGCATCGGTAACTTCCAATAAATTACCGCAATTATACTGATGGCTATGGGACACACCGACGATCCATTTAAAATGGTCATACTGATGGTCACTTGACCATCGGTATCTGTAAGTGACCTTTTCCAACGTTTATACCAACGCCAAGAGTGACTGTCGGTATAGGCAACGTCAGTATGCCCTTCATATGTTGTAGTGATTAGAGAAGAGACCGTGCAGAGCTAGTAATATATGATATATGGAAGAAAGAAAAAGTGATGGTTCCAATGAAGAACATGGTGTTAAGTAGGGTCAGAGAAAAAGAATAAATAGAAAAAATTCAAAGATAACTTGAGCAGAACAAGAGGCAAGAAAACAAGCCAAAGGGAAACATGATTGAAGATATGAATCAAGCTTACAACCCCATAGTATCATACATAGTTTTGTACTTATGATGATGCTATTGTATAAATTCTATGAGTAGTCCTTTAACCATATTATATCTACCTTAGAGAAAAACCCGAACTTTCTTGAAAAAAATTTATCCTCGTTAGAATGGACTCTATAAAGTGTCATCATCGATGGCTACCTCTCTCTTTTCATGCTTCAAAGTGCATGAATGAAGGGTTGTGTGAAGAGAGATGATACAACTTTTTTATATTCAGTATTTCTCTATTTAGAGAAGTCTATTATGGTTGAGACCAATTGTATTACATGCATCTCTAGACGAGATACACTTAGTAATACATTGTATGTTGTGATCCTAAGATTTTGACTATGTAAATGCTACTTAAGGTGCATCATCAGCACACCCTCGCTCACTTTCTCATGTTTATATATAATCTCTTGAGAATTATTAAGATGATATGTTATGAAACGACTTATAGAGTTATATCCAATTCGAAATTTGATTTGAGATCGGCTTCCAAATGCACCATCATAGTGATAAGCTCAAAAATCATGGAAAATTTATGGATGAGTATGCATGTGTAGCTTAGCATTTACAACCATCCTAAATGCAAAATTGTGGCATGCACATTTTGGTCACCAAATTTTTTCTAGTATGCTCTGCTTGCAAAAATATAAAAGGTTTCCTCTCTCTTTAAGCTTAAGGCACCATCTAAACATGTACTTGAGGGTTGTATGATTAAAATAATTATTGGTTATATTTAGAAATTTGTCCACATGTAAGATGGGGACCCTCCACTTTGAGTGATGGGAAGGTATATGTTGTCTTCATTTAATGCATTTTTGGTTGAGCATGCAATAAAATGCCAATGTATGATGTTGTATATATCACAAAAAAATGGTGGTGCCAAGATGAAAAATAGGTTGCTTATGGAAATCATAAGATGTATGGTCAAAATTCAAGCATTGCCTCTAAGTTTTTGGATTGATTTAATGATGTGTATTGCATATGTACTTAATAGGTTGTCCACTAAGGCATTATAATTGATCACTCCTTGTGATGATTTGCATGCCTAGAAGCCATTTCTTGATCATCCAAGCATTATGGTTGTTAGCTTGCGAAACAGTGCAAAAGGTTGGACGATGAGGCTATAAAATGTTTTCTTTTAATACAATTAGGATAGACAATGAGATAAATCAAGGAAAATCAGAGGTATTTCTCTTCCGCTAGGGCAAGAATAATTGGTGTGCATTGAGCAAATTCAGTATAGGAATATCCAAAGATCTAAGAGGCTTTGGTCCAAGTCTTTTGCATTGGAAGTATCTATGGAACAGTAGAAGGGACAATCAAATAAGAAGAAATTGATACTATCCTTATATTGGATAGTCAAAATTGATCCATATTTCTTAGTTATTTCTAGGCATGGGACATTGCATAGGTTTTCTTGATGCTTGTTATGGGTGACCTACATCCGAAGGGGCTAAGATGGAACAATGGTAATAAATTAGAAGACATTATGAGGATAAATAAAGAGTTTTTTGTTTATTGCAAAGTCGGTCAAAAGTGGCATACTCTTTGGTCGTGGATTAGGTGTGAATTCAATTCCAAAGAGCTATGGCATCCGTTTGTGAAAAGAAAGGAAGTTGTCCTTTGCTGAAAATTCTACATTGGGGAATATCTACCAATGTCAAGGGCAATAAAATCTATAACTCTACTCTATGGTGTAAATGATGGTTCAAGACACAAGAAAACATTGGTAATCTCTTTTTCTAAAGTACTTAATTCTAATGTATGCCTCTTGATTATATAATTTGAAGATATTGAAAAAATCATATATGATAGAAAATGTTACTATCTATAATAGCCATAATCTAAACATGTTTCAATTGATCATAATTTAGTTTTGCTGGAGGAAATAAATGAACCTCTACTTGAATGGTTCATGGAGACTTTAGTGAGTTCAACGGATGTGTATAAAAGATTTTATTTCCTACTTATATTGGCATGTAACCAAATGTTTGGCTTGGTCGGGGAGATTCTCGTCTTTTGTAGATCTTAAATGAGGATATACAACATCAAATTTCTATGTGGATATTCATGTTGCACCACTGATGAGGGAGCAAATATTGATGAGCCAAACTCTATGCCAAAATTTTTGGTGTAGAACTTGAGAAACGGTATGTGCACCAAATTAGACATATTTTAGCTTATCAGAATGTAGTTTTGGTGGAGGATGTAGTTCAAAATCTACTAGAATGTATAATGGATACTTCAATGAGTTCAAAGGATATGTATGATTCATGACACTTCATTTCCTCTTTCCATTGGTAGGTAGTCAAATGCATCTCCTCGTGAGGGGAATTCTCATCTTGTGTAGATTTTAAAAAAGGATCTAGATCATTCATTTTTAATGTAGACATTCATGATGTAGTCATTGATGAGAGAGAAAATATTGATTATGCAAAATCTATGCAAAAATTTTTGGTCTAGACTTTGAGAAATTGTAAGCTAAATGCACCTTTTCATTTTTTTATTTGCTCATGCTCCCATGGTGTTTCTTTTGCATTGGATTGCTATGTAATTGGTGCTTCTAGACTTTTTTATGAAAATGAGTTTATTTCCTTTGAAGATGGATAAAATCACAAAACTTTATGGTTATTATGTGTGTTCAGGACTCACAAAGTCCTTGCACATGTGACAAGTGGGCCTATATCTAGCTCTCACACATCCTACAAGTTCACAATAGTGGTGGCTTGCTTTTCACACATATTAAATTATCAAACCGAGAGTATGACCCAGTCAAGTGCATATAAGCAGGTGCTACATGTGATGGTTAATGTGTGGATAGGTCAATTAATGCATGTAAGGATGCTTTTCTACCTCACACAACACCTTCTACATGTGGGTGTGTGTTGCAATTCTTGGTGCAGTAGAAGACACTAAATCACAAATTTCTCATAGCTTTGATAGCCAAATATGTTCAATACAAAGTAAATTTCAAAACTCTCAACAATACACATCTGTTGGAAGGACTCGATTGAGCTTTTATGCAAAAATTACAACCTAGAAACCAAGTTTCAAGAATCTCGTATCTACATCTAATGACTCCCTGCACTTCACATGTTGGGTGTGTGTAGAATTATGAGAGTCACACGAGAAGCACACATAAGGAGCACATACACAACATACACATAGAGAAGATGGATGGTTGGAATATCTCTCTCTATTGATGATGACCTGAACTGAAGTAAGATTTGAATAATATCCCTAAGTACAAAGTACCATCACATATGAGTGAATCATGCAGTATGTGGTAATATGGGGAAAAAAACTCTAACCAGCACTAGAATAAAAAGCTTCCATGTATAGGGAAAAGGTTCACATCAAATCTACTTGAGGAACACATAAGTATAACAAGCCACCCCCCCCCTAGAGTGAATTATGTGACCACATATAGGGAGTGACAGATCAGGTCCCACTGGGCAATAAGCCTAAAGCTTTGTGAAAAGCTTCAAATTTTTCCCATGGAAGAACTTTGGTGAATATGTTTGCCCAATTATCTTGTGTATGCACATATACCAAATCAATATCTCCTGCATGAAGGTGCTCTCTCACATAGTGATAATGCACCTCAATATGTTTGGTCTGTGCATGAAATACTAGATTTTTTGCAACAGCCAATATTGCACTTTGACTATTAGTGAGAATATGCATAATAGCATCAATCTCCATGCAAAGATCCATCAATAGACATCTCAACCATATACACTCCATTGTAACTCTGAAAATTGCCATGTATTAAGCTTCAAAACTCAATATTTGTAAAAGCATGCAAGCATAGTTGAATATATCTACCATAAAAGAGACCTAAACTCAAAGTGTGCCTTTGAGATATCTGAACACATGTTTCATTGCTTGCCAATGCTTAGTGATAGGGCTATGCATGAATTGACTCAACTGGGAAACTGCATACTATATATCCGGCCTTGTGTTGCATGTATATATAAAACATCCCACAACTTGTTGATAAAGAGAAGTGTCAAATGCATCAGTGGAATCCTCAACTAAAAACGTTAATCCCATCTCCACTACTGTGGAAATTGGCTTGCAATTCTCTTAGTCAAAATGTTGAAGTAGTTTTTCAACATACTTTGCTTGACGCATAACAATCCTCCCCTCAATAGACACAAAATAGATGTCAAGATAGTAGCTCAAAACACCAAGATAAGTGACATCAAAAGTATGTTGCAAATCAGCCATAAGAATTTCAAGTTTTGCATCACATGACCCAGTCAAGAGTATGTCATCAACATAAAGAACAAGCAATGTAAGATCAGCCCCAACTTTGCATGCGTAAAGTGTGCTTTCAATTGGACTATATGTGAAGCTAAGAGCAATCAAGTGCTTATGGATTTTTTCATACCATGCCCATGGAGATTTCTTGAGACCATACAAGGTTTTATGCAAGTGACAAAGCATATGCTCTTTCCCTTTCATGGCAAACCCAAGAGGTTGCTTCATAGAAACCTCTTCTTGCAAATCACCTTTCAAGAAAATTCTTGTTATGTCCAATTGATGTACTTTCCAACCTCATTGGGTAGCTAGTGTAACCACAATATGAATGGTAGTCATGCATGAAGTAGGTGCAAAAGTTTCCTCATAGTCAATACAATATTGTTGTGCATATCCTTTGGCAACCAATCTAGCTTTGTAGCAATCATTTCTACCATCCAACTTTCTCTTAATCTTGTAAACCCACTTTATACCAATTGCATTTTTTTCCTTTTGGCAATTCACATAACTCCCGAGTACCATTTTTATGTATGGAATCCATTCTTGATTGCATAACACTCATCCAATGTGGATCATCAAATGCATCTTCAAAAGTAATTGGCTCTTCATTACATGCTATTGCAATAAGAGAATAATCCACAAAATTACTTGATGCATGGCGAGAGCTTGATCTCAATCTACCAAGTAAAGGTGCACTCAATTTGTTATCCTGCAAAGTTTCTTTTAGCCACTTTGGCATACTTTGTGCACTCTTGATAGAGATGCATTCATTGTGGAATACATCTTTAGCATGTATGCCATGTGTGAGCTGAATTTCATACTCATTTTCAGCCATATTTTGATGCAAATGCTCAACCATATGTGGCTGGAAATTTCTAGCAATTCCAATAATTTTTTGTGGAAAATTTTCACCCATGTTTGGCTGGAAATTATTCGCATTTTTGGCTCTATTTGGTGGAATTTTTCAGCCTTGTGAACCTCAGTTGGTCTACATGGCTATAGTCAAGCGCACCACTTTGAAACAAAGATTGAGTGTATCGAACACATCTTGTGAGATAATTCTTGCCCATTTTCTTGCATTCAAGTAGAGGGAAATTTGAATTTACAACAAATACCACATCTGGACTCACAATAATTGTGTTCATCAATAGATGGTAAAAACATTATCCCTTACTTTTAGCACTATAACCAACAAATATACATTTCTTTGCCTTGTGGGTGTGTGTAGAAGTGCGAGAGTCATACCAAAAGCACACACAAGGAGCACAAATACAACAAAACACACAAAGAAGACAGATGGTTGGAATAGATCTAGTCTCTATTGGCAATGAACTGAATTGAAGTAAGAGCTGAATAATATCCCCAAGTACAAAGTACCACCACATATAAATGAATCATGTTGTGGTAACATGGGGAAAAAACTCTAGCCAGCACTAGAGTAAAAAGTCCCCATGTACAGGGAAAAGGTTCACATCAAAGATACTCAAGGAACACACAAGTGTAACATCACACACGTGAGATAACATTGGAAAAAGGTAAGGAAGGGGTAGAAAAAACCTCCAAGAACACATTGCACACCTTACACATGCACACAAGCTCACGAAGGAGGAGATACACAAGCAAGAAGAAAGAGTTACGAGATTTCTTGAGGTAAGTGTTTACAAAATGGCATAAGTCTTTACAAATGAGTCACAAAGTGACTCATATATATGTGCCCTTGATTTCATCCTTTCACACAAGTGAGTGACACTTTCACAAAATTCCTAAAGAAACTACTATTGTACAAAGGTTTTGCTACAATCTTTATGGAGAATGCAACTAGAGGGCTCCTCTAGTGCATTTACAAGACTTCCATACACTCAATGATGTAATGTGAAGAAGAAAAATGGCTCTTTCTTTGAAAAAAAAATGTGTAGCCCTACTCATCTCTTCCTTATGTCTTCTCATCTTTTCTTCTTAGCCTCTTGACTCTCTGCAACACTCTCCCCCTCTTAGTCTCTATCATCCCAACCAGGCTTTAGTTGAGTTTGCCTAACATGCCACAAGTATCTAGAGTTGGCCTAACTTTTGGTGGGAGGTGGTTATGGAATTTCTCTCTCGAAAGGTTTCCCCTTCCTACTTTTGGTCTTCATCATTGGGATCTGGTTCATTTACTTTGGCTTGTTACCTTTTCTTCCTATGTCTTTGCTTTAGCCTGATGCATGCTCCTATGGGGCTATTGACATCGGGTAACCTTTTCCTTTTAAGCATGTTGTGTCCTGGATTTCTTCTTTGATCTTTTGTATTTGTTTTGTTTGCTTGACTCCCCTTCCACACATCCCTCCTCCTAAACTATGTCATCCTTGACAAGCTTTTGATGGTGATGTGAGTAATTGTTAAAGATTTTTTGTTCATTCATGTTGAGCAGATTTGCCTCTCTTGTCATGAATTTTTGCCATTCTTCTAACTTGAATCCATCACAGGGAACTTGTCTATGTCTAGCAAAAAAGTGTAGCTCATAGGCCACTAATCTTATTAATAGTCCCTTTTCTTTGTTCTTCCCAAGAAATTGGACATGGTTGTTGCCTTGGCACTAGACAAAAAAATGGATTTAATTGTAGTAGATAAGGTGCATCCTGCTAATGTACACATAGAGTGTGATTCTTCTCCAAAATTTGTTTCTCTAGATAGGATGTGTTGCACTAAATTGTTCTTGCATATAGTTGATAGTATTTTTCTTAATGTTAAAATCTGCATCCGGATCTTGTTGGGTGATCCTTGATATGTATCTTTGTGTGTACTCTTTCATTATCCCATATGGTACATTGATGGGCTTCATAATCTTTTCCAAATATTTACTTCGCATCTTGGCATCCTTCATTACTCTGACTACAACTCCTTCAAACTCTTGAGTCATACAAGACACCAAGAGTTCTCATTCCTTTTGATCTAGGTCCATTGTATATAGCATTAATACCTCATCAAGTTCTTCACATTGATCATCATGAAGGGCTTAATGTAGAATGAGCGAAGAAAGAGGATGTACCTCAATCTCCATAGTAGACATCTCAGAAATAGGCACTATTGGTCGCCCCATGTTCTCTTTTTGAGTACCTTTTTCTACTTTCATCTGATCAATTTGTTCTTGTAGTTGTGCAATTGGCTTATCTTTTTCTTTAACTTTGTCCTTCTAATCTACTAACGTTTTCTCTACTTGTAGTATCCTTTCACAAAATTACTTCAATTGTTCTTCATCCTAGCTACAATGCTCGGCATAGAGTTTGATGGAGTCATTCCAATTCTTTTTTAGTTCCTTAGTGTTTGATAGGTATGTCTCTTCCAATTGAAATCAGTGTCTCTTCTCAATATTGGGTTTGAAGTCATAGCCTTCAAGTTGTTTTCGTAGGGCTTGAAGCTGTTAATTATCAATGGGGGTGGTCTCCATAGGTTGATTTTGTTGGTGCAAAAGAGTCCAAGCCTACATACTTTGATAACTAGCATATATCTCATGTAGTTTCATATGATCACTCCCTTGTAAAAGTCAATTACCTTTTAAGCTTGTAAAAAGTGCACATGACAATTGCACTAACCCCACGAGGAGTTAGGAGGAATCAAATCTCGAGTTACTTGGTAGATGATTGATGAGAGAATAAATCCCATAGTTTAGGACTCACTTTATGGTGACAATTTGAATTTGAATTCAAAGTTTGTCTCAAACTTCAACTATAAAAGAGGAAAAAAAGGTTCGCGTGAGAGTGCCCGATTAGAGAGATCAATTGAGAGGGACTTATGTGATTACTGTGCTCAATCTTTAGCCACTTCACTACCCTCACATTGTGCAATTGAATATTGCCAATGTCATTGTACTATTATGTGATTTAATACATACACATTAATCATATCTCTACTTCACTTCTCTCCTATCGTCATCTCAGAACACTAAACTTCTCAGAGCTTTTTCCCAGTGCATGGTTCATCATTTGATGTCATTTAGAGTACTATAAATTTATTATAGTGTCTAGTCCATAGCTGCAAAGTTTCATTCTTATTGCTCTCTTCAATAGTGAGATATCTTCATATCTTTACTCTCTGGTCTGCACACTGAAGCACCCTGAAAATGTCGGGCAAGTCCTCTAACTTGCTAAGAATCATTCTCAGTGAGTAGTCCATCTTTTTTATTGAAATAACTCGTGATTGGTAGCTATCTAAGTTAATTAGATACCAGCAAAAGGAATTTGTCTAATTTCTAGGAGGTTGAGAGCATTGTTCATTCTATTGAACATGTGTAGAGACTAAAATAGCAAGTCTATGATCTTGGTTCAACTTTCTACTCATCTATTTTGATCCATTGATTGGAGGATCATGTTCCAAAGCACATAGGTAATTATTTGTGATCATTAGGAAGTTCACTACACTCTCCACCACTTGTTCTTGGCTAGTATGAAGCAACGTTTTGCAGCACCACTTCATGTCTAGAATTTATCCACCATCTCTCCAATAGTGGTATCAGAGTAACATCAAAGCAAGATGGGGGATGTATTTCCATCATTCATTGACAAATTGAACTGAAGCAAATATTCAACATGGTCATTAAGGATGCAAGCCGACCTCCAAGGAAGAAGCTTATATGGATATATATCAGTAGATGAAGAAATGCCAACATTCAGGAGCAAACATCAACCTACAAGGGAACAACAAGAAGTCTAACTACATGGTGTGCAAAGGATGCTCTTGCCAGGTCTTTTATACTTAAATCAATATCTGATTTCTTATTACCTCATATTAGGAATTGCAAGACCTCCCAAGAGACGTGGGAAGTACTTTCTTCATACATCTTATCAAATACAAGGGCTAGCAAGAACCAGCTATGGATGGAGTTTACAACCCTGAAAAAGCAACCAAAGCAAAGTGTAGCTGACTATGTAACCAAGATGAAGGATGTGGCTAACCAGCTTGCAAGCATTGGAGAAGAGATAAAAGAGGAGCGGATAGTAAGGAAGATCATAAATGGCATCAAAGGTGATGATAAGTGGGAGTCTTTCACCATAGCAATGGACTTTTATATGGATATGCAAATACGTGACCTCAACACATTGATGGGGCAACTCTTCACACATGAGACAAAGCTCAACAAGAATGGAGACAATTCTAGAGGTAACCAATCTTTTGCCCTTTATATAGATACAAATAAAAGTAAGGATAAAGGTAAAGGCAAAAAGAATGAAGAAGAGGCTAGTACCTCTCAAGTGAATTTCACTGGTAGAGGAAGAGGTACTAGAGGAAGGGGCAGAGGAGGAAAACAAGGCAGGGGGAGACCTTACAACACTTCACCTTGCAATATATGTGGCTTAACCAATCACACCACAGAAGAATGCTTCAAGAACACAAGGAATCAGAGAGGAAGAGGCTTCCATAGAGGAGGCTATGGACAATCCAGAGGCAGGTTCAACAATGGAGAAAGCAATTATCATCACAACTACAATCAAGGCTACAACAACAACTACCAAGGAGGCTTTAGAGGTAGAAGAGATTATAACAACTACACAGAAGACCAAGAGGATTCTCTACTAATCATGAACATGACATCCAAGCAAGGTAAAGATGATGAGCATCTTTTCTATATTAAGTCTAGTTGTTCCAATCATGTGGTTGGAAATGTAGCATTGCTATCTGATCTTGAAGAACCGAAAGGGAAGCATGAAGTGCAGACAGGTGATGACACTAGACACTATGTTAAGAAAATTGGAAATGTAAAGGCTTCTGATAGTAACATAACCTTTTGAGTAAGGTTTTATACTTAACAACTATAACAAAAAACTTAATCATTGTTGGGCAGATTGTTGAGAAAGGCTTACAGGTCAAATTCACAAGGCATGGAGCATATGTGGAAGATCCTCAACAAGGCTTCAAGAGGATTGCAAAAGGTAAGAAATCTGGTAGACTCTTTACATTTGAAGTTGAAGATACCAGAAACATTGCACTCTTCAATTGCAAGGATCAAACCTTATCTGAGCTAGAGATATGGCATAAAAGGCTAGGTTATATAGGTGAAAGAACATTAAAGCAAATATGCAGGGATCAAAGTATGCTTGGCCTTCCAAATTTGTCCAAGTGACACATGATTTACAAATGTGGAGCATGCCAATTTGGAAAATCTCACAGGCAACCATTCAACAAAAAGGAGTACATGTATGAAGACTACTTGGAGCTTGTGCACACTGATGTGTGGGGTCCTAGCAGAGAGCCATCAACCTCAGGATCAAGGTACTATGTTTCATTGATAGATGATTATAGTAGATGTACAATTCTTTACTTCATGAAGCACAAAGATGAAGTATTTACTTGTTTCAAAAAGTATTTGGCATTGGTTGAGAACCAAATAGGTAGAAGCTTCAAGAGGATTGGATCTGATGGAGGTGATGAGTATTTCTCATCCACCAAGTGGTATTCTTCATTTCCAATCCCTAGGTTTAGATACAGTTGTCTTGGCATATTGACCAGTCTTTTGATGTTCTTTGTGTTGTAATTGGCTAAAGGAATTGGTTCTTTGCCCTTGAGATATCTCTTATTTGATTCTCAAATCCATTTTGTCCATTTTCTTATTCTCTTTAAAGCCTCTTTTCTAGATTCTTTTGTAATTCTCTCTTCCTCTTTCTTATGGTTTTGTGCTCTAAGAGTCTAGTTAACATCTACTCTATGATAGGTTTAGTATATCTCTTTACTCAACATTTGCATATGTAATTTAGGAGAATATCTCCATCAAGTGTTGCTAGGCTAATAGATCCTCCTAAAGAAATTCTATTGATGATCAAAGGACCATAACCTCTTTAACAAAGTTTCTTTCCATGTTGCTTCAAAGTGTATACCAATACTACATCCCCAACATGAAAATGTGGTCATCATAATCTGTTTTCTGTCTTCTCTTGGTAGCATAGATTTCTGCTACTACTTGTAACCTAGTTTCATGTAACTTCTCTATTTGATCCAACTACTTGGACAATTCATGTCCTATCTACTCGTACTTCTTTGCTACTCAAAGAGTAGGGATTAAGAAGTCGACAGGAAGAATTCTATTTATGTCCATACACTAGGTTGAATAATGTAGTTCCAATAGCATTCTTGTATGCCATTGTAAAAGCCCAAATTGCATGGTGCAATTGTTTATCCCAATCCGATCTACCACTATTGACTATCTTAATCAAGATAGTGCATAATACCCTATTTGAACTCTCTGCTTTCCCATTGGCTTGTGGATGATAGGATGCAGACTCTTTATGAATCACCAAGAACTTTTTCATGATGGATTCAATGACTTCATTAATGAATTATGTACCTCTATCACTAACTATCTCAATAGGTAGTCCAAATCTAGTAAAGATGTGTTCAAATAGGAATATTGTGGTAGTTTGAGTGTCACTCTTATTTGTGGACTTTGCTTCTACCCAATTATTCAAGTACTTAGTAGCCACTATGATATATTCAGCATGATATCCTCTTGCTCAGGGACTAATTCATCCACTAAGATCTATCCCCAATCTTGAGAAAGTTTTTGCACATAACATCGATCTTAATGGCACATCATCTCTCTTGATTGGGTAGTTAGTTCACTAGGGAAGTACCATTTCTTCACTAATGAATTTGAGAAGTTACAGTATGTGAAAGCGCTTTGGCTAGCGTGGCAGAAAACCCCTAAGTTTTTCATTCTTGTTTGGTACTACCATTAATGGAGAAACCCATTCTATATGCTCAATCTCGTATATAAATCCTACTATAAGTAATTTGTCTATTTCTTCCTTTATCTTTGTTGAGTAGACATCATTATATGTGTATGGTCTTTGTTTTGAAGGCTTTGCCTCAGAATTCATAGGAATCTAGTGCGAAAAAATCTTCGAGTTTACTACTTTTAAATCCTTATACGTCCATGGAAAGACATTTTTCCCAATGAAAGTGCATCTGTCTTCATCGTTCTCTCGAGTCATTATTATTTTATTTGTTTCCTCCTTGTTGTCATATGCTACTCCTTTTGTGCCTCTGTTTTAGGCATTTCAATAGCATTTTTTTCCCCTTCTACTTACATCTCTTAAGTGTTCAGGGACCTCAAAATATTCCCTTTGTTGGTCTTCTTCTTTGGTATCTTCATTCTCCTTATTATGTTTCTCTAGGTATTCTTCTATTGAGAAGATATTAGAATATTTTTTTGTGTTTTTACTTCAATTTCCTTCTCTTCTATTGGTGAAGAGCAAATTGTGAGGCAAGTCATCAATGGAATCAAAGTTGATGACAAATGGGAAGCTTTCACACAGCCATGGACCTCTACATGGACATGTAAGTGCCTTACATCAACACACTCATGGGGCAATTGTTCACACATGAAGCAAAGCTAGTGAAGAATGGTGAAAATAAAAAAGGTAATCAATTCGTTGCTCTCTATACAGATAAGAATAAAAGCGAGGATAACAAAGGCAAAGGTAAAAAAATATAATGATGAAGGAATTACCTCCCAAGCCAACTTTGTAGGTAGAGGTAGAGGCTCAAGAGGAAGAGGCCAGAGGATATAGACAAGGTAGGGGGGAGAGCTCAAAGCTCATCACCATATGCTATATGTGGTCTAACCAATCACATTGAAGAGAATTGTTTCAGGAACCCAAGGAATCAAAGATGAAGAGGATGCAACAGAGGAAGCTTGGTCCATCGATCTTTATAACTATTGGATGATGTTTTACTTCACTCCAAAAAATAATCATACTTCAACTACCTCGATTACTAAATTAGTCCCTTTTCCAATCTCTTGAGACTCCTATATGCTAGAATATCATATAGTATTCATCTTTAGATTTATGAGGTTGAGTCAACTTGTTGTATTATCAACAAGGTGTTTTAGGGTTACATAAGTCTAACTTCAGCTATTTGGATTACTAATTCAATCCTTTTCACACTCTCTTGAAACTTCTTTATACTAAAATGCATAAATTTGAGCCAATTTATTGATTCACTCGATTGTACTATCAACTAAGTGCTTTATCCTAGATTGAGTGAATCAAACTTACCTTGCTTAAAAGGATCTTTCCAAGTTCTTTCTCTTTAGAAATTCGTGTAGCATTTCTAATAAAGAACCACAAAATCTTTACTTGGAAGTCTCATGACTTAAATGAGATTGTACTAGTATTACTAAAAACCTATACAAAAACAAGTGAATCATCTACATCAAAGATGAAACGATCTGCATCATCACATGAAACCTGTAAAGGCTGAGACATTGCCTCATTAGTGTTGGAGTTAGACATCTACGGAAGCACGCGAACAACACAAGGAAGAAGAAGAAGTTTGGAGCACAATGAACAATACTAAATGTGGTACCACTAGAATGTACAAAGATAAGCGACCCATTAGGGCAATAGGCGTATATACAAGCCGAGGAAAAAAACCTCCTAAAGAGGTAAAAAGGTGCCCCGTGGTCCTAGTGTGTTCACACACATCACTACTGAAATATATCCCAAATCCCCCTTGGGAGTGATGCAGTGAACAAGGAGTTGGCACTCATGTATAAGGAAGTGCCAAGCTATGTGGAATCAATCCACAAAAGGAATTAAGCCTAAAGCTTTGCGAAAAGCTTCAAACTTCTCCCTAAGTAGAGCCTTCGTGAAAAGGTCTAGAATGTTCTCCTATGTGGGCACATATGCCAAGCTAATCTCTCCAACAGAGAACCTCTCCCTAACATAATGATAATGCACCTCAATTTGCTTAGTAGGAGCATGGAACACATGGTTCCTCGCAACTGCCAATGCACTCTGACTGTCAGTGAAGATGGTGGTGGCAGAAGAGTGACCAACACCCAAATCAACCATAAGATGTTTGAGCCACACACACTCAACGGTCGTTGTGAAAGCTGCCCTATACTCCGACCCACAATTGGAAGTGGCCAGAGTAGGCTGCTCTTGCTCAACCAAGATATACATGAGCTACCAAGCATGAAGCAAAAGCCACTAGTGGACACACGAGTGTCATAGCAACCAACCCAATCATTGTCAAAAAAAGCATGCAAATCTGATAGTAGTGATCCCCCTTTGGGATAAAACAATCCAAGTAGTCGGGTACCACTCAAGTAGTGAAAGATGCGCTTGACTGCCTACCAATGCTTGACACCTAAGCAATGCATAACCCTGCTCATCTATGAGACAGCAAACTGAGTATCTAGTCGAGTAATGCATAAGTAAATCAAGCATCCAATAGCCTGCTGATAGAGAACAACATCAAATGCATCTCCAACATCATGAAGAATCAATCATAAACCTTTCTCCATAGCAGTGGCAATAGGCTTATAGTCTTCAAGGCCAAAATGCTAGCATAATGTGTCAATATATTTCGTTTGACACAAAGCTATTCCACCATCAACTTGCATAAATTGAATGCCCAAATAATGATGCAAATTCCCCAAATCAGACATCTCAAATGAGGCATGCAAATCAGCCTTAAAATTAGAAATATGCTTCTCAATAGGACCAGTGAGCAGCATGTCATCAACATAGACAACAATGATCAGAAGCACATCATTAGCACGCTTAACATATAAGGTGCTTTCAATTGAACTGTTCTCAAAACCATGTGCAATCAGATAGGCATGTATCTTTTCATACCAAGCATGTGGTGCTTGCTTTAAACCATATAATGCCTTCTTTAACCTGCACACCTGGTTCTCATGCCCTTTCTGCACAAAGCCATGGGGCTGAAAAACATACACTTCTTCATGCAAGTCACCATTCAAAAATGCAGTTTTAATGTCCAACTGATGTACATTCCAGCCATGATGGGCTACAAGTGCACATATGCTACAAACAGTAGTCATACGGCATGTAGGTGCAAAGGTCTCATCAAAATCAATGCCTCTTTCCTGCGCATACTCCTTTGCAACAAGCCTAGCTTTATACCTGTCAACTGTTCCATCAGGCTTACACTTCAGCTTTTAAACGCACTTAGTGCCAATGGTGTTCTTGTCAGGAAGCAAGTCACATAAAGACCAAGTACCATTCTTCATTATAGCATCATATTCAAATTGCATAGTAGCCATCCAATTTTTTGAATTTTGTGCTTCATCAAATGAAACAGGTTCATTCTCATCAGAGAGACTAGACGTAGCCATAGCATAGCAATTTGATGTAAAGGGGGCACTATGAGAGCCTAAACGAGTACAATATGACACAAGTGCATATAATTTTCTATCGCGCAAAGTCTACATCAGCCATTTTGGCATAGTTTTTGCTTCCTCAATATCAGCTCTCTCATCAACAAGTGCATCATGTAAATCTGTATCAGAAATGGAGTGGTCTGCATCATTACATGAAACATGTAAAGGCTGAGAAGTCACCTCACTAGGACCAGCACTAGATTATCCACATGTAAAAAGAGGGAGTAAAGTATCATACATGTCTTTGAAGTTAATAGATGTCTCCCTTGTACATGAAAGTAAGGGCTGAATAGCATCTTCCACAAAAACAACATCATAACTAATTAGAATGTGTTTAGTCTTTGGATGATACAAACAATAGCCTTTGCTTTCAGAACTATACCCAACAAAAATACATTTTACTGCTTTATCATCCAATTTTCTGCGATGTTGCTCAGGCACTAATGCATATGCCAAACAACCAAAAACATGTAGATGAGCAACAGATGGCTTGCAACCATGCCAAACCTCATATAGAGTGATAGACTACAACGCTTTACTAGGACACTTGTTTAGTACATATGATGCACACATAACAGCCTCAAGCCAGAAACTATGTGGTAAGGCCTAGCTCTTGACCATACACCTTGTCATCTCCATGACTGACTTGTTCTTCCGTTTAGCAACTCCATTTTGTTGAGGTGTATACGACATTGTACACTGATGTTTTATCCCACGTTCAGGCATAAATGCATTAAAGTCAGAAGACATATATTCCCCCCCTCGATCAGAATGAAGGGTGCCCATTTTCCATGTTGACAGATTTTCAACCAAAACCAAAAACTGTTTGAAGCACATAAACACTTCAGACTTTGCTTTCAATGGATAAACCCATGCATGCGTGGAAAATTCATCAATGAAAGTCACAAAGTAAAGATAATTTCCAAAAGAGGGTGTCTGCATAGGACGATAGGCATCACTATGAACAAGTTGCAATTTTTGAATAGCTCGAACTGAACCATCTTTTGGAAAGGAGGAACACTGCATTTTGCCCAAAATACAGCCTTCGCATACATGTTACCAGGTGCCTCAAGTTTGGGCAAAGAGGATACCATTTCAAATTTTTGCAGGCATAGCAAACTACCAAAATTCAAATGACCAAAGCGTGCATGCCAAATCTTTGCATCTGACATAGCCTAAGAATCATGTAGTGCACATGCTGAATCATTCACAGATCTTTCATAGTCTATGAGCTTATAGAGCCCACAACATAAAATTCCAGAAACAATAATCACACCACCATTTGAGAGATCATGAACTGTACATCTGCCATCAATAAATTTCACAACCAAGCCAATCTTGGCTAATGCAAAAACTCATAACAAATTTTTCTTGATCCTTGGCACAAATAAAGCATCTAGAAAAGTGAAATAACTACCATCAACAGTAGTCAAAATGAGCTTACCAACTCCCATGATAGGAGAAGAGGAGTTGTTGGTGCATGTGACAGTATTCCCTATAGGGGCAGGCTCGAGTGAAGTGAAGAAATTGTGCTATGAGGTAATATGTTTAGTTGCGCACTATTAAATACCAAACATCTGAGTCTATTGCAAACATACACTGCTCATGAGAAGATGGGTCAAAACTACAAACAGTAGTAAACACCCATTCTTCATTCTACATAAGATTGGTATTCTCTGTTTTCGGTGTAGAGGCCTCTACAACAACCATTCCAACCCCCTTCTTTGTTGCCTCTTTAGCAGCCAGTCTTGGATAGCTCTTAATACATGATCACTTGTTTTATAGTATTTGCAAAACAATTTCTACTTTTCTTATTTCTTCTCATCTTTGTCTTCCTTCTTTGAATGTGTAGAATTTGTAGATTTTTGTTTACTAGTAGAAGAGCTCCATTTACCTTTGCCCTTCTGACTAGCCAAAAAAGCTTGATCTGCAACACACATAATAGACTTGTTCTGCCTAGACTAATCTTCCTGCAACAAAACAGAAACTAACTCCTCAAATGATAAGGCACTTGGAATGCCTTTCATCATCAAACGAAGAGTAGAAGCAAAACTCTGATATGAGTTGGGAAGACCATTTAGAACAGTCTGCACAAGTGAACTATCAGAAAGGACTTCATCAATAGAAATCAACAATTCCTTCAAATCCTTGAACTTTGTCAAATTGTCAATAGAATCACCTTCATTAATATGCTCACTCTCCAACTATTTTTGGAGGTAAGCAACACGAGCCTCATTCCTAGCCTAATACAATCCCAAGCATCCTTAGCTATTATGCAATAGCAAATGTGAGGAATAATGGCATGCTTGATAGACAAAGCTATCAATGCATGTGCCTAGGCATCTTTGCCATCCCAATGAATTTGCTCTACGTTAGGTGCAACAGAAACAACAACACAAACAAGAATCTACAAAATATGACCATCATCGGCACCATCTACATCAGCTTCAGTACCTATATGTATAATACATGTATTCACAGTGTAATAGGACATTTTTCAACACCCTACACAATATTCCATAGTCCTTTTGCGACCAATACATGTCGCATCATATAAGACCACAATGGATAATTGGTACCATCCAACTTATCCTCAGCAACCAACATACGAAATACATCACTACTTTCAGCCATGACCGCTAACTAAAATACCTTGATGCACAAAAATGATTGTATCTAAAAAAGTTGGACAAAACTACCCAAACGAGTTCTGCTAAACCTGTAGCAGACTTTGAGATGCTTATACTAGCAAACCGAAATTGGTATATATCTTTGGCACAAAAAGACAAAATAGATATTGCGTTCGGAGGCCGAAACAAGCTCAAATCTCGATTTTGGCACCACACAGCAAAGTTGTTTTGAACTCCTAATCACCCTAAGTATGCACACCAAAATTGGTGCGATTCTGAGATTGCAATCGGAGGAGTGTCACGATGCCCTAGATGAAGCGATGACCTACTCTGATACCAATTATTGGAGTTTGATGTCTGGGAAAGCACACGAACATCACAAGGAAGAAGAAGAAGTAGCACAATGCACAATACTAAATGTATTACCACTAGAATGTGCAAAGATAAGTGACCCGTTAGGGCAATAGACGTATATACAATCCGGGGGGAGAAAACCTCCTAAAGAGGGAAAAAAGTGTCCCGGTGGTCCTAGTGTGTTCAAACACATCACTACCAAATTATATCATCAATTAGGACCAAAATTAGACTATCCACCTATAAAAATAGGCAGCAAAGTATCATACATGTCTTTGGAGCTAATTGATGTCTCCTTAGTACATGAAAGTAATTGTTGAATAGCATCTTCCACGAAAACATCACAACTAACCAAAATGTGTTTAGTTTGTGGATGATAAAGATGATAGCCTTTGATTTTAAAATTGTACCCAACAAAAATACATTTCACTGCTTTATCGTCCAATTTCTTGTGTTGTTGTTTACGCACTAATGCATATGCCAGACAACCAAAAACATGCAGGCGAGCAACAGATGACTTGCGACCATGCCAAGCCTCATATATAGTGATAGATTGCACTACTTTAGTGGGACACCTGTTAAGTACATTGTTGCACACATGATAGCCTCAAGCCAGAAACTATGTGGTAAAGAACTAGCAAATGCCATGGTGGAAATTGACTACCTCATGTCAGAAAATGTGACATGTCAATCAAAAGTCAAGGAGATCACTCAAGACTATGAGAAGCTTAAGACAAAAATTGTAGATATGAAAGGTAAATATGCTCAAATTGAAGTAGAAAAGGTACACATAGCTAATATAGCTAAGCTAATCAAATCTTGAATCAAAGTATATATGGAGAAAGTTTGAGCCCTCAAATAAGCCCTGGAACCTAATTTTTAACTAGGCCAGACACTAGGTCTGGACAGGGCCAAAACTAGTCCAAAAACTATAACACACTCAAAAAGAGAACATGGGGCCACTAGTAATGCCTATTCTCTATTGTAGAGACTAAGATATGTCCTCTTTCTCTTCCCATTGTTCATTCACCCATTCATGATGATCAACATGCAGATGATAAGGAAGTACTAATGCCATATACAATAGATCTAGTTTAAAAGGAAGGAGCAGTATTGATGACTCACATGACTTAAGAGTTTAAAGATGATGTCATAAGACTAATGAAAGATTCCAAAATAAGAAACAAAGATTTAAAAAATATCATAAATCCATTCTATGTACCATACAAAATAATGAAGGAACAAATGTGATGATACATGTGAAGGATCACCCAATAGGATCCAAATATAGATCTTAATTTTACAATAAACACTTTCAATTATATGCAAGAAACTTCAATGAAGCATATCCTATCTAGAGGATATTTTTGGAGACGAATCCCACTCTACATGTACATTGGTAAGCTCCACTTGATTTACTACAAGTAAACCAATCTTTTGGGCTAATGCCAAGGTGACAACCATGATAAAAAATCTAGGAAGGATAGAGAAAAGGGACTATCAATAAATAATGGCTCAATGTTCCATTCCTACTGAGTCCACCCCATGGGTACTTACCAAGTGAAGATTATATGGTGCACACAATAGAATTTTGGCTTTCTAAGTATGCAAAAATTCCATATCTATCTATCAAGATGACAAATAAAATTCTCAGTATGATCCTAAAAGTATTAAAGGTTTTCAAGTTCGTAGAATATACTTTTTTGAATTTTATTGGCATCAATCAAGGAGTAACATGACTTCTTTTTTATCTATGCATAACACCAAGCAAGTTCATCATTATGGCTTGTTATTCACAAATTATGTTTTTGTCGAGTCCATACTTATAGACCTTCGAAGAAGCTTTCTTTACAAGATTTTCTGAAATGGACTCTGAAATATTTTTGAAGATGTCTTCAAATTGAGATGCCATACTCGTGGCTTATGAATTATACTTTTTTGTTGATCATGGACAAGTCCCCCATGATGGACTCAAGCTAAAACAATGGAAAAGATTCATTATTAGATAGGCAAACTTGCTCAATACAAGAGAACAATCAATCTTCCAAACATACTCATGTCGCAATCCAAAGCTTATCAAGGACAACATAGTTCAGGAGGAGGGACGTGTGGAAGGGGATCCAAGCAAAGGAAAGAAATGTAGAAGATAAAAAAGAAAACCATGACTCATTAAGCTCAAAAGAAAGATTACCCTCTACCCAAAGCCCAATGAAGACAAGGAAGAAAAGATATAAGGCCAACAACAATGTAGCAAGTCCCAATGAGTGGAGATCAAGAGTCAAAGATGGGGAAACCTTTGAAGCACTAAGAGGACCAAAATTTGGGAAGGGCAATGGTGAAAAAGCCCATAGCTTCAAGAAATCTTGTAAGTCCTTCTCCTTGCCCTTATAGCTCTTTCTTTCTGAGCTCATGTGTGTGTTTATGGTATGTTATGTGTGATTGGACGTGTTCTCTACCCCTTCCCCACCTTCTTCCACTATTATCATGTGGGTGTGAAGCATAGCTAGTAATTAGGTGAAGGCAGGTGATTCCTGACACATGGTTTTAAGTCATAACATTGCTGAAAGAACTTCAATCGTGTTCAGGCCAATTTCCAATAGATGCATCTCATCAAGAGCTTCAAAAACAAACGAAGTATTAACTATGTTTGGGTATCAAAGCTAGGAGAAAATGGTGAAATTGTGTCTAATGTTGCACCAAGTATCATGACACATACCCGAGTGTAGAAGGTGCCATGTGAGGTAGAAAATCATCCTTGTATGCACTAATTGACCTAATCATGCATTAACCATCATGTTGAGCATGTGCTTCTATGCACTTGAGCAGATCATACATTTCTATTTGATAATATAATGTATGTGCATTTCAACATGCCACTACATTGCACTTGTTGAATATGTGAGAGCTAGCTAGTCTCACTTGTCACTTGTGCATGGACATTAGGAGTCCGAAACATCTACCTAGGATTGTAAAGGTTGGATTGGAAACATTATTCCTTTATTCTAGAAAAAGGTTGGTGGATGTTGGTTGAAAGTGGACCATAGTAGAAAAATCTAAGTTAGATGTTTTGTTCAGCCTTAGTAAAACTTCATTTCTCCAAACCAAATTCAAGAAGGGGCATCTTGGAAGGTTTGCACATGGAGAGAGTAGTGGGAGAAGAATGAATTGTTCCTTGAGACCATGAACCATGTGAATGAGAAGAGATTGAAAAGGGAAATGATGCATGATTGAAAACCCATGAAGGGAGGTGCCTATTGGAATACAAAATATCCCACATAAGGGGATTGCACCAAAATTTTAGCCTATAAGAAGCAGTAGATGGCGTTAGCTTCCACAAAGCAATGAAGGGAAGAGAAAAGGTGCTCCGGCCTACCCCTCTCCTCAACTTGTTATGTGGGGAAGTGGAGAGAGATTGTGCACCTTCTCTCTCTAGATGGACATGCCATAGCCACCTTCATGAGGAAAGTTTGTGTGCTCATGTTAGTATAGGTACCAAATCAAAGTCACTATGATACCAACTTTTACATCTTGAAAACCTTTGAAGAAGGATGTCTACATGAGAGAGAAACTCTAAAGAGACAAATTAGACACACGAATGAATAGGGCCACCATCTCTTCTCGCATCCATCCTTCTATATAAGTAATTAGAATAAATCTCCTCCATTCTTTCCCTTCCTACTAATCCTACCAAAGGAGTGGCCTAAATCATCATAGCTTTATAGCCTCTCTTTTAGCCTCTCTTTTAATGTCCTAAGGTCTAGGACCTGACTTTATAATAGTACATCTAATCTAAAAGAATTGTCATTAGTCTTTTGAATTATTCTAAATGGTCCATAGTATCATGTTGTTAGTTTTAGTTTAGAATGATGCATAATACTTTTCAATCTTCTTTTAATGATATGCAACCATACCAAATCATTTTCATCAAACTACTTTGCTACTATTTTCCTATTAATATTATTTTTCTAATGTTCTTGACCCTTCATAATAAGCTCATGAACTTTGTGAAGTATATACATATGATCTCTAGCCATATAATCAACCATATGAATATCTATGTAAGTTATTGACATGGAATGGGAAGCCTTTTACCATAACCAATTTTGAAAGGTGCATGTGAATTGAAGTATTGGTAATTTCTCATCCCAATTGTATTATTGTAAGAGAATTGAAGTATTGGTAATTTTTCATCCCAATTGCCATTATTATCAATGAAATAATCATAGAATAAAACAAGAATATTGTTGTTAGTAGGCTCACTTTGGCAAGTACTTTCAGATGAAATGTGAGACTTAAATCCTTTTTAGAACCTAAATTCTTAAACAATGCAAGCTCAAAATGATTAAAAAACAAACATCATGGTATGATAAAATAACTTTAGGAAAACCACGATGTGCAAAAATAATTTGTATAAATAACTTATAGCTTGAGATGCATTCATTATCTTTTTAAGAGGAAGAAGATATTCATGTTTACTAAATCTATAAACAAAGTTCTAGATCATATAATTGTGAGATGACGTTGCACGAATATTAGTAATGAAATCCATAGAATTTTTTTCCCATCACTCATTGGGAATAGGTAACGATAGTAACAATCCAAAAGTTTTGCCACGATGGTGTTTAATATGTTGACACACAATGCATTGTAAAACATATTGTGAAATATCATTTTCCATATGTGGCCAAAGAATAAGATAGTTGTATGGCTCTATGACCCATATAGGGTAATTCATGCATCTCTTTCATAAAAAATTCTTTAAAAGATTGATTTATACATGACTTTTGTTTAAAATACAAGAAATTATCATGAAAAATGGTTATGAACATCATATGGTTCAAAGTTTGGGAAAGAAAGACATGCTTGTGAGAAATACAAATTTGATGCATAAGTGGGAATCATATAATGAAATGAGATTACTAATTGTAGAAATATTATTTACATGAGGTAAATGACTAGATCATTAACGAATCTAGGAGTAGGATTTTCTATGATGACTTTTATTTTCTTAGGATCTATATGTACTCCTTGACTAGATATAACATGTCCTAGATACTCGAGTTTGCTTTGAAAGGAAAAACTCTTTTTAGTGTTTGCATAAATTGTGTTTTTATGTCATAAATAAAAAACTATTTGTAAATGCTTTTCATGGTCATTGTCATTCTTACTAAGATTATGTAAACATGTTTGTGAAGGCTGTATTCTAGGCAAAATGCAGCATTCCTCCTTCCCAAAAGATGGTTCAATTCGAGCTACTTAGAAATTGCACCTTTTTCACAGTGATGTTTGTGGTCCTATGTAGACACCTTCTTTTGGGAACTACCTTTACTTTGTGACTTTTATTGATGATTTCTCTAGGCATGCATGGTTGTATGAATTGAAAGCAAAGTCCAAAGTGTTTATGTGATTCAAACAGTTTCTAGTTTTTGCTGAAAATCTATCAGCATGTAAATTAGGCACCATCTATTCTGATTGAGGGGGGGGAATACATGTGTTCTAATTTTAATGCATCTCTAACCAAACATGGGATAAAATATCAATGTACAATGCCATATACACCTCAAAAAAATGGATTTACTGAATAAAAGAATAGTTCTCTCATGGAGATGGTAAGATGTATGGTCAAAAGTAAAGCTTTAGCACATAGTTTCTGGCTCAAGGATGTTATGTGTGTAGCATATGTATTTAATAGGTGTACCACCAAAGCACTACAATGTATCACTCCATATGAGGCCTGGAATGGTTGCAAGCCAACTATTGCTCATATGTGTGTCTTTGGTTGTTTGGCATATGCATTAGTGCCTAAACAACAACGTAAAAAAATTGATGATAAAGGAGTGAAATGTATCTTTTTTTTGGTACAATTCTAAAAGCAAAGACTATCATTTGTTTAATCCATAGATTAAATGCATTTTGATTAGTTGTGATATATTTTCATGGAAGATGCAATTCAACTATTACTTTCATGTACTAAGGAGATTTTTGTTAGCTCCAAAGATGTGTACGTTTAGGATCTCATAGTGCTTCTTTTGCATGAGATTGCTATGCAATGGTTACGTCTAGTCTTTGTGATGAGAATGAGCCTATTTCTTGATGAAACACAAAATTTAAAAAATTGGATGGTCGCTATCTAATCAAAATATGATGCTATTATGAAGAATGGTACCTGGTCTTTATGTGTTTTGCCTCCTTGCACAAAGGACATTGGCATCAAATGGGTATACAAGATGAATCATAAGCCTGATGGAGTAGTTGACAGTTATAAGGCTAGGCTTGTTGCAAAAGGTTATGCTCAAGAAAGAGGCATTGATTTTGATAAGACCTTTGCACCCACATGTCGAATGACTATTGTTTGTAGCATCTATGCACTTGTAGCCCATCATGGTTGGAATGTATATAATTTGGACATTAAAAATGCATTTATGAATGGCGACTTACATGAAGAAGTGTATGTTTTCAGCCCCATGGTTTTGTGCAAAAAGGGCATGAAAACAAAGTGTGTAGATTGAAAAAGGCATTATAGGGTTTGGAGCAAGCACCAAGTGCTTGGTATGAAAAGATAAATGCCTACTTGATTGCACATGGTTTTGTAAACAATCCAACGGAGAGCACCTTATATGTTAAGCATGAAAATGATGTGCTTTTTTATCATTGTTATTTATGTTGATGACATGCTGCTTGTTGGTCTTGATGAGAAGAATATTGCTAAATTTAAGGCTGATTTGCATGCCTCTTTTTAGGTGTCATATTTGGCACATTTGCATCATTATTTGGGCATTCAATTTATGTGATTTGATGGTGGAATAGCTCTAAGTCAAACAAAATATATTGACATATTATTGAAGCATTTTGGCCTTGAAGATTGCAAACCTATTGCCATTCCTATGGAAATAGGTTTATGATTGAGTTTCATGATGTTAAGGATGCATTTGATGTTGTTCTCTATCATCAGGTTGGTGGATGCTTAATTTACTTATGCATAACTCAGCGTGATACTCAGTTTGCTATCTCACAAATGATCAGGTTTATGCATTGCCCAGGTGTCAAGCATTGGTAGACAGTTAAGTGCATCTTTTGCTACTTGAGTGGTACTCGACTACTTGGGTTGTTTTATCCGAAGGGGGGATCATTACCACCAGATTTATATGCTTTTTATGACTCAGACTAAGCTAATTGCTATGACACTTGTGTACCCACTAGTGGTTTTTGCTTCATGCTTGGTAGCACATGCATATCTTGGTTGAGCAAGAAGAAACCTATTGTGGCCACTTCTAGTTGTGAATTTGAGTATAGGGTAGCTTTCACAATGACTATTGAGTGTGTGTGGATCAGATGCCTTTTTGTTGAGTTGAGCATTGGTCATTCTTTTGCCACCATCATCTTCACTGACAGTTAAAGTGCATGGAAGTTGTGAGGAACCCTGTGTTCCATGCTTGCACAAAGCACATTGAGGTGCATTATCATTATGTTAGGGATAAGTTCTTTGCTAGAGAGATCAGTTTGGCATATGTGCCCACATACGATAGCTTTGGGCTTACTTCCTTTTGTGGATTCATCTCTTTCCACATAGCTTGGCACTTCCTCATACATCAGTGCTAGCTCCTTGTTCACTGCATCATCCCCAGGGGGGATTTGTTGATATATTTTGGTAGTGATATGTGGGAACACACTTAGGACATCGGGGTACTTCTTTCCCTCTTTAGGAGTCTTTTTCCCCTGGCTTGTATATACACTTATAACCCTAACATGTCACTTATCTTTGTACATTCACTTGGTAATAAATTCAGTATTGTGTGTTGTGCTCCAAGCTTCTTCTTTTTCATTGTGTTGTATGCGTGCATCCGTAGACCTCAAACTCCAACAATCATTTGCCAAAGTCCTCCATGGTATGTGTAGGGTCCATGAGCCGATATATGTAGAATTTCTTTTCGAATGCAAGAAAACTATTTACAAAAAAAAAAAAGGAAAAGTAAACCTTGGGAATGTGATTGGTAAAATTAAATAGTATATTTTGGGTGTAATGAGACATCACGTACACATTATAGTGGATACAACACTTCATTTTGTGCGCTCAGTGGTTCAAAACCAACCTTTAATGAAATTGATATTCCTTGTTGCCACTCTATTGGTTGAATAGGTTTGTATGTAGCCAACAATGCCAATGGAACCACAAGCCCCGAAGCCAAGGATGACCCCAAGGTAATGCCAAGGTCTATGCCTTGGTCTTCACCTTAGTTATAAGCAATCGAGTAGCTAGAGTAGATGGGGGTGATTGGAGACATCGTCTATCTTTTTGCAGGTCACTGAGATGTAGGTGTAGTCACCAAAAGCTCCTGTGCCATCAAAGAAGTTCTTCATGGACTTAACCAACGGTGTTGGCCTCAAGACCTTGGAATGTTATTTGGGCGTTGTCAGGGGAAACTCATCCATGCCTCTTTGAAGTCTTGGGCCTCTATGCCTCTCATTATCCATTCTACCCATTTCTACTCCAGTTCTTTCTTTTCCGAGTTCAAAACTTATTTCAAGTCTTTCTCTACTCTTGTCCTTATGAGTTCCACGATCTTGGGATGTTTCCGCTCCTTGGTGGCCAAAAGAGACATTTGATCTTGGTTTGGGAAATACAAATTCACCCTTTAAGTGTAGGCATGCCTACCATGCTCCAATACCACAAACACTCTCTCTAAGGTGTTGTCTAAGTAGACCACCTTTCCTGATGTATCAGGATCTTTAAATTCATATATGATAAACATCCCAACTTTGTTCGGTTGGTCGGGTTGATATCTCCAAAATGCCTCGTGCATTTCTCTATTCAAGAATAACTCTATGCTCTTACTATCTTGGGGGATCAACTCTTGGGTAATCACTTTAGCAAGACTAATTTGCCTATAGGGGCCCTAGGCTCTCCTCCTAGGGTTCCTTCTTCTAGATCTTCCATTTCCATCTCATGAATGACTATTCCAAACTCATGTGTCCTATCGGGTAAGCTTGTGACCACACACACAGTTCCCTCTTTGTCAATGTATGATCCTTCTTCAAACTTGACCACTAGGTGTTCTTGTCCAAATAATTGATCTAGATTCCTAACTTGAATAATCTCAGTCCATCCTCATAGATGCAAGCACCTAATCGATTGGTCCTAATATACTCCAGTTGAGTCTTATATGGACCTTCTACTTTTTCTAGGTATGCAACACCAGAACTACCTGCTGGTCTCTCCATGCTATACAACATCTCTAGGTCACTAGACTATGAACTCAGCACATAGGGATAATCACTGAGTTGTTGAGCTCAAGACCTAGCTATATGGTTGAATCCAGCCTCATAAGATCTAATTCTTTGTCTATCACGGCCTAGATGTCTACCTGATCTAAGGTTCATAAGCCTTCTCGATTAATCTCGATTTTTTGAGTACAACCACGTCGCGATGTTCTTTTGTATCAATCACTTGTTCTTTTTATATTACTTGGATTGTCACTTCTTGTCCACTAGTTTCATCATGAGGAATACTTGAGTTTTTATCACATTTGAAGTTTTTGTCGAGTAAGTTATATTCTTTTCCCTTAGGGTTTGTCGCAAAAATATTCTAAGTATGCTTACACTTGAGTAATTAGGGTTTCTTGTACTTATGTCATGCTTATCATCACCCTAATTAGTTAATACTACTAGTCATGCTTAGCCTAGGCTAAGAATTGACCGAGGGAGTTAAGAATGCTTCCAACCTCAAGTCACTTCTCCCTTGATCAAAGTTGAATGCTCAAGACACGTGTTCCCAAGCTTGCATGCACTTGCACCTTGCTTTGGCTTCTCTAAGAGCTCTAAATGGACTTGTAAAGGTTCCAAGTTTAGCTCAATCCTTAACTTTGATTGATAGATAATTTTGATTCAAAAATTGTTTAAAGACCCATTTTCCTCCTTGCATTGCTAAAAAATCATCTAGAGCTCCCTTGGTTTCCTAATCCTACTTGAGGGTCCACTTCAAATTACTCTATCTAAAAATGGTACATCATTAAAAAAAATAGTTGAGCTCATGTGGGATGGAGCTTTCGAATGCACTCTAGAGCTCAAAAATGGATTTTGTATGAAAACGGTATGTTAGTTCAGGCTCTTGGGGGTCAAGTAGACAAAGAAAATATCTTTGGGGCTCCAAGACACCTCAATTGCTTGAAACAATTACCCAATATTAACTCCAAAATTGCAAAATAAAAACGATAAATATTTTTAGCCCAAATTGGCTATCTATATGCACCAGACTTGTTTGTCACGATAGATAGTGTCTGCCACGATAGACGGCCTCTATCATGCGTGGCTCTCTGTCGTGATAGATGGGTGCCTATCGTGATAGACGGTTTCTATCATGATAGATGCTATCTCTTGTATGTAGTGGCCTTCTGTCTGTCGTGATAGATGGGTTTCTATCACGATAGGTGATCTCTATCATGCGCGGTTGTGTGCCGCTATAGATGTGTGTCTATGACAATAGAGTTGTCTCTCATCTATCATGGATTTCGGTGTGTCATGATACACGGCATCTATCATGATAGACAGTGTCTGTCATGATAGACGGGCATCTGTCACCATAGAGGGGCGTCTGTCACGATAGACGGGCATCTATCACGATAGATGGGCGTCTATCACGATAGATAGGTGTCTATCATGAATTTGATATATCATGATAGATGGTTTCTATTGTTGAGCCCATAAAAGTCATGTTGGTCAAAGTCAACTGGTCAAAGTCAACTGGTCAAAGTCAACTGGTCAAAGTAAAAAAGGTCAAGGTCAAAGTCAACAGGTGCAAAATCGAAGTGTGTAAGTGCAGGTGTCAAAGTGCACAGGTAGTGCACAATGAATTGTCCACAAAGGGTAAATTGGAGAAAATGGGTTGTAGGTTGCAGAGGTATTTTCTCTAATTTCCCTAAGGTTCAAAGTGTGTTTTAAAGTGTTTTGGAAGGTTCAGGTGAACCCCCTCTTATGTGCAAAAGTGAAGACTTAAAAGGAAACATGAAGGTATGTGAAGCGGCAAAGTGTACGCACAGGTGAAAGTATGGCCCCCCATTAAAAATTTGGTTTTAGTCTAAAGTCACTACAGGACAAAACAGTGAGTCGTTGGCTGCCACTTGGGAGGACAATCTTGGGACATCAAAGTGAGCACCAAGAGGCTATTGCAGTTAGGAGCGTACGTGATCGGCACACTCAAATCAAGGCAAGGGCCATTCTTGAACTAATCTTAGAGTAAGCAAGAAAGCATAGTCTAAGGAAGCAAGGGAGAGAAGTGCAAGAGTCACCAGTGTGCGATGCATAGAAGTGGAAGTGAAGGAGTGCATAGGGAGTACCTAAGGGATTGTGCAGAGAGTGCTAAGCTAGTCCCCCCAAGTATCTCAAGGTCCCATTGCAGTGGGCGCGTGCCGACAGAAGGTATTCACTCCTCCCCCTTTGTGGAAGCTTGGTGCAAGGTGTGCACAAGGATAAGCTTGAAGCAGGTGGAGGTCTGGTGCAGAGGAGGCCGGCGGCAAGAAGACTTTGGGATATTGGGTATTTTGTAATTGGGCACTCTGTGGAATTGTGCACAGAGAGGTATTGGCTTGTCTTGTACTTCAAACATTGTAATTTTCTCACTGTAATCAATCGGCAGAAGCTTCCAGGTGTATTATCTCTTCTTGTTTCTTCCCTTTTCTCCTACAAACCCTCAAACTCCTTCTTGTCTAAGAATCCACCAACAAAATTTGGCACACCCGGTGGGACCTCCAAGGAGATTTGAGCTTAGGAGAAACCAAGTGCCAAGCATAGAAGAGATCAAGTGTCGACAGAACCACAGTGCTACTTCATCAAACAAAAGGTAAATATATTCTTATCAAGTGTCTTACATTCAGTGGGCTATGAGCTGCTCATGACTGCAACCCGGTCCCAAGTATTGAGGGTCACCTGCAAGCAGACAAGGAGGAAGGTTGTTAGAAGGTCCCCCAGTCCACTATCTTCCACATCATCAGTCAAGAGCATGACGGGTCAGGTAGACTTGGAAACTTTACTCTCTAGATTAAATATAAAGTTTCCTTCTTTCAAAGGCCTAGCTCAGGAGGATCCAGATGAACACATTAGAAGGTTTTTGGCACTATGTAAGACTAGAGGCCTAATGGGTAGAGAGGATGCTTTTTTGATTCTCTTCCCTGCCACATTAGAGGGATTAGCTGATAAGTGGTTCAGCCAGTTTGCTGAAAATCATTTTACCACTTGGGATGTGATGAAAGATGCTTTTAAAAATCAGTTCCAGCATGGCAACACTGCGGAGATTATCATAGAAGAGCTAGAAAATTTAAGATTAGGTCCAGGAGAAAAGTTCCGAGAGTTTGTGACTCGGGCCAAAGCATTAATGGCTAAATTGCCAGATCCACCCCACGATTTTTTTGTCAAGAAATGATTGGCTAAGCCCCTACCAGTGGCCACCCAATGCAAAATAAAGGAATTAGTGCTACCTACAGCCTCCATAGAGGAGTTCATCAGCACAGCCACACGCTTGGAGCAGATAAGGTACCAGTATGGAGCAACCTCTTCCCAACTAACATATGGTACAGAAATGGAGGATCCAGTGATACATCTAAGGAAAGAGTTGGAGGGCTTAAAAAGAAATAAGCCCTACAAAGAGGAAGAGAATGATGTTGCTCAGTTGAGAAGGGAGATTGAAGCACTAAAGCTCCAAAAGGAGGAGGAGGCCCCGGCAGAGGAATTGGCTCAGCTGCGACAGGAGTTGCAGGAGCTCAAAGGAGGTGGCATCAAGAGTGGACTTTGGTGTTCCATGTGCAGCAAGCAAGGTCACATAGTAAGTGAATGTCCTCTGTTAAGTGTGACTTGTCAATTATGCAAGAAGGTTGGCCATGAGGCCCATGAATGCCAATCAAGAGGAATGCCTGCAACGACATACTGGACACAAGGAGGAACCCTAACACCAGCAAATGTGATGGCTGCTGCACCAAATCAAGGTAACAACTATAATCCTAGACAGAGGAATAACTTTGGAAATGGGCCTAGGAGGCCAATCATCTGTTTCAGATGTGGAGAATGTGGGCACTATCAAAGTAGGTGCACCCTACCAGAAAATGCCCCTCCTTGCAGGAACTGCCCTGATGCAAGAGACCATTATACAATTTGTTGTCCTAAGAATCAAGCCTCTTCATCCGGGCCTCATATTCAAATGATTTCGGTGCACAAAGAAGAAGTGCGTGATCTGGTCAATGAGCCATCACCATCTACCAGGGTGGTGCAATTAGAAGAAATAGAATCTTTGACTGTGCAAACAAGAAGCAAGGGGAAAGCTCAAGCAGACATAGGACAAGAATCAAAGATTAAGGAGGGGATTCAAAATAGAGAAACATCTGAAGATAAAAGCAACACAGGTGCAGATTCAAGTCAAAAAGGAGATCTCATATGCACTAGTGATGCCATTGGGCATGCCTTCAACAGGGCTCATGAGGAGCTTGATAAGTCAACTGGAGCCCATGATCTCAAGGAATCAGAGGCTTCAAAACTACTCAAGTCCATGAAAAAGGAGTTTAGTATTTTTTATTTAATAAAGATGGATGGGAAATTCAGGTCAGAGTTATTGCAGATAATTGATGAAGCTTCCACTACAAGTTTGGTGGCAAAGACGGTTGTTTCACATAAAGGAAAAATTGTAGGGGAAGCACCCCTTACGGATTATAAAAGTCCTCGGCTTACAATATCAATCAAGGGTCATGAATTTCAAGGAGTTATTGTGGATGGTGGTTCTGGCATTAACTTGATGCCTGAACATACAATGGAAAAGATTGGACTCCACCCTTCAAGACCTGCAAATTTCATTGTTACTTTGGCAGATCAGAGCAAAGTAAGGCCCTTGGGAGTGATCCCAAAAGTTCCATTTGAAGTACAAGGTAATCTATTCATTCTGGATTTTGTGGTTTTAAGATTACCCCAGGTTGAAGGAGGATTTCCTCTCTTAATTGGACGACCATGGCTGAGGCATGCAAGTGTCATTCATGATTGGGGCAAGGACACTATGTGGGTACAAAAGAAAGGGCAGGAGCTGACACAGATTCATTTAGAAGAGGGCCCAGACAATCAAGGAAACACTAGTATGATGCAAACAGTTGGCATTTGCATGGAAACAGAATCGGAGGATCAACCCCAAATAGATTTCGAGGAAGAAGAGGATATTCTAAATTGGCTCCAAGTAGGCAACTCTTCCTCTTGTTTTGGAATTTTTCTTAATAATTCTTGCACGACTGAAGGTTATGATGAAGATAAGGAAAAAGTCTAGGTTGATGGATTGGGAGAGCCCATCACAGACCACAAGGTAAAAAATTCTAGTGAAGAATGTTCTTTCCCAATTCAAGAAATCCCTGCAGGATGGATGTAGGACAAGGAGGAACACATTGAAGTCCAAAATACACCTGCTTATGAAGCAATGCACGAAAAGCTAGTAGAAGAAGACAAGGAAGCAGTTGAGCACGAAGATGATATGGTAGAGAGAAATCATGTCCAAGAAATACAATTAGGCACTCAAGACTCTAATCGGCCAGTTTTGGTGGCCACTTGGTTGTGGAGCCACCCAGGGCTCCTTGAAAAGGTAAAATCATTCTTGACCCAGTATATAGATGTTTTTGCCTGGCATTATAAAGACTTACAAGGAGTACCTGCAACTTATGGAGAGCACAGAATCCCTCTAGTTGATGGAGCCAAACCCATAAGAGGGAAGAGTTATAGACTTAATCCAAAATATGTTGAAGCTGTCTATGTGGAAATCCAAAAGATGGAGGATGCAGGAATCATCATTCCTGTAGAACACTCAGAGTGGCTCTCACCTATGGTTATAGTACCAAAGAAGAATACTAATAAAATCAGAATTTGTGTTGACTTTAGAGCACTCAACAAGGTGACCATTCCAGATGGTTTCCCAATGCCTTTCGCCGAACAGGTCATTGAAGAAGTGGGTGGGCATGCATTATATAGCTTTATGGATGGATTCAGTGGCTATAACCAAATATCAATACATCCAGAGAATCGTGAAAAGACTGCTTTTATCACACCTTGGGGAACATATGTGTATGTAAAAATGCCATTTGGGCTCAGAAATGCTCCAGCCACCTTTAACAGAACGGTCAATCTTATTTTTGGCCCCCTATTGCTGGAATCACTTAGAATCTTCATGGATGACTTCTCTTCGTTTTCAGGATCTCACAAAGAAACTCCTCTAGATTGTTTGGACCACCACTTGAGGCAGCTGCAGAATGTTTTCAAAAGATGCAGGGAGACTAAGTTAAAGCTCAATCCAAACAAATGTCATTTCCTTGTGACAGAAGGAACTCTCTTAGGACATGTGGTGTCGGCTAAAGGTATGGCCCCAGATCCTGACAAAATCATTTCTATATTGAAGTTGCCTAAACCTAAATCCCCTAAAGAGATTCAGAGTTTCTTGGGCCATACTGGATACCATAGAAGGTTTATAAAAATGTATGCAAAGATAGCCAGACCTCTGGCTAGACTTACAGGTAAGGAAGTACCTTTTAAATGGGAAGAAGAGGAGGAAAAAGCATATCAAACATTACGGTCAAGGTTAGTGTCTGCTCCTATTTTGGTCACACCTGAATGGTCAAAAATCTTTCATATACATGTAGATGCCAGTGCCTATGCAGTGGGGGCAGTTTTGACCCAACCCAGTGAAGAATTTAGAGTGGACAGACCAATTCAATATGCCAGTAGAATCTTGACCAAGGCTGAAAGGAATTACAGTACTACAGAAAGGGAAGCCCTAGCAATGGTCTTTGTTGTCCAAAAATTCCGTCATTACTTACTGGGAGTAAAATTTATTATTATAACAGATCACCAACCACTAAAATACCTACTCAACAAACCACAAGCCACTGGTAGAATATGGAGGTGGTTATTGTTGTTCCAAGAGTTTGATTTTTCTGTAGTCCATAAACCAGGTAAAGAAAAAACAGGTATAGAATTCTACATAGGACCTCTTGTGCTTACTATCCAAGAGCCAATGGACAGGCTGAGTCGATAAATAAGGTATTAATCTCAATGTAAGAAAGGAGTGTATGTTGCAGCCCACTTCATGGGGCATTGCTTATCAAGGTACACTGTGGGCATACAGGTTAGCCTACAAAGAGGCCACAGGATATTCTCCATTCCAGCTAGTTTATGGCATATTGCCCATTGAGCCCTTTGAATTTTTACATGGTTCACCTAAGATAGCATTCATGCAGGGCAAGAAGGATTGTGATGTCTCTCAGAGGCTCGGAGCACTACATAAAGTGGAGGAGATTCGTCTACTAGCAACGAAACAATTGATAGAGACTCAGATGAAGAGGAAGGAGGCACATGATCGACATCTGTGGAACAACAACATTGAAGCAGGCATGTTAGTTCTTCTCCATAGACCTCATCTTCATACACAACTGAGAGGAAAATGGCTTCCACATTGGGAAGGACCTTATAGAGTCAAAACAATGCTGAATTGGGGTGCTGTGGAGTTAGAGACGCTGAAAGGAGAGGCCTTGCCACTGGTCAACATATCAAGGCTCAAGGCCTATCATCAACACACTTGAAGAAGTATGGATCACCTGGAACTGCAAAATCTATCCAGCAGCACTTTGTGCTAGCATTTTGCTCTGCAACTATGGCGTCTTCCGCTCCCCAGCAGGATTCTTCCATGGCTATCGAGGCGTACTTGGAGCTTGCTCCTTCAGCCTTGGCTTTCGGTCCTTTCCAGCCCGAGGTAGGCCCCCTATTGCCTCTGGCTCCCTCCCAGTCCGCCACTTTGGCCTCCATCTCGACCATCCCTGTCGCCACCCTCCACCCTGCCCCTCGGGCCACCCTTCCCTCCATAGTCCACCCCGTCCCTCGCGCACCACGCCCTATTTTGCCTTCCACCCCTACCCATTTATAGGGTAGTCAGCCTTTCGCGGTTTCCCTTCCGTGCCTCTCCCTCTCTAGTTCCTCGTTACATAGCCCCAGACCTCTTCCCCCAGGTCCCCACCTTCCCGTTGCAGCGCCGCCTCCCACATCCGTGCCGACGCTCTCCGATAGTTCTAGTGGCCGACCCGCATGCAGTTCCGGTAGTCATTCCACCTCTCCTGTTCCCCGTCCACCCTCGTCCTCCATCGTTGACTATCGCGACCCATCTTCGACCCTATCCATCCGCCTGCATTTAGCCTTGCCTCCCATCCCACTCATCGATCTCCTTCTCGAGGGTTGCCTGCGTCAGGCCAGTCTTTGGCGACTGGCCTCCCTCCTCTTATCCGAGGCAAAAGGGTCCGATATTCGCACAGCCTTGCTTGACTTCCCTCATTTTCCATCCGGTTCGCTGACCCCTGCGGTCATAGCTACCGGCATAGGTTCTAGCATACATTCGTTTCATGCTCCGCAGTCCATTTACTCGGGGTTATCTCGGGAAGAGACCATCACTTTCTGCATTTCATTATATGGCGTTGATGCCATGCCCACCCACTACCAGCTCGCTGTCCTTCATTCGTTCATTTTCTTCTTCTTATTTCGTAGTCCCTCCTCAGACCTTCCGTTGCACGATATTCATATAGCTGACCCCCTCTTCTGTTTTTTACATGGCCGCCCATTTCCATACGGCACTCTCATGTTCCAGTCATTCCTCCTGCGCTCTCGCCGATTCCATACTGCCCTCCATCGGGGCACCCGTTTGTTCTCCGTTTATTCCGCCCCAGTGTTGGCTTGGCTATTTCATCTGCCTGGTACACAGCTCATAGCATCAAGCCGCACTCTTGACCCCGCCCATCCTCCACCTATTGTCCATTCTTCCCATCCCCCTCCTCCGCCACTAGTTGTCGTGCCCACCGCCCCTGGCACTCTTCCGCAGGCATCTGTTCCCATCGCCGCCTCCACTCCCTCTCCAGCTCGCCGCGTCCGTATGCGTTTGATGGATTCCTTTCCTACCCCTACCCCTGCCTCGCCCATTCATTTCCACCCCTCGGCCGCTGCCTCCCAGCCCCCTTCCTCTCCAGCCATATCCCTTGAGTCCGCTTCCACCTCCCGTCATCCTACCTCACCCCCGGCTTCTCCCACTTACCCCCAGCCTACCCAGGCCCCACCCCCACCACCACCCGCCGCGCAGCCCTCTGACCCGCAGCCTTCCATCCCGGCTAGCCTCGACGACGACCCACCATTTTTGGGCCTACTTCGTGATGCGAGCCTCGTCGTGAGTGATGGCGTCGATGCCACCCGTCTCTCCCTTGATTCCGTCTCAGCGACCGATGCACTTCACCAGCAGTAT